>OX369305.1:628031-1115615 GCA_947284805.1 Coleophora flavipennella | reverse complement strand
TCTGTCCGCGGGCTGTATTCATGAACCGAAATAGTTTAGACACTTTCTAGTGTTCCGCACACCTAACAGGTGACCAACGGGACCCTATAACTAAGCCTCTGCTGTCTGTCCGTCTGTCCGCGGGCTGTATTTCATGAACCGAAATAGTTTAGACACTTTCTAGTGTTCCGCACACCTAACAGGTGACCAACGGGACCCTATAACTAAGCCTCTGCTGTCTGTCCGTCTGTCCGCGGCTGTATTTCATGAACCGAAATAGTTTAGACACTTTCTAGTGTTCCGCACACCTAACAGGTGACCAACGGGACCCTATAACTAAGCCTCTGCTGTCTGTCCGTCTGTCCGCGGGCTGTATTTCATGAACCGAAATAGTTTAGACACTTTCTAGTGTTCCGCACACCTAACAGGTGACCAACGGGACCCTATAACTAAGCCTCTGCTGTCTGTCCGTCTGTCCGCGGGCTGTATTTCATGAACCGAAATAGTTTAGACACTTTCTAGTGTTCCGCACACCTAACAGGTGACCAACGGCGGACCCTATAACTAAGCCTCTGCTGTCTGTCCGTCTGTCCGCGGGCTGTATTTCATGAACCGAAATAGTTTAGACACTTTCTAGTGTTCCGCACACCTAACAGGTGACCAACGGGACCCTATAACTAAGCCTCTGCTGTCTGTCCGTCTGTCCGCGGGCTGTATTTCATGAACCGAAATAGTTTAGACACTTTCTAGTGTTCCGCACACCTAACAGGTGACCAACGGGACCCTATAACTAAGCCTCTGCTGTCTGTCCGTCTGTCCGCGGGCTGTATTTCATGAACCGAAATAGTTTAGACACTTTCTAGTGTTCCGCACACCTAACAGGTGACCAACGGGACCCTATAACTAAGCCTCTGCTGTCTGTCCGTCTGTCCGCGGGCTGTATTTCATGAACCGAAATAGTTTAGACACTTTCTAGTGTTCCGCACACCTAACAGGTGACCAACGGGACCCTATAACTAAGCCTCTGCTGTCTGTCCGTCTGTCCGCGGGCTGTATTTCATGAACCGAAATAGTTTAGACACTTTCTAGTGTTCCGCACACCTAACAGGTGACCAACGGGACCCTATAACTAAGCCTCTGCTGTCTGTCCGTCTGTCCGCGGGCTGTATTTCATGAACCGAAATAGTTTAGACACTTTCTAGTGTTCCGCACACCTAACAGGTGACCAACGGGACCCTATAACTAAGCCTCTGCTGTCTGTCCGTCTGTCCGCGGGCTGTATTTCATGAACCGAAATAGTTTAGACACTTTCTAGTGTTCCGCACACCTAACAGGTGACCAACGGGACCCTATAACTAAGCCTCTGCTGTCTGTCCGTCTGTCCGCGGGCTGTATTTCATGAACCGAAATAGTTTAGACACTTTCTAGTGTTCCGCACACCTAACAGGTGACCAACGGGACCCTATAACTAAGCCTCTGCTGTCTGTCCGTCTGTCCGCGGGCTGTATTTCATGAACCGAAATAGTTTAGACACTTTCTAGTGTTCCGCACACCTAACAGGTGACCAACGGGACCCTATAACTAAGCCTCTGCTGTCTGTCCGTCTGTCCGCGGGCTGTATTTCATGAACCGAAATAGTTTAGACACTTTCTAGTGTTCCGCACACCTAACAGGTGACCAACGGCGGGACCCTATAACTAAGCCTCTGCTGTCTGTCCGTCTGTCCGCGGGCTGTATTTCATGAACCGAAATAGTTTAGACACTTTCTAGTGTTCCGCACACCTAACAGGTGACCAACGGGACCCTATAACTAAGCCTCTGCTGTCTGTCCGTCTGTCCGCGGGCTGTATTTCATGAACCGAAATAGTTTAGACACTTTCTAGTGTTCCGCACACCTAACAGGTGACCAACGGGACCCTATAACTAAGCCTCTGCTGTCTGTCCGTCTGTCCGCGGGCTGTATTTCATGAACCGAAATAGTTTAGACACTTTCTAGTGTTCCGCACACCTAACAGGTGACCAACGGCGGGACCCTATAACTAAGCCTCTGCTGTCTGTCCGTCTGTCCGCGGGCTGTATTTCATGAACCGAAATAGTTTAGACACTTTCTAGTGTTCCGCACACCTAACAGGTGACCAACGGGACCCTATAACTAAGCCTCTGCTGTCTGTCCGTCTGTCCGCGGGCTGTATTTCATGAACCGAAATAGTTTAGACACTTTCTAGTGTTCCGCACACCTAACAGGTGACCAACGGGACCCTATAACTAAGCCTCTGCTGTCTGTCCGTCTGTCCGCGGGCTGTATTTCATGAACCGAAATAGTTTAGACACTTTCTAGTGTTCCGCACACCTAACAGGTGACCAACGGGACCCTATAACTAAGCCTCTGCTGTCTGTCCGTCTGTCCGCGGGCTGTATTTCATGAACCGAAATAGTTTAGACACTTTCTAGTGTTCCGCACACCTAACAGGTGACCAACGGGACCCTATAACTAAGCCTCTGCTGTCTGTCCGTCTGTCCGCGGGCTGTATTTCATGAACCGAAATAGTTTAGACACTTTCTAGTGTTCCGCACACCTAACAGGTGACCAACGGGACCCTATAACTAAGCCTCTGCTGTCTGTCCGTCTGTCCGCGGGCTGTATTTCATGAACCGAAATAGTTTAGACACTTTCTAGTGTTCCGCACACCTAACAGGTGACCAACGGCGGACCCTATAACTAAGCCTCTGCTGTCTGTCCGTCTGTCCGCGGGCTGTATTTCATGAACCGAAATAGTTTAGACACTTTCTAGTGTTCCGCACACCTAACAGGTGACCAACGGGCGGGACCCTATAACTAAGCCTCTGCTGTCTGTCCGTCTGTCCGCGGGCTGTATTTCATGAACCGAAATAGTTTAGACACTTTCTAGTGTTCCGCACACCTAACAGGTGACCAACGGGACCCTATAACTAAGCCTCTGCTGTCTGTCCGTCTGTCCGCGGGCTGTATTTCATGAACCGAAATAGTTTAGACACTTTCTAGTGTTCCGCACACCTAACAGGTGACCAACGGGACCCTATAACTAAGCCTCTGCTGTCTGTCCGTCTGTCCGCGGGCTGTATTTCATGAACCGAAATAGTTTAGACACTTTCTAGTGTTCCGCACACCTAACAGGTGACCAACGGGACCCTATAACTAAGCCTCTGCTGTCTGTCCGTCTGTCCGCGGGCTGTATTTCATGAACCGAAATAGTTTAGACACTTTCTAGTGTTCCGCACACCTAACAGGTGACCAACGGGACCCTATAACTAAGCCTCTGCTGTCTGTCCGTCTGTCCGCGGGCTGTATTTCATGAACCGAAATAGTTTAGACACTTTCTAGTGTTCCGCACACCTAACAGGTGACCAACGGGCGGGACCCTATAACTAAGCCTCTGCTGTCTGTCCGTCTGTCCGCGGGCTGTATTTCATGAACCGAAATAGTTTAGACACTTTCTAGTGTTCCGCACACCTAACAGGTGACCAACGGGACCCTATAACTAAGCCTCTGCTGTCTGTCCGTCTGTCCGCGGGCTGTATTTCATGAACCGAAATAGTTTAGACACTTTCTAGTGTTCCGCACACCTAACAGGTGACCAACGGGACCCTATAACTAAGCCTCTGCTGTCTGTCCGTCTGTCCGCGGGCTGTATTTCATGAACCGAAATAGTTTAGACACTTTCTAGTGTTCCGCACACCTAACAGGTGACCAACGGGACCCTATAACTAAGCCTCTGCTGTCTGTCCGTCTGTCCGCGGGCTGTATTTCATGAACCGAAATAGTTTAGACACTTTCTAGTGTTCCGCACACCTAACAGGTGACCAACGGGACCCTATAACTAAGCCTCTGCTGTCTGTCCGTCTGTCCGCGGGCTGTATTTCATGAACCGAAATAGTTTAGACACTTTCTAGTGTTCCGCACACCTAACAGGTGACCAACGGGACCCTATAACTAAGCCTCTGCTGTCTGTCCGTCTGTCCGCGGGCTGTATTTCATGAACCGAAATAGTTTAGACACTTTCTAGTGTTCCGCACACCTAACAGGTGACCAACGGGCGGGACCCTATAACTAAGCCTCTGCTGTCTGTCCGTCTGTCCGCGGGCTGTATTTCATGAACCGAAATAGTTTAGACACTTTCTAGTGTTCCGCACACCTAACAGGTGACCAACGGGCGGGACCCTATAACTAAGCCTCTGCTGTCTGTCCGTCTGTCCGCGGGCTGTATTTCATGAACCGAAATAGTTTAGACACTTTCTAGTGTTCCGCACACCTAACAGGTGACCAACGGGCGGGACCCTATAACTAAGCCTCTGCTGTCTGTCCGTCTGTCCGCGGGCTGTATTTCATGAACCGAAATAGTTTAGACACTTTCTAGTGTTCCGCACACCTAACAGGTGACCAACGGGACCCTATAACTAAGCCTCTGCTGTCTGTCCGTCTGTCCGCGGGCTGTATTTCATGAACCGAAATAGTTTAGACACTTTCTAGTGTTCCGCACACCTAACAGGTGACCAACGGGCGGGACCCTATAACTAAGCCTCTGCTGTCTGTCCGTCTGTCCGCGGGCTGTATTTCATGAACCGAAATAGTTTAGACACTTTCTAGTGTTCCGCACACCTAACAGGTGACCAACGGGACCCTATAACTAAGCCTCTGCTGTCTGTTCGTCTGTCCGCGGGCTGTATTTCATGAACCGAAATAGTTTAGACACTTTCTAGTGTTCCGCACACCTAACAGGTGACCAACGGGACCCTATAACTAAGCCTCTGCTGTCTGTCCGTCTGTCCGCGGGCTGTATTTCATGAACCGAAATAGTTTAGACACTTTCTAGTGTTCCGCACACCTAACAGGTGACCAACGGGACCCTATAACTAAGCCTCTGCTGTCTGTCCGTCTGTCCGCGGGCTGTATTTCATGAACCGAAATAGTTTAGACACTTTCTAGTGTTCCGCACACCTAACAGGTGACCAACGGGACCCTATAACTAAGCCTCTGCTGTCTGTCCGTCTGTCCGCGGGCTGTATTTCATGAACCGAAATAGTTTAGACACTTTCTAGTGTTCCGCACACCTAACAGGTGACCAACGGGACCCTATAACTAAGCCTCTGCTGTCTGTCCGTCTGTCCGCGGGCTGTATTTCATGAACCGAAATAGTTTAGACACTTTCTAGTGTTCCGCACACCTAACAGGTGACCAACGGGCGGGACCCTATAACTAAGCCTCTGCTGTCTGTCCGTCTGTCCGCGGGCTGTATTTCATGAACCGAAATAGTTTAGACACTTTCTAGTGTTCCGCACACCTAACAGGTGACCAACGGGCGGGACCCTATAACTAAGCCTCTGCTGTCTGTCCGTCTGTCCGCGGGCTGTATTTCATGAACCGAAATAGTTTAGACACTTTCTAGTGTTCCGCACACCTAACAGGTGACCAACGGGACCCTATAACTAAGCCTCTGCTGTCTGTCCGTCTGTCCGCGGGCTGTATTTCATGAACCGAAATAGTTTAGACACTTTCTAGTGTTCCGCACACCTAACAGGTGACCAACGGGACCCTATAACTAAGCCTCTGCTGTCTGTCCGTCTGTCCGCGGGCTGTATTTCATGAACCGAAATAGTTTAGACACTTTCTAGTGTTCCGCACACCTAACAGGTGACCAACGGGACCCTATAACTAAGCCTCTGCTGTCTGTCCGTCTGTCCGCGGGCTGTATTTCATGAACCGAAATAGTTTAGACACTTTCTAGTGTTCCGCACACCTAACAGGTGACCAACGGGACCCTATAACTAAGCCTCTGCTGTCTGTCCGTCTGTCCGCGGGCTGTATTTCATGAACCGAAATAGTTTAGACACTTTCTAGTGTTCCGCACACCTAACAGGTGACCAACGGGACCCTATAACTAAGCCTCTGCTGTCTGTCCGTCTGTCCGCGGGCTGTATTTCATGAACCGAAATAGTTTAGACACTTTCTAGTGTTCCGCACACCTAACAGGTGACCAACGGGCGGGACCCTATAACTAAGCCTCTGCTGTCTGTCCGTCTGTCCGCGGGCTGTATTTCATGAACCGAAATAGTTTAGACACTTTCTAGTGTTCCGCACACCTAACAGGTGACCAACGGGACCCTATAACTAAGCCTCTGCTGTCTGTCCGTCTGTCCGCGGGCTGTATTTCATGAACCGAAATAGTTTAGACACTTTCTAGTGTTCCGCACACCTAACAGGTGACCAACGGGACCCTATAACTAAGCCTCTGCTGTCTGTCCGTCTGTCCGCGGGCTGTATTTCATGAACCGAAATAGTTTAGACACTTTCTAGTGTTCCGCACACCTAACAGGTGACCAACGGGCGGGACCCTATAACTAAGCCTCTGCTGTCTGTCCGTCTGTCCGCGGGCTGTATTTCATGAACCGAAATAGTTTAGACACTTTCTAGTGTTCCGCACACCTAACAGGTGACCAACGGGACCCTATAACTAAGCCTCTGCTGTCTGTCCGTCTGTCCGCGGGCTGTATTTCATGAACCGAAATAGTTTAGACACTTTCTAGTGTTCCGCACACCTAACAGGTGACCAACGGGCGGGACCCTATAACTAAGCCTCTGCTGTCTGTCCGTCTGTCCGCGGGCTGTATTTCATGAACCGAAATAGTTTAGACACTTTCTAGTGTTCCGCACACCTAACAGGTGACCAACGGGCGGGACCCTATAACTAAGCCTCTGCTGTCTGTCCGTCTGTCCGCGGGCTGTATTTCATGAACCGAAATAGTTTAGACACTTTCTAGTGTTCCGCACACCTAACAGGTGACCAACGGGCGGGACCCTATAACTAAGCCTCTGCTGTCTGTCCGTCTGTCCGCGGGCTGTATTTCATGAACCGAAATAGTTTAGACACTTTCTAGTGTTCCGCACACCTAACAGGTGACCAACGGGACCCTATAACTAAGCCTCTGCTGTCTGTCCGTCTGTCCGCGGGCCGTATTTCATGAACCGAAATAGGTAGACAGTTGAAACTTTCACATGATATATATTTATATTGCCGCTATAACAACAGATACTAAAAATTTTAAAAAGTGACAAAAAACGTGTTTTTAAGGGTCTTTAGAAGTATATTTGATTTAGTTCTATCATAAAAACAGTAATACATACAACGTGAAACTTGGTGTAATTATATTAATAATACTCAAGTAAAATAAAAATCGGTTGTGTGAGTCGTACTCTTTCTAAGGAGTCCGAACTGAATGACAAAAAAGCATACATGTGTTTGTCGCTCGCGTTGATATCTTTTGCTTGTAATGTGAATCATGGACCGATTTCGCTAATTCTTTTTTGGTCGGGTTCGATAGTGTCAGGAGAAGGTTCTTATGTAGAGTAGGGTAGGGTAGTATAGTGTAGTGTAAGATGGAACGTAGTTCGCCGGGACAGCTAGTACTATATAGTTATGAAGAGATATGGTGGTACGGAACCCTTGGAGTGCTAATCCGACTCGCACTTGACCGATTTTTTAACACAAAGGCTACATTTTTCCGAAAAAATGCAGGATTTCCTTTTTAACGCAAACAAGAATAAGTAATATAAGGGTATGTACTTCGACCAACATAACAGCTATGGACCGGCCTACACGGACAGCGATGCCTACAAAATGAGCGCATTCGCTCATTTCGTCTCAGTCGATCAGTATTCCCCAAAAGGGTTGAAGGTCGAAATGAGTGAAATTTATTATCTCATACGTTCTACATTCCGAATACGTCTTTCTATCTCTGTCTTTGTTTATATTTGAACGAGACTCGGCAGACTACATTAGTGTTTGTGTGCGTGTGGTTGTATTTGATTCATTTTTTATGAGATTAATATATAAATAGGGCCGGTCCATTATATTTGGTCGAAGGATATGTATTGATCCTTTACCTGTAATTGTAATCTTGAATTAGGACATTGTTTGTAATATAAGTTGTAAGGTTTTTTACAGCTATTTAAAAGTGTGTGTTAACAACTATTTTAAATGAAAATTATGGAATTTGTCATTGGTTTAGTTTATGTTCGCTACATTGTTATTTCGGAATTATTTTTCTGATTACGACTTCTGATTGAGACTCTTATTCTGACAAAGAGTGCCAACGGGACCCTGTTACTAAGCCTCCACTGTCCGTCTGTCCATCCAACTGTCTGTCAGCGGGCTGTATTTCATGAACCGTAATAGGTAGACAGTTGAAATTTTCACAGAGTGTGTGTTTCTATTGCCGCTGTCCTTACTAATGCTTACTTATATTATAAATGTGTTTGTTTGTTTGTTACCTTTTCACGCTTCAACACCTCGACCAATCTTGATGAAATTTGGCATGCAGGTAGCCTATGTCACGGGGAATGACATAGACTACTTTTTATTCTGTGAAAATAGCATAGTCTGATCTAGTTCCTGAGGGAACTGAAGAAATACTCTTTTTTGGTTAATTTCTTTAACATTGCAACAGAACAATGAATTATTTTGATTTTTTGCACAGAGATGGTTGAGGGGTTGGGAAATGATATTATTTATTTATAAGCATATCCCGACATAGTTCCCGAGGGAGCTGGGGAAAACTCATTTCCATGCTCCCGCACGTTGGCTTCGCAACGGAGCAATGGATTGAAGTGTTTTTTTATAGAGAATTGGTTGAGGGGATGAAAAGTGCTCCATCATCCAGCACCCGAATCCTCGATATTCCCACTCACTATTCCTCTGTTTATTTCAACTCTTTCACAGTTGAAGCAATCCGGCTGAGTCTATCAGGCGTGCTCCGACGCTACAATCTTATAAAACGCTTGTAAAAGCTCATCAAACGGAATAATATCTCTGTTCTCTGCTTTTAAAAACTTTTTTTTCAATACAGTTGCTCGAAAAGTGGTCCTTTATATGTCGATCAAGTGTGCGCAAAATTGATTTTACCGCACACGTGCTTTTACTTTACCACTTTTTTTTTATTTCTAGATCGGAGGAACAAGCCATTTCTAGCAAATAAAAAATATAATGACCAAAGATACAGAATCTCCTTTAGACTTTTGAAAGGAGAATTTTAAGAGATAGGTAGTTCCTACGTGAGGTTAGTATACATAACGCTAGGTATTTAGTTTCTCTTTGGGTTATATCTTTGTGAAGAAAAGAGAAAAAATATGAGAGAAGTGGAACAGGTTACACCAAAGAATAGGTCATCTTTTCCAAAGAGGTTTAGTATCCCAAGCCTTATTGTAGAAACGCAGACTATCGATTCGAGCCGATCTCCTTTCTTGCGTTTCATAATTAAATTCTCTTTTGATCTTGTTCGTCTATAAAAATAGAATTTGGAAATGATTGCGAGCTTTTGACAAAGAGTAAAAACAATTGAGGAGTGTTGACCGTCGAAATAGGTTTTTTCAATACAAATATTATTATTATTTTCAAGACCTCCTATTTTTTACTGGGGGTCTTCCACACGGTCCGAACAAGGGTCTTCCACACGGACCGAACATATCAGCATACTACCACTATACCCCGGAGTATTGCTAACTACGCCGATCAGCAACTGCCTGCTGCTTACCAAAAGGGAAGTGAAACTTTTGTTTATATCTAATTTAAGGCCCATTGGACTTGATTCTTACTGGTGATCAAGCATTACGACCTGCCCGACAAATTTCTGCTGTCGTCCTCCAAGCGCAGCTGCTGGCCTGCGTGTTCTCCTGTCTCCCTTTTATTATAACAATTTTGTGTTTGATTTAAAATTTATTAAGAGTATGGTACACCCAAAGTTTTTTACGTATAACGTTGAAGGGTAATTTCGACAGCTGATAATTGAACTTGATTTACTTTTTTAGGAATTTATCAGATCATTTTATACACCCGGGGGGGACGATCGATCATTAACTAACCTTTTTTTATATTTTAAAATTAGGTAATGTGTTGTTTTTATATTTAACTACTTCCACGGTCAACCATTTGTTATATCTAATTTGTTACGCTTTTACCTATTTTTTAAATGTCATTCACTCTTTACACCTTTAATTTATCCACTGGTTTATATCTTTACCCAAATATTTCTAATCTTATAAAATAAAAGTATTCCATATTACCCCAAAATTTATTTTCTTTCCGAAATTCATATTTAGGCAGTGAGTAAAAATTCTACGTATCATGTAGCATCTTATTATATTATTTAACCCCCTTTAAATTAAATTATGCTGCAGTATGTATTAAAAATATACTTATGTGTATGTATCCGAAAAAACAAAGTGAGATTACTCCCCGGACATTTCAAATAAGCCACAAGTCGCGTAAAATGAACTTGGTTGCTGAAGCCTTGATAGGTATGTACCTACCCATGTATTTTGTTTTTCTGTCACGGTCGTTTTTTATTTTATCTATTTTTTCACAACTGTATTGAAAAACTTCGTATGATATACATGGGTGTAACAGGAAATAACAAACTCGTGACGATGGTAAACCTTCGCCTGCGGCTCGGGCTCACAAATGTCACTTGTTTGTTATTGACCTTTTTACTACCCTTGTATCATAAATAACTATTTCCATCTTCCTTACTATCTCATTTTCCTTTCTTTATCTATAGATAGATATAATGTACAATTTAATAATGAATATATTTTTGTTTGTTTAAGCACATATTTATTATTTTATGTTATATATAATGGTTAAAATATTTAAGTATTTTATTTATTTAAGTATTATACGTATCTGTTTATTTGCTATTTTTTCTGTTTGTCATTAATGCACTGCCCCTTAGCTTATTCTATCGCTGTTTCCCTCCCCAAAGATTGCCTGTAAGAAAATGCTACCTAGCAATAAGACCGCCTATTGCATAGGCTATCTTCTATGTTGTTCATTTCTTTTTTATGTTGTGATGCAATTAAGAATATTGTACTATATTGTTTTATATTGTATTGCATTGTATTGTATTGTAGTGTATTGTGTTGTGTTGCGTAGCGTTGCGTTGCTTTGTATTGTATTGTAGTGCAGTGTAGTGTATTGCATTGGAAGTGACTATAGACTGCTAATCAGAATAGCCTGATCTGGGATGGAGATCTGGAAGAACTTCGTGTCCACGCTCGTGAGTAACTTGCGGCTAGCGCACCACTCACCCTCGAAGATAGTCATAAAAAACAAGCCAAGTGCGAGTCGGAATCGCGCACGAAGGGTTCCGTAACATTATCTATAAAAATTACGTTTGTTTTACCACCCTTAAATATATTTTATCTACACTCATGTCGTAAATCCTTCATTTACTTATCAGAAACGCTAAGCAAATGATATACCTTTCGATGGAGCCGTGACTAAGGATCCATACAAATTTCATTTCGTTATCGCAAAGTTGTAACAAAATGAAGTTTTTTTTTTTAATTTTTACGCAGATGCTTGCTATTTGAGCACACTAGCGTGTTTCGGAACGCAACCTTGGCGGCGCGCATGCGCGTTGCGATATTACTGCAAATTTATTTTCGCGCCATTAACGTTTGTATTTTTCCTTATGCAGTTTGTTTAATATGTAATTCGTTATTCGTTGTAATAAGTAAGTCGTTATTACAAGTATCCCATCTACATCTACTATAAATGCTCGAGAAGGATCGGTTCCATCCGCAAATATAACCATTAATAATTGTACCATACAAAACTTTATTTTGTCTTTAATTTAAATTTGTTGTATGAGTGTAGATAAACTATTGTATGCAACTGTACATAATTAGTATTTAACACTCATTATGCAACAGTTGCATAAATAGCTATTTTTATTCTAAGTACTTATTTTTAAAGTTAATAATACAACTCAATATTCTGTGAATATTATAAGCGTCTACCATTATCAATATCGAGCAAAAATAAAGCAAATAAATCACGTTTGTTGTATGGGAAAATAAATATTTGTTTTATTTTAATTAAATTATTTAATTTTAAATTTAATATATAACTAAAAGATTCGAAGAACGATTCGCTGACGATATCGTGGTCATGGCTGAGACTATGGAAGACCTAAGCACAATGCTCGATGGCCTCAGTAAGGTCTCTCAACAAGTGGGTCTTAAAATGAACATGGACAAGACGAAAATAATGTTAAATGTCCGTGTCGCACCCACCCTCTAAAGGTTGGAGACTCTACACTGAAAGTTGTTACCGAATATGTATACCTGGGACAAACAGTCCAGCTAGGTAGTTCCAACTTCAAGAAAGAGATCAATCGACGAATACAACTCGGCTGGGCAGCGTTCGGGAAGCTTCGCAATATCTTCACGTCCCAAATACCGCAGTGTCTCAAGACTGGTCTTTGACCAGTGTGTGTTGCCAGTGATGACTTACGGAACTGAGACATGGTCGCTTACTATGGGCCTCATAAGAAGGCTCAAGGTCACCCAAAGGGCAATGGAGCGTGCTATGCTCGGAGTTTATCTGCGTGATCGAATCAGAAACGAGGAGATCCGCAGGAGAACTAAAGTAACCGACATAGCTCACAGAATCGCTAAACTGAAGTGGCAGTGGGCAGGGCACATAGCTCGTAGAACAGATGGCCGATGGGGCAGTAAAGTTCTCGAGTGGCGACCGCGCACCGGAAAACGTAGCGTAGGCAGGCCTCCCACGCGGTGGACCGATGACCTGGTGAAGGTTGCGGGAAGCCGATGGATGCGGGCAGCGCAGGACCGGTCGTCGTGGAAATCCTTGGGGGAGGCCTTTGTCCAGCAGTGGACGATTTGTGGCTGATATGATGATATAACTAAATCAATATCGAAAAAAAACGAGCTATAATTTCACGTTTGTTTTATGGGAGCCCCCTTAAATATTTAATTTATTCTGTTTTTTAATATTTATTTTTATAGCGGCAACAGAAATACATCAACTGTGAAAATTTCAACTATCTATAGCTATCACGGTTCATGAAATACTTACAGCCTGGTGACAGACGGACAGACGGACAGCGAAGTCTCAGTAATAGGGTCCCGTTTTTACCCTTTGGGTCCGGAACCCTAAAAACGATGTCCACGCAGGCGAAGTCGCGGGGAAAAGCTAGTAGCAATAACTAATAAAAATATATACGGGGACCCATACAAGAAACGTATTTTTTCTTGTAAAATGGTGCGGGACACTTCCTGTGCGAATCCGACTCGCACTTGGCCGGTTTTTTTTTTGGTATTTCCATGTTTTTCAAATATTAATTTCTCTGCGTGATCGAATCAGAAACGAGGAGATCCGTATGTAACGATCCATATGTATAAATAAATATCTATAGGTAATACAGTAAGTCTTGATAGACTAAAAGGAATCTGTCTATTGGTAAAAACATAACTAGTTTTGTTCAGTCGGGTGAGGATTAACCTCGAGTCGAGTGAATAGACAGTTATTGGAACAAATTAGCTCAGGGACTATTTCCGAGAAGCCAGGCTGCCGCCTGTCGGCCGTCATTCGAACCACGCGGTGCGCACGCTATAACAGTAAGTGTTGCCGCGAAAACTGAGGCCGGAGCGATATTGGCGCCAGTCTGTCTGGCTGCTGGCAGCGACCGACGCTTGCGCGGGCGCCTCGATGTCGGGTGGCTTGGATCACGCCATGTCTATAGGTGTGCGTGCGACTGCCCGCGCGCCGCCGAGGCTGCGTCTGTGTGAAAGCTTTTAAAACCACGGACACGCGGACGAAGCGGGATTCAGTTGAACAGACCACCACAGGAGAAGCACGCATTCAAAGGACAACTGCAAGGACGCCACGCTGCCCGACGACCCCACACATGGGCCGTGTCCATGACCTGCCAGCTAAGTAAGTCAGATGACACAGAAATAGGAAATCTTCATTCTACGAGGCACGTGAGTGTTTAATAGTGTTCAGTCGCTTTAAATTTATAGGTAATTATTGTTTGTTTTCCAGGTTTCATAGCTTATTTAAATGTGTGTTAATTTCCAGTCTATATTTAATAGGTTTTAATGCATTTATTTCAGGGTTTTATATTTATTTGATTAGGATAGGTAGTATGTAGGCCCGCAGTTGGACAAGGGATATGATAACCGTAGCCACGTTTGTAGGATGTGGGAAGAGTATGTCCACTGCTGGGGTATCTGTCCAACAGAGACTGATGGTATAACTGCTGTAGCAACGTTTGTAGGATGTGGGAAGAGACTGTCCACTGCTGGGACATTTGTCCAACAGAGACTGATGATATAACTGCTGTAGCCACGTGCGCAGGAAGTGGGAAGTTCTGAGTCCACTGCTGGGGAGAGATGATATCTATTCTGCAGCGGCTGATATGATGAAATCACTGAGGCCACGTGTGCGGCCAAAGCTTTAGGGTTCCGTGAGCACGAGGTCCACTCAGTTCACTAATCTCATTCGGGATAATACGGCGCTATGCTGCCGAAAGGAAGGCTTATTTTATCGAACTGCCTTCACTGCAAGTGCCACGCGGCATTATAAGTTTTAGGGTTCCGTGAACACGAGGTCCACTCAGTTCACTAATCTCATTCGAGATAGTGCGGCGCTATGCTGTCGCAGGGGAAGGCCTATGTCATACTTGAGATGGCTGTTTACCAAGCTCCATGCAATATGGGCTAGATATGTAGTTCAGTGGTTCATAGATATGAACAACTCCTAATTTTACCAAATTTTAGCTAAATCTGTCCACACTTTTATGGGATAAATGTAATGGACTAACAAACAAACTATAGGCGTTCGAGCTTCGCCTATTCTGATACTAATGTAATTATAGATAGGTAGGTCCTATCTGTAGCTTATCACAAGCATGCCTTGGCAGAATTTCACCTGAATCGGACCAAGCGTCTAGGAAGGTATTGAGCAAACAAACGAACAGGTTAGGCGTTCGCGCCTTACTACTAGTGATTATAGCAAGACCGATTATGATGTAGGTAGACGACCCATCCTGATGGTAACCGTAGCCAGGGTCAGTTAATATGCGCTAGATTTAGAAACTAAATCTATTCTACGGTTTTCGGATATTATGGGCAGTGTTCACGGTGTCCGGGTCCTGTCGGCTCCTATTGCGTCCTGAGCTAGCGCCTCGACCAAACACTTGGCTTACACGCCTTCTCGCTTTGACCTAATTGTGATGCCGCGACTATGATTCGCGTGGGTCTCACAGTGGGTTGCGACTGTGTTGGTTCGTTGTTCTTCACGTTCAGCCAAACTATTAAACTGACATTACTTTCGCCCTTTATCAAGGGTTTGCTACGTCTAAAGACAGAGCTTTAACACTATGTATTATTTTGGAGCCGGCGGCACGATGGATATCGTGTCCATTTCGCTTTAGTTATATAGACCGCAGGTCTTTATATCATTATATACAACTGTATGGCACAGTTCCAGGTCTAAGAACCATATTAGTAGATTTACTACTTATTTCACATTCCGTAGTGCTCTTCTCACAGGATGAGCGACATTCAAGTCGGAATATATACTTTATTTTAGTACCTAGTGCTAATATGTATTCGCGATCAGTCACTGTTCGAAGGTATTAATCCTACCTGACGAATAGGGATGGACAAGCTATGGCTGTAAAGACTCAGCTATAGTTCACACTATACACGTATAATAAGGCGCCTCACAAGCGTTTTATATACACTAGCTTTGGGATTCGGGTGGAACATGGCATAGTACACTTTACATTGTCGTGTAGCTTAATTAAATTACACTTGAAGGGTGGTGGACTCTGATCGTGTACCTTAGTGGCCTGCCAGAGACAGTAGCTAGCGGGGCTCACGTAGTAGTAATTATCTGTTTAGAGCTAAAATCGCTCGTTCAATTACTTTGAGTTAGATGTACATTGTTTTAATCACCAAAATAATGCAGTACTGACGTCAGTCAAGTATTACGTTATTCCGAGCACTGGGGGCTAGCTACCCTTCCCAATTTGGGGGGGCCCAAAATAGGGATCAATCACAGTAGGGAAATTAGGGTTCCGCGCGAAATACTTCAAAATTACGGGTTAGACTACATCGTTCGTCCAAACACAACATGATAGATTAATCTCTTAAAAATAATTTGTCATTCGCCTTCAAAAAGACTCTGAGTTACTGCGATCACAATTTAGGGTTCTCTAGACGATCTGGCCAAACGTTTAATCGTATTTTAAAATGCAATAAAAATCAAGTATGGTTTACATACTTCTTATAGGTGGATGGCGGTAGGTTGTATGTTGTATGCACGTATGCGTATTATAGGTAGGTTTAACTATATTTATGTTTATATTTATATATATTTGTATGTATAGGCTGCTGGGGTGTTACACGTAAGAGAACCAAAGTAACCGACATAGCTCTCAGAATTGCTAAACTTAAGTGGCAGTGGGCGGGGCACATTGCTCGTAGAACAGATGGCCGTTGGGGCAGTAAAGTTCTCGAGTGGCGACCACGCACCGGAAAGCGTAGTATAGGCAGGCCTCCCACTCGGTGGACCGATGACCTGGTTAAGGTCGCGGGAAGCCGCTGGATGCGGGCAGCGCAGAACCGGTCGTCGTGGATATCCTTGGGGGAGGCCTATGTCCAGCAGTGGACTTCCTTCGGCTGATATGATGATGTATTTGGTATTGAAATTATCATATAAAGTGCAGTGTTACAAGTTCTAAACTATACAGGGTGTAACAAAATTGGTGTAGGTCCCGTTAACTGGGGGTTCTACTCATCATACTGAACAACTTTTGTTCTACGACTTTGCTGAAAACGTAAAAAAAAATTTTTACTCTTCATACAAATCGATCAGCTGATCGACTGATTTTGTGCATTTAAGTATGGAGGGTCCAAATTTTTTTTTGAGAATTGACTATGGGTTCCTTGGAGAAAGTTGTTCAGTATGACGAGAAGAACCCCCAGTAAACGGGACCTACACCAATTTTGTTACAACCTGTATAATATATTAAACAGTTCTTGTGTGGAAATCTTGAAACCTTTCTTCCTCAATCTTCAGGATTTTAACTAGACATTACTTGTACATGCTGGCGCGGCGTTGGCGTGAGGCAGGAGGTCACGCTCGCTGCTACTCCATTACTATCCTTCTGCTTCCTCTTCTTCTTTAATAGGTTTCCGTCTTAAATTTTGTTTCGGTAATATGAATAAATAAGGGCACATAGCTTGTAGAACAGATGGCCGTTGGGATAGTAAAGTTCTCGAATGGGCACCGCGCACCGGAAAACTTAGAGTAGGCAGGCCTCCCACGCGGTGGACCGACTACCTCGTGAAGATCGCGGAAAGCCGATGAATGCAGGCAGCGCAGGACCGGTTGTCGGAGAAATCCTTGGGGAAGGCCTTTGTCCAGCAGTGGACGTTTTTCGGCTGATATGATGATGATTATGAATAAACCAAAATGAATATAACTTTTAATTTTTCATGAAAGCTGAAAAGTTTGTTAACAGAAAGCCCATTTCGTGTCAACAGGATTTCCTAAGCATTACCGTCCAATCGCATTAGCAGCGGCGCGCGGCGCGTGCGCGCGGTGGGGCGCGGTGGGGCGCGGATCTATGGAATATTCACGTAGCGGTTACTTACTAGGCTATTAAGTGTTACGATGAGAAATTATTGTGTTCCACCCGTCCTTGCTGGGCTATATTGCTTGAGATTTTTGCGTGTAGCATTGGGATCAGGAGGGGCCAACGAATCCCCAATAAAAGTTGCTTGTGATACCGGGATGGTTGCAACTACAAACAAATAAATTATTTTGTTAGCCGTCTCCATAAAACGACGCTTTACATAACTCGTTGCGTTTTTAGTATTACCTGTCATGTGTTTCATGTGCGAAAGCATTTAAGCATTTTTTTAAAAGGCTTAACAATCCCTCTTGCCTTCATCGTCATTATCATCATGATATCAGCCGAAAGACGTCCACTGCCGGATAGCTTTCCCAAGGATTTCCACAACGACCGGTCCTGTGATGCCTCGCATCCAGCGGCCTTATACCAGGTCGTCGGTCCACCAAGTAAGAGGCCTGTCTACGCTTCTACTTGCCCTCATTTCCAGTCAAAATTTAAAGAGGAACGCCTCGGGTTGTCTTACTAATAGGTAAGCAACTGTTACATCTATGCCGAACATGTGACACGAAGAGTAGTGGAGAAGCAGGCCGTAGGACACACTGAGAGGCAGGGTTGAAATAAAACAGCGATGGATGGACGGGGTTTAAAGAAACATAGAAGAGTGTGAGATGCAAGAACTGACTAGTCTTGTTATGCTTGCGTGACACCAGAGCGTACCTCACCTGTGCCAGAGCGGAGACATGAAACAATGAAATCTGACCCTAATTGATTGGAATTAATAAGCCTAGGAATAAGGTGATGAGGTAAATAGCGGTCACATTGAGTAGGCAGCAGACAGTGAACAGATAAGTTCCTACAAAGGTATCAAATAAGCTATGTGTCATAATACTCAAGAGTTAACGATGCGACGGGGGGAGGACACTGGGCAAGAGAGTAAGTCGCGCCAAGATCGAAAAGGTGTTATATTCTAGACAATCAAGGTTGGCCTGGTTTGATGTCATTTTCGAACTCTGAGAACGGATAGAGAATAGGTTAGTTCCTACAAAGGCATCTAATAAGCTATGTATCATAATACGCAAGGGTTGAGAATGCGATGGGGGGGGAGGAGGCACTGGGTAAGATTCAGATGTTAGATTGTAGACCGTCGATATTGGCCGGCTTTGATGTCATTTTCCAGTAGGCAGGAAATAGTGAACCTATAAGTTAATTCAAAGGCATCTAATAAGCCATGTGTCATAATACGCACGGGTTAACGATGCGATGGGGGGGGGGCGGTACTGGGCAAGAGAGTAAGTCGGGTAAAGATCGAATAAAAGATAGTAGATTCCAACAGTCGATATTGGCCTTTTTTGATGTTATTTTCCAACTCTGAGTACGTATAGTAACAGATAAGATCCTACAAAGGCATCTAATAAGCTATGTATCATAATACGCAAGGATTGACGATGCGATGGGCACTGGGTTAGTGTTTAAGTCAGGTTAAGATCGAAAAGGAGTTAGATTGTAGACTGTCGATATTGGATTAGTTTAATGTAATTTTCCAACTCTGACAACAGCAACTTAACTACCATTTTGCTTCACTTTCATTTCTGTACCTTCTCTTCAACCTATCACCTATATTTTCTATGGAACCAACTAAGAGGCATAACTTATTAATAAATGAATTATCAAAATCTGTTCTCAACCGGCAAAGAAAGTGAAGTCAAGTCAACTAAATTTATAGAAGGTGTTGGTTATAAAATATAATTGAAAACACTAAACACGTTAAATACCGACTTCCATCGCAACAACTTAGTACATTTTTGCATTATTATTTTTGGTTTTTGTTAATTTTCTAATAAAGTACTACACTGAATTTGATAAAATTTATACGGGACCACACGGGAATCACAAGCTTTCAAATAAAAAAATAATATAAAAATCGGTCAAAAGTTATGAGGTAACAAACATAAAAAAAACATACAGACGAATTGAGAACCTCCTCCTTTTTGGAAGTCGCTTGAAAACAGAAAAGTTTTACCAAAATCTGCCATGAGAGGCGTGCAAGTGTTAAGGAAATTACGTGCGTTAACAATAAATAACTAGTACATTTCTGCAGCGGCCAGCAAAAGAAGCATTGGTGGACGAACGTGTATTGTGTAATAATGTAAATGTGAGCCGAGGTGAAGCGGACGCACACATACGTAAGTCCATCAATGCCTAATGGTATCCAAGGCTTGTATAGTACTTTTCGCAAATATTGCGCGGAAATTAAAACTTCAATAATTACTTTTTAAAATCAATGACGAACAACGGTAATTTTTCACGTGTTCATTTGTTTTTTTTATTATTAAACAGTTCGAAATTTAAATAAAACCTTTGATAAGTAATCTCTTTGATTGCTATGTTTCGGAGTAAAATAAAGTTCGATTTTTAAATTACACGACAGATATTAGTTTACATAGTAATTGTTTTGGCCGCTAAACGCGACAGATATGGATTTTCATACAACTTTTGCCGGCCGCTGCTCGCATGTATTTAGCCAGTACAGCAATTACGATTCATCTCAAAGAAGGTTGTCAAAATAACGCTCAACTTTCCATAAGCATATGTGGGAAAATACATTAACATTAATAGATTCCATTATATCAGACATTAGCAACTTACATGTACCAAATTCGTGTTATTCTAAAGTATTTCAAACTAGCTTTTCCCCCGGCTTTGCCCGCGTGGACACAGTTTTTAAGGGTAAGTGGTGCGCTAGCTGCGTGAACATGAGCGTTCTCCAGATCCCTCTGGAACTATATCAGGCTATACTGATTAGCAGTCTATATCACTTCCCACCCCCTCTACCAATTCTCAACAAAAAAGCCACTTCAATCCGTTGCTCCGTTGCGACGCTGACGTGCGCGAGCGTGGAAATGAGTTTTCCCCAGATCCAACCGGAGTTATGTCAAAATATGCTAATTAGTATTTATGTCATTTCTAACCTCCTCGACCATCTCTGTGTAAAAAATCACAACAATCCATTGTTCCGTTGCGTTGCGATGTTAAAGAAAATAAACAAAAAACGAGTATTAAGAACTGCATTCGTAGCCTATGTTCTTCCCAGTGACACAGGCTACCTGCATGCTAAATTTCATCAAGATTGGTCGAGGTGTTAAAGCGAGAAAGGTAACAAAAAAACTAAAACATATTCTTATTCATATTTTTGGGTACAATAAAGAGTATTTATCTTATCTTATCTTATATTCTCAACATTAATAACGGCTAGTAAAGATTATTATATAATACTAGCCGTCCGCCTGCGGCTACGCCCGCGTTGTTTTCGATTTCCCCGTGGGAATAAGACGTTTTCCCGGAGTAAAAAGTAGCCCATGTCCTATTTCAGGACCTAACCTATATGTGTGCCAAGTTTCATGCCAATCCGTCTAGTGGTTGAATTTTTTTTTTGACGTCGGTGTCAGCAAACCATTGAATCAAGAACATTAGCTGTGTGCTGGTAATTAAAGACTGAACAAGATCCGCGCTACCCCGTGCGGGTGTAACGTCAGCGGCGTCGCTGCGACCCCTTTGCCGGTACCGTTTGACACGAGCCGGCAGCGCGAGCGGCATTTATCCAAGGTGCGGTTAATTGAGCGAACGAACTTTAGTTTGAGTCAAATCTTAGAATCTAAATTAGAACCACTTCCCAGTTTCCAATTAAGCTGAAATTTTGGATGACAATGCATGGTTATGTAAGTTACATCATTGTAAATCCAATATGGCGGACAACACATCTTTATGGCGAACTAGTTATTTTTTGCACCCCCGTGATATGGGTATTAAATCAGGGCTGTAGCTAGAGTCGCATTTGAGGTAGGGCATCACAGATAATATAATTAAATAGACCCATCTCGCTTCATGTGATGGCGCTGCAAATGCCATCTATACAGAGAACAAAGAATTATTATAATATGAAATGAATGTCACAAATTGTGGTATGTTCGGAAAAGTTTAGATACCTATCGCTACATTTTTTTTCAAATGAAAGCATGTACCTAAAAGTTTTTTTGAAAAGAATAATATTGTAATAATCTCACGCGCAATGTCACAGGGCATCGTCATACCATCACGTCGGAGTCGCCACATGTAGGAGGGCGAGCGGTGTGTTCCTACATGACCAGAACAATACGAGATGTATGCTTCAATAGCGCGTTCGAGATGACAGCTGTCGCCACAAGCCCATATACGTCCACTCTGTGGGGCTCTAGCCTACCCTGAATTAGGGCGATTGGGCTTTAGTCGGCCGCGCGGGCCCAGTTGGTCGACTTCACAGACAACCTTCGAGTTTCTTCGCAGACGTATGCAGGTTTCCTCACGATCTTTTACTTCACCATAAGAGCGTCGGATAAACGTACATATGAAATTTAAATTAGAAAACATATTGGTACGTGGCAGGATTCGAACCACAACCTCCCAAACAGGAGGTAACTGCTCTAATCGTTATGCCACGGACGCTCTTAGGTAGTCATTACTGTAATGTAATTACCATCAAGGGCGAAAGCTTGTCTTCAAAGCATAAATTAATTTATTTCATGAGAGGAACTTTTTTCCTCGGTCCCCCCCTGTCATTTTGTCTGCCAAATTAGTAGGGGACATTGACGTTGCATGTTATAATGTAGAGATGAGCCTACTTGCTCATTCGCTTTATATTCAGCTTGCGTCTTACATCCTCGGCTGCATCGGCACTTACCATAAGGTGAGGTGCAGCCAAATGCACTCAAGTTTTAAGAATACGAAAATACACACATATCTACACGCATAATTTTGAGAAACCTTATTTGTGTTGTAAAGTAAATCGGACCATTTTTATTAGTAGAGGACTGTGAAGCTGCGACTTTCATACGAACGGCGAAGTTTTGATAGTTTGTCAGTCAAAGCAAAGGCTAAGTTTACGTTTAGGTCGGAGAAGCTGGTTTCTCGGAGAGGCGACCTCCCGTAGCCACCAAGGAGTCCGCATTTGACGCCACCAGATTTCCTTTTATTGGTATATCTGAAACATCGTGTGTACACCCATAAACCGCGTACACTACTGGAATAAAAGTAAAGATTGGAGAAGAGATGTCAGCTATCTCACGGTCTTTATGCCAAATATTGTTTTAAAGTTTCCAATCTCATTTAAAAGAATGCCGAAGTCGCGACGGTGGTCATTTAAATATATTTTTTTTAAATAAGGTCCTCTTCATTAACTATAATAAATAATTTTGAATTAAGTCTTACTGTTTTTTTTTCTGTATTATTTATGCATAATGTTTATTATAAATGTTTTATAGACATAATAAATTATATTAAAGAAAACTTATTTTTTTTTTGTTTTATTTATTTAGGTATTTATAAATCTGAAAAAAAAAACTCAAAAACACAAAAGATTATACATCAGGAAAAAAATAACTAAAAAAGAATAAAATATCTTGTTATAAGTTATAGTCAGCCAATGACTTCATTAGTTTTCTTAAGAATTAATATCTAAACTTACTGGTAACAAAACCAGATACATAACAAAAAGGTATAACGCAAAAATAAAATAAAATCAAATAAGTCTTTTAGTCATCAAATCAGTCATGTTCTACATAAGCAATAAACCATTAACTATCAAATAATTAATAAAATAAAATCATTTTTAAACTATTTTTGATTTGTATAGATATATCATAAAAAAATAATTTGACATTTGACATGTATCCTCGTACCTTGCGAAAATTGGTTAAAATTGGTTAATATTTAAGAAGCGAAAATTGCTAACTCCGCGCCCGCGCCGTTTGTATGGGCAGTCGCAACACAGTCCCCTTCTAACAAAAATTCTCCAATGACTACTTGAAATCAATTATTTACTTTACAACATAAATAAGTGTTCTAAAAAGCGTGTATGTGTGTATTATCGTATTCTTGATTCGCATAGGGACTGCTAGACCGATTTTGATGAAATTTTGTACGATGTTCACATTTAATTTTCCGGGGATACACCTTTTTATTTTTTATTTTAAAAATTCGAGTACAATCCTTTTGAAAAAAAACATATGTAATTATTTTTCTAAAAATGCCCCTAACTAATTTGACATGACATGATGGACGTGGTGAAGTGTGATTCCTAGTTTGACTGCGAAACCCTAAAAGCGGTACCAACAAAGTGGTGCCACTTAAAAGAATCTTTGAGTCCGTCTTTGCGAAGTAATTTTGAAGGTCTTTGGTTGGCAGCATTTTGAAATTTAATTCATTTCGCTCGTGAAGAAACACGCACGGCGGAATATTTGAGGTATTTTTGGGCATATTTCGACGTATTTTTCCCGGTGCGCCGGCGGCTTGTTGTTGTCAGCTCGTAATTGGTTCCGACGGAAACTACGTCACGCATCTTCCCTCCAGACGAAACCACCGGATGCTACTCGAATAACATCTATCAGATTTCGTAAACTTTTCTATTCGTAAGGTATTTTTCAGAACTCCGTACACAAACTGTATTAGAGGCTTTTATTACCTGTTGCCTCCCCAATTTATAGCGTCGGTGGCGTAACGGCTAGGGCCGCTACCTTCTGTCCGGAAGATCGTGGTTCGAATCCTGCTACGTACCAATGCGTTTTCGAATTTCGATTTCATATGTTCGTTTATTTGACGCTCATACGGTGAAGGAAAACATTGTGAGGAAACCTGCACACTCCTACGGAGAAACTCACTGGTTGTGTGTGAAGTCGACCAACCCGCACTGGGCCCACATGCTCGACTGACCTACCTAATAATTGACTACGCTGAACTCGTTAAAAAACCGGCCAAGTGCGAGTCGGACTCACGTTACAAGGATTCCGTACCACTACTCCACACATGTATAATAACGACACCTCAGAATAACAAACAAATAACATCAACTTGAATAACAGAAAAATGTTTTTTTTATTTTGTTCAAACTTCTTAGTGCGAGTACGACTCACACTTGGCATATTTTTATTATTTGTTGTTTAACTTCAGGCTTATTATTATAATCACACTTAGTTTCACGCTTGAGTGCTTGCATGTATTGCAATTTTAATGTTAAAGCAAAAACAAATAAACCTATAAGAAAAAGTTCAATTTAATTTTAGTTTATTTTTAATATCTGTTATTATAGCGGCAAAAAAACACCCATTCTATAAAAATTTTAACTGTCTACCTATTGAGGACGACAATAATGTTAAATGTCCGTGTCGCACCCACCGCTCTAAAGGTTGGAGACTCTACACTGGAAGTTGTTGAGGAATATGTATGAATCCCTGGGACAAACAGTCCAGCTAGGCAGGTCCAACTTCAAGAAAGAGATCAATAATTAAATATCCTTTATTGCACACCAACAAAGCGTGACAGAAACTTAATTTAAATATGTACAGTACAAAGGCGGCCTTATCGCTGCCTTCGAATCAGAAACGAGGAGATCCGCAGGAGAACCAAGGTAACCGACATAGCTCACTGAATCGCTAAACTGAAGTGGCAGTGGACATAGCTCGTAGAATATACGGCTGTTGGGGCAGTAAAGTTCTCGATTGGTGACCGCGCAAACGTTGTTTAAAACGTAGCGTAGGCAGACCTCCCAGCGGTGGACCGACGACCTGGTAAAGTTTGCGGGAAGCCGAAGGATGCGGGCAGCTCGGGACCGGTCGTCGTGGTAATCCTTTGGGGAGGCCTTTGTCCAGCGGTGGACGATTTTCGGCTGATATGGTGGCGGTTGATTGGCACCCTTTGGGTACGAAACCCTAAAAGCTGACCTTAATCACAACAACTCAGTACAATTTTTTTACATTTTTTGTTCTCGTTAGTTTTCTCATAAAGTACTTAACTTTGTGTAGCGACTAAAATTAGTGTAGCGCTAACTAGAAGGCATACTCGTATAGCCTATCTATCAATTATAAAAAGAATCATCAAAATCAGCTCACAATCGGCGGCGGCGGCGGCGGCGGCGGCGGCGGCGAGGGAACCGAGTAACCTTCACATAAAAAACTGGCCAAGTGCGAGTCAGAACCGCACACGAAGGGTTCCGTACCATCATACTTGATGGCACTAGTCTCTTTATGTTTAAAAAAGACCTTTTTTTGTATGGAGACCCCCTTTTTTCACTTTTTCTAATTTTTAGTATTTGCAACAGAAATACATCATTTATGAAAATTTCAACTGTATAGCTATCACGGTTCATGAAATATAGCCTGGTGACACACAGATAGATAGACAGACAGACGGACGGACGGACAGCGGAGTCGTAGTAACAGGGTCCCGTTTTAACGGAACCCTAAAAATGTACAGTCGAATTGAGAACCTTCTCCTCTTTTTGTAAGTCAAGTAGCCTAATGTTTTACATGTTTTTGTGTGTATGTATTTAAGTAGTATACAGGGTGTAACCAAATTGGTGTAGGTCCCGTTAACTGGGGCTTCTACTCATTATACTGAACAACTTTTGTAGTACAACTTTAATGAAATCGCAAAAAAACAATTATCTTCATAAAAATCGAACAGCTGATCGACCAATTTTGTGCAATTTAATATGGAAGGTCCAATTTTTTTTTTGAGAATTGACTATGGGCTCCTTGGGGAAAGTTGTTCAGTATGATGAGTAGAGCCCCCATGCAGTTAACGGGTGCTGCACCAATTTTTTTACACCCTGTATAAGTTTCTTGGGCTAAGCTCGAGCCTGCATCCTAAATGCCTTAATTTTAAGCAGTCGGGTTTTAGTTTTTACGAACTTCAAAAAAGGAGAAAGTTTCTCAATTCAATAGTAATCAGTTGAAATTTATACAGATTATACCATACTAGCCCGCGTTGGTACCATTTTTATGGCTGTGATCAAGGTTGCACGGGGCGCGAGCCGCAAGCGGCTCACGTGCGTTGAATATTTTTTTTCCCAGATCCCTCCGGAACCATTCATCTCTCCGTAATAAAATGTATCCCGTTGTTTTACTTTAAGCCTTTTTCTTTATGATCTGTGCCAAATCGTAATCTAAAGATATTAGAGATGTGCTGATTATGACTTTGGCCGACTAGCCGATTAGTCGGTAGTAAAGAGGCCAACTAGTCGGCCAATCCGATCATTGCTTTCGGTGGAGTTCGGGTGATATCGATAACGTTCGTGGTGTTTTGTTGACAGCTAAGTGGCTTGCGCGCGCTCGCCGTGCGGGCTAGTGTGACCATGTGGCAGTTACCTGCCTTTTTGTTAAGATTGGCCCCCTAAGAGCTGTAGCAGATCGAGTTGACGTTTTTTGAAATCTGGCAGAATTTGGCAGTTTTCGCCAGAGCACATTTTGCCTATTGAAAACTAACTGATTGACTGATTTTTGTAACAAAAATCCTTTTATATTTATTATGACTGTCCCGTCCATTTCCGCTTCCGTTTGTTGTATCAATATATGTAATCTACATTGGATTGTTTTTCTAACCATTTTTATAAAATTTTAAGAAGTATAAAGTGAGAAAACGTTATTGAAAAATATTAAAAAATATTGTTCAAATAGTAGTTAGGTATGTATGTACCTCACTACCTAGTCATTTGAGTTCAATTATTTGCTAAATCAAGAGTTCTTCTGATGAATATTGTTGATTCTCAAATAAATATTATTAATGTAATGGTTAATTTCATTTTAATGATTCCAAAGACTAGTCGGGCCGACTAGTCGGTAGTTTTGCCGAATAGTCGCCGACTACAGATATGGCCGGTTAGTTGACTTTGCCGACTATCGGCGACTAATCGGTACATCTCTAAAACAGGAGCTCTGCATTTTTCTGGGATAAAAATTAGTCTTTTTGTTAATCCCAATTCTTGATCTATCTTCCTATCTTTAACGGTGAAACATTTTGAGGAAACATGCACATCCCATTTCAGATATGTATGAAAGTCACGTTGCATACGTCCGTCGGTGTAAATGTAAATGTCCTTTCTACACGTGGTCGCGAGTGATGCAAAGTGCAACACCACGCAACCGCCACTGTCAGTTGTACCACACGGTAAGCGTAAGGCTTTTTGTAACACTTTCGGTAGCAAATAGGTGTTGCAAACGAGTTTATGTAAATTAATTTAACACTTTAAGTTGATCCGATGAGCGCACTAGCGATAGCACCGCCAATACAAGTCACACTAATATTATGAAGGCGAAAGTTTGTGAGTGTGTATGTTTGTTACTTCTTCATGCAAAAACTACTGAACAGATCTGGCTGAAACTTGGTAGGTAGACAGATTAGGACCTGTATTAACATATAGGCTACACACACTCGCACACTGCGCACCCTCGAAAAGTCATAGAAACGTTGTCCACGCGGGTGAAGCCGCAGGAAACAGCTAGTAAATAATAAGTATACCTAATGTTATGGACTTCCATTGAAATCATTGAGTATTTTGCGTACATACAGGAGGCAACAAATATTGTTTATTTGTTAATTTATAACTGTAAACATTATCAACAAATCATTTTTTGCAAAACTGCTAAAAGTGGCCACTTATTTCGATTAAAGTCCATAAGAATGAGTTAATCATTTATTTTTATCGGCGGCGCTATTAGTCATCATATCAGCTCATACACGTCCCCACCGAGGGGTTCGAGCCTACCCTGAATTAGGGCGATCAGGCCATAGTCGACCACGCGGACCCAGCGCGGGTTGGTCGACTTAACACACAACCTCGAGTTTCTCCGCAGGCGTGTGCAGGTTTCCTCACGACGTTTTCCTTCACCGTAAGAGCGTCGGATAAACGTACATATGAAATCTAAATTCTAAAACGCATTGATACGTGGCAAGATTCGAACCACGACCCACCGGACAGGAGACAGCGGCCCTAGGCATTACGCCACCGACGCTCTTGGCTGTTGGCCCGCCTTACAGTAAGTAATAGCTACGATGCCGGCGCTACGGGCTCCAGCCGGCTACGACGCCCTCCGTAGCCCGTAGTCAACAGTAAGTGTTTTATTGTAATTTTTCCAGCAGTTTAGTTGTTACTTGCTCAGCCGCCACCCGTGAACCTTGCTCCGTTAGGGTGCCGTACACCCAACGGGTGACAAACGGGACGGGACCCTATTACTGAGCCTCCGCTGTCTGTCCGTCCGTCTGTCAGCGGGTTGTATTTCATGAACCGTAATAGTTACACAAATGAAATTTTCACAGAATGTGTATTTCTGTTGCCTTTATAACAAGTACTAAAAATTAGAAAAGTGAATAAATAAGGGGGGTCTCCATACAAAAAACGTGTTTTTTTTTAGGTCTCTAGAAGTATTTTTAATTTATCTCTATCGTAAATACGGTAACATATAGAAGCATGAAACTTGGTGTGATTATAGTACTAATACTGATGTAAAACAAAAATAACAAAAACTGGCCAAGTGTGAGTCGTACTTGCGCTAAGGAGTCCAAACTGAATGACAAAAAAAGCATACATTTGTCGCTCGCGTTAATGTCTCTTGATTGTAATGTGAATAGGTATCATTGCCATTATACGAGTACTATGTAGTTGTGTGGAGGCGTGTTGTGGTACAGAACCCCCGGAGTGCTAGTCCGACTCGCACTTGACCGGTTTATTTATAATCTTTGGGCCGCCACGAGACGGGCCGAGCCTGCGTTAGGTGAGCTAAGTTCGTGAAATAAGTTTGTGTGTCTTTTTTATCGCTTCACGTCGTTAATTTGAATATTGATCAACTAAAGGTAGTGTGGGGTTCTGTCCGCAAACAAATGACGTAATTTCGTCGATATGTCACGTTTTCCGTCGATATGTCACGTTTTCTGTCGATATGTCACGTTTTCCGTCGATATGTCACGTTTTCCGGAAATCGGACTAATACTGTTGATTCTCGTATTAGTGTTCAGAACGTATTTGTGAATTTCTATATTTTTGATTAATCCTACTTAATATTATAAACGCCAAAGTTTCTATGGATGTTTGTTACTCTTACACGCAAAAACTACTGAACGTTTCTGGATGAAATTTGGTAAGTGGACAAATTAGGTCCTGGAGTAATATATAGGTTACTTTTTGCCACGCTCTCGAGCCGCTCGCGGCTCGCGCACTGCGCACCCTCGGAGAAGGGAAACTATGAAATATTTATCTATGTTCATAGAAACTATGTTCACGCGAACGAAGCCGCTGGCAAAAGCTAGTATTCAAATAATAAAGAAACTACATTTTTGTGGAGCGCGCTAGGAATATATTTTGAGGAATTAACTAGGATTTCTCAAACGGATAGCCGGCGCACATGATTATGGCTTGATTTGTATATTTGTTCCACGTCTATATACTCGTATTTATTACAGCGCTGCGTAACTTTTTTATTTGTTAAAAAGTAACTTTAACTTCTCATGAAACTGAACAACTTTCCCCAAGGAACCTGTAATGTTATCAATGACTTTGAACAAACTGAACAACTTTCCCCAAGGAACCTGTAATGGTATCAATGACTTTGAACATCTTCCCCCAAGGAACCTGTAAAGGTATCAATAACTTTGATCAACTTTCCCCGCGGAACGTGTACAAGTTTCAGTAACTTTGAACAACTTTTCCCAATGAACCTATACAAGTTTCAATAACTTTGAACAACTTTTCCTAATGATCTTATACAAGTTTCAATAACTTTGAACAACTTTCCCCAATGAACCTATACAAGTTTTAATAACAAAGAACCTGTATAAATTTCAATAACTCTGAGCTTGTGAAATTGTTCCATTTCATCATCAGCGTGTACTGTTTGCTCATTAATAAGTCGCAAACAGTAACAATTTGCGGCTGATTTCCATTAAACTTACCATACAATAACAAATCCACTAATCCAAACAATTAGAAGTATGGGAACTCATGTTGCAACTGTAAAGGTTTCTTAGTTAAAATGTTTAACGTAGTGTTTTAAATCCACAATTGGTAAGCCCTTGACATCATCTCACCTGATGGTAAGCGATGATGATGCCGAAGATGGAAGCGGGCTTACCAATAGATTAGTAGGTCAGGACCAAAGTTGCCTGGAATTCCTATCTCGGAAACGCGTGAAGATAGCGAAATGGGACCACGTGCAAAAGATTTAAATGGGGGTGACACAATTGTTTCTCACGTTTTTTTTTTTTTTATATAGGAATTAATTTCCGCCATTTCCAACTTTGGGCCTCCGGCAGGGGCATACAGAACTCTCGCTATACCTACTACTAACGGGCGTTGCTCCATAGCGCTACCGAATATTTGGTCAGTTTTTGCATAATTGTCATGAGTACAACTAGTACTTTCCTGTTATATTTTACTCAGCCATTTCCCTTATCGTTTTTTTTTGGTCACGATAAATAGTTTTACAGGCGCTATAAGTACACAACGCAACCACTTTGCACAGGCAGACCGACATATAGAACATCATTTATCCTCATAACCTAAGTTTATCCATTTCCGTTATCGTTACCAAATTTGTCGTTACCTCCTAGTATACGAGATTCCTTAACGCAGCGGGGACCTGGCTGTCTTATTAATACAATAATTAACGTCGATGTTTGGCGGCAAGCGTGAGGTACGAGTAGCTAGTTGGCAGGTGGCCTTACAAAATAATTGGATCCCGGCGGGAATCAAACCCGCGACTTCCTGGTATAAAGCGAATGGACTAACAATTACGCCATGGAGGCGTCATGACTAGAATCTATTATTTTTCGTTTATAATTAGTTAATAAAGTCATCCTGAATTTAACTTTTTTATAATGTCCGTCTAATTTCTCGTAAGACTTACTTGTCTACAATTTTAATTACAATCTTCATTTTAATTCTTATATTCATATTCATATTCCATTTATTAATAATTTGTAAATTATCTTATGTAGGTATCACTTAATGGAAAATTCAGTTAGTTTTTTACATAATTAAAAAAATACAAAAATAGTAATTCAGTATTGAATAGTTAAATAGCGCATGGAATAGAACCATAATTATTTATTACTATTAAAGATATAACGTGGTCGAAGTGACTCAGAACTACGAAGATGTAATAGTTATACGATTTATTTAATTATTCATAAATTTATATTTTATTTTAATTAATGTTATATTTTAATTTCTGACATGTAAATGTATTCAAATTTATAAATAAATGATTGTATTGTAATATAAGATTTATCAGCAGAAATATTGTCAGAAATAAATATTTAATTAAATTAAATGAGTATAAAATGAACAATTAATACGACAGACAGTATTAAAAAGATTGAATTTATTCTATGAGGATAGAGTAGGTCAGTTCACACAGATAGCACCAGGTGTAAAGTTTAACGAGAGATTCAGTCATTGCTCCCCTCAATCATGTCAGAGGGAAGGAAACGACCGGAGCACGAAAATTTAAGAGACTAGTCGTTTGGTCCTATTCTCCTTTAACTTTACACATGATCTGCTGCGACAACACTTACAAAATCTTAAAGACTTACCATCTAGAAGAAACAGCAGGCGAATCGCCAGCCGGCACACACTTAGCAGCACCTGCATGCTGCCAAACTGCTGGAACAATCACATGCACACCTCCTACTCTTACCGACACCCACACCACAAACTACACGAATCAAAACACTACTCTCAAAACTTTAATTCCGTAACAATTTCCAAACGATTTAAAAGTCGTTTTTTTCCATTCGCGTTTGATCGTACGTAACTGCCGATGCCGGTACGTTTCGCGATGAAATAAAACCTTTTTGGAGGGCACGTGCGCTCCCTCTGAGCTCTGGCGGCTCACTGCCGCGGACAGCCTCCGGACCTGTCAAAGATATCTTTGTCTAGATACGGCAGCCAGTAATAACTAAACATACAGTTATTTACAACAAGCAATTAAATTAGTGTAGAACCCGTTAACTAATAACTATAATTGAAAATCCGAATACATAAAAAGTTAACCCCCCTTTTTGGCCAGTCGGGTTAAAATGTATCCTAAGTCACTCACGGGATCGAGACGAATGTAACGACACCTCGCTCTTCAAAATCCTTCTAGCCGTTTAGACTGTAGGGCGTGCTAAACAAATATACATACATACATACACAAGGAAAAACATAACCCTCCTTCTGGCGTAGTCGGGTAATAAATAGTACGACTTCTTATCAACTATAACTTATAAACAACTTTCCTGAAAGAGCCTACAATATGTTTTTAAACCAAATAGATCATGTCTACAAAATGGAAAACCTTGATTAATCAGCTGATCGATATGTATGAAGAGTTTAAATAATTTAAAACGCTAAACACGTAAAAAAATCAACTTTCAATGCAATAAATTAGTATAGTTTTGAATTATTATTATTGATTTTTGTTAATTTTACAAAAAAACAGTACAACGATTAAAAAAACATATCCTACCAACTTGGCAGGGTGTCCTATCAAATAAAAACAAAATCATTAAAATCTGTTCGCAATCTGCGAAGATATCATGTGAATAAACAAACAAAACTAAAACCGGCCAAGTGCGAGTCAGAACCGCACACATAGGGTTCCGTACCAACAACTAGATGGCGCTAGTGTCTTCACGTTTAAAAAAAACACTTTTTTTTAGAAACCCCGCTTATTTCATGATTATTTCTAATTTTTAGTATTTGTTGTTACAGCGGCAACAGAAATACATCATCTGTGAAAACTTCAACTGTCTAGCTATCCCGGTCCATGAAATACAGACTGGTGACAGACGGACGGACGGACAGTAAAGCCTTAGCAATAGGGTCCCGTTTTCACCCTTTGGGTACGAATCCCTTTAAAACATAAAGTCGAATTGAGAACCTCTTCCTTTTTGGAAGTTGGTTGAAAACAATTGTGAATTGCCTACGGGTCTCTGGGCTCTGGTAAAGTTGTTCAGTGTGATGAGCAAGAAGAAGAATAAGCAGAAGTTGTTCAGAAGCCGCATACCATAGAACCACAGAACATAGAACCATAACTCTTAAACATTGGCAGTAGTTATTTATGATACAAGGGTGGTAAAAAGGTAGTTATAGGTAGGCTAGACTAAAGTGGCAGTGAGCAGGGAACGAAGCTCGTAGAACAGATAGCCGTTGGGGTAGTAAAGTTCTCGAGTGGCAACCGCGCATCGGAAGACGTAGCGTAGAAAAGCCTCCCACACGTTGGGACCACAAGCTGGTGAAGGTCGTGGGATGTCGCTGGATGCGGGCATCGCAAGTCGTCGTGGAAATCCCTAGGGGAGGCCTTTGTACAGCAGTGGACCTCTTTCGGCTGATATGATGATGATGATGAAAAAAGTAGATAACAAACGAGTGACATTTATGAGCCCGAGCCGCAGGCAGGGGTTTACATCGTCACGAATTTATTTCCCTTTTAACCCATGTATCATACGACGTTTTTCAATGCAGTTATGAGAAAACAGGTAATATAAATAACTACACGAATTAATTAAAAATTAAAAACCAAAAGCATTAAAACGCTTTATAATAATTAACTCCTTTTTGTAAAAATGTATCCTATGTCACAGACGGGGTCAAGACGATTCTAACGAGACCTCGCACTCCAAAATGTATCCTATGTCACAGGCGGGATCAAGACGATTCTAACGAGACCTCGCACTGCAAAATGTATCCTATGTCACAGGCGGGATCAAGACGATTCTAACGAGACCTCGCACTGCAAAATGTATCCTATGTCACAGACGGGATCAAGACGATTCTAACGAGACCTCGCACTGCAAAATGTATCCTATGTCACAGACGGGATCAAGACGATTCTAACGAGACCTCGCACTCCAAAATGTATCCTATGTCACAGGCGGGATCAAGACGATTCTAACGAGACCTCGCACTCCAAAATGTATCCTATGTCACAGGCGGGATCAAGACGATTCTAACGAGACCTCGCACTCCAAAATGTATCCTATGTCACAGGCGGGATCAAGACGATTCTAACGAGACCTCGCACTCCAAAATGTATCCTATGTCACAGACGGGATCAAGACGATTCTAACGAGACCTCGCACTGCAAAATGTATCCTATGTCACAGACGGGATCAAGACGATTCTAACGAGACCTCGCACTGCAAAATGTATCCTATGTCACAGACGGGATCAAGACGATTCTAACGAGACCTCGCACTGCAAAATGTATCCTATGTCACAGACGGGGTCAAGACGATTCTAACGAGACCTCGCACTGCAAAATGTATCCTATGTCACAGACGGGGTCAAGACGATTCTAACGAGACCTCGCACTCCAAAATGTATCCTATGTCACAGACGGGATCAAGACGATTCTAACGAGACCTCGCACTCCAAAATGTATCCTATGTCACAGACGGGATCAAGACGATTCTAACGAGACCTCGCACTCCAAAATGTATCCTATGTCACAGACGGGGTCAAGACGATTCTAACGAGACCTCGCACTCCAAAATGTATCCTATGTCACAGGCGGGGTCAAGACGATTCTAACGAGACCTCGCACTCCAAAATGTATCCTATGTCACAGACGGGATCAAGACGATTCTAACGAGACCTCGCACTCCAAAATGTATCCTATGTCACAGACGGGATCAAGACGATTCTAACGAGACCTCGCACTCCAAAATGTATCCTATGTCACAGACGGGATCAAGACGATTCTAACGAGACCTCGCACTGCAAAATGTATCCTATGTCACAGACGGGATCAAGACGATTCTAACGAGACCTCGCACTCCAAAATGTATCCTATGTCACAGACGGGATCAAGACGATTCTAACGAGACCTCGCACTCCAAAATGTATCCTATGTCACAGGCGGGATCAAGACGATTCTAACGAGACCTCGCACTCCAAAATGTATCCTATGTCACAGGCGGGATCAAGACGATTCTAACGAGACCTCGCACTCCAAAATGTATCCTATGTCACAGGCGGGATCAAGACGATTCTAACGAGACCTCGCACTCCAAAATCCATCAAAGAAATACACATACATACATACACTCGGAAAACATAACGCTGCCTCTTGCGCAGTCGGGTAAAAAGAACCGTTGCAGAAAATTAAATTAAAAATTTAAAAAACCCCCGACAAAAACCTCTAAAAAGTAAACAATAATATGTATTGACCCTTTGAGTTTAATTTAAGTAGTAATATTTTGATCCAAGAGTCGTCGCGTAGGGGGACCGCTAAGTTGTGAAGTTATTACTAATTAGTTGTAGTAAAGTAAATCAGTTGTATTCTGTTTTTATTTTATTTATTTAGCGGTCCCCCTACGCGACGACTCTTGGATCAAAATATTACTACTTAAATTAAACTCAAAGGGTCAATACATATTATTGTTTACTTTTTAGAGGTTTTTGTCGGGGGTTTTTTAAATTTTTAATTTAATTTTTATTTCGTGCTTTTTAAACTTTACATAACTATTACATACAATCGAAACTCTACCCCCACATTCATACAAATAGTTTCCGGGACGAAACACGATACTGCGACACAAAATCTAGCCTATTTTGAATCGATCAAGGCTGTGGAAGTTGCTCACCTCCCTTGTTTGAAGCTGCAATTAAATGTGTTATAACTCTAAACTTCAAATCCATGGACCCATGGAAGTTTTTTACTTTTTTAACCGCTGCTTCAGCAGATTCCAGGAGATGCTGCAGCATCAGGTCAAGGTTACCATATTATATCTAACACCTATTCATTGAGACTATTCTAATAATTTCTATTCTAATTCTATTTAAAAGTGTGTGTAACACCTATTTGAAATAAATTGTTTTGAATATTTTTTTTGAGCCCAAACACGATACTTCTACTGAAAGTTTTTGAGGAGTTGGGTATTCTGTAGATTCTAGGAGATGCTGCATCAACAGTTCAAGGTTATCATGGTTTTGCAATATTTTTACATTAACAGGGCACCAAATTTTGAATCGATCAGACCTGTATAAGTTGCCCAGATCCCTTAGTCACCTAGATAAGAGCTGATAACCCTCAAACGGCTGAACAGATCTTTATCGATTATAGCTAAGAACCACCGCAAGGAAACTTGTTTCACGTAAAAAAAACCGCATCAAAATCGGTCCATCCGTTCGAGAGTTGCGATGCCACAGACAAACAGACACAAAGACACAGAAATTGGCGTCAAACTTATAACACCCCTCTTTTTGCGTCGGGGGTTTATATAAGAAATCAAAGCGAAGGTTTATCTCAATAATATTTAGTTCACAGTTAGTCATAGTTTCAGGTACGTAGGTATGTCAAAAATTTAACGGATTTTAACAACATCAGCTCACCGTGTTGCCACCATTGCATTGTATGCAGAATCAAATACTGATCAAAACGAGTCCAAACACGACATATCTGCTATTATTTTTTTAAGAGTGTACTAGTGTGCTGGATATCCTGGCCGCAGCATCAGCTCACCGTGTTGCCACCATTGCATTGTATGCAGAATCAAATACTGATCAAAACGAGTCCAAACACGACATATCTGCTATTATTTTTTTAAGAGTGTGCTAGTGTTCTGGATATCCTGGCTGCAGCATCAGACCAAGAGTTCCATAATTCTGCATAGTTATTAAGCATACATGAGTGTTTCAAGTTTTTGGTCACATGTATGTTTGAAAGTAAAGTAAATACACATTAAGAGTCTAAGAACGAAACTCTACCCCCACATTCATACAAATAGTTTCCGGGACGAAACACGATACTGCGACACAAAATCTAGCCTATTTTGAATCGATCAAGGCTGTGGAAGTTGCTCACCTCCCTTGTTTGAAGCTGCAATTAAATGTGTTATAACTCTAAACTTCAAATCCATGGACCCATGGAAGTTTTTTACTTTTTTAACCGCTGCTTCAGCAGATTCCAGGAGATGCTGCAGCATCAGGTCAAGGTTACCATATTATATCTAACACCTATTCATTGAGACTATTCTAATAATTTCTATTCTAATTCTATTTAAAAGTGTGTGTAACACCTATTTGAAATAAATTGTTTTGAATATTTTTTTTGAGCCCAAACACGATACTTCTACTGAAAGTTTTTGAGGAGTTGGGTATTCTGTAGATTCTAGGAGATGCTGCATCAACAGTTCAAGGTTATCATGGTTTTGCAATATTTTTACATTAACAGGGCACCAAATTTTGAATCGATCAGACCTGTATAAGTTGCCCAGATCCCTTAGTCACCTAGATAAGAGCTGATAACCCTCAAACGGCTGAACAGATCTTTATCGATTATAGCTAAGAACCACCGCAAGGAAACTTGTTTCACGTAAAAAAAACCGCATCAAAATCGGTCCATCCGTTCGAGAGTTGCGATGCCACAGACAAACAGACACAAAGACACAGAAATTGGCGTCAAACTTATAACACCCCTCTTTTTGCGTCGGGGGTTTATATAAGAAATCAAAGCGAAGGTTTATCTCAATAATATTTAGTTCACAGTTAGTCATAGTTTCAGGTACGTAGGTATGTCAAAAATTTAACGGATTTTAACAACATCAGCTCACCGTGTTGCCACCATTGCATTGTATGCAGAATCAAATACTGATCAAAACGAGTCCAAACACGACATATCTGCTATTATTTTTTTAAGAGTGTACTAGTGTGCTGGATATCCTGGCCGCAGCATCAGCTCACCGTGTTGCCACCATTGCATTGTATGCAGAATCAAATACTGATCAAAACGAGTCCAAACACGACATATCTGCTATTATTTTTTTAAGAGTGTGCTAGTGTTCTGGATATCCTGGCTGCAGCATCAGACCAAGAGTTCCATAATTCTGCATAGTTATTAAGCATACATGAGTGTTTCAAGTTTTTGGTCACATGTATGTTTGAAAGTAAAGTAAATACACATTAAGAGTCTAAGAACCCTACCGCAGCTAACAAAAGAGCTGATGACCTTGAAACGGCTGAACCGATTTTGATAAAACGTATCTAAGAACCATCGCCAAAAAACCTGCTTGTAAATAAAAAAAACCGCATCCAAATCGGTTAACCCGTTTGAGAGCTACGGTGCCACAGACAGACACACAGACAGACACACAGACACACACACAGACACACACACAGACACACACACACACATAGCGGTCAAACTTATAACACCCCTCTTTTTTGCGTCGGGGGTTAAAAACACATGTTTAAATACTTACCTATCACGGTTTCGGCAACCAAAGTTAATTTTACACGAGTTGTGGCTCATTCTAAATGTCCGGGGGGGGGGTAATCTCACTTGAGTACACCCAAGTACATTTTTATCACACATAACCTAACTATTCAATATTTTTTTAAAGATTTTATTTAACTTTCGATGTTTGTATGTATCTATGTATATTTGTTTAGTTCAAATCGTGCGATCGATTATAGATCTACTTCCAGGGGTCCGATTGATCTGAAATTTGAAATAAAGCCGTATTCCCAATAGTGACAATAGATTCTTTTTGTATTTTGAAGTTGATCTGATGACGAAGTTTGGAGGTGGAATCAAGGTTCCAGAATCGTCTCTTATTTTCAATAGAATCGTACGAAACACAGCTTTTTTTGAATTTGGAACCGTGTATATTCATTTGAGCATTCGGCTTTTAAGCATCAAACTCTTTTCAAGCAAAAGCTTGTACCAAAAAGCTTTTAGGTTATTGGAAAATTATTTTAATTATAAAAACAATCGGATCGGAAAAAGTTGTCCCCATACATAGATTCAAACAAATACAAAAATGCTACAATCTAACTCTGAAACCTTCGCTCGCTTCGTTTGCTCGGTGATTACTTGTCAATTAGACGTAAGTAGTTTTAAATGATGTAAACAGCCTGGACACTTTTTGAAAGCTGACACTGTTTCTACTTGTTGTATATAATTTTTTTGCTGTTAAACCAATTGTTTAAAATTTGTATAATTAAAAAAGTACTTGTAAACTTAATCAGTTCCTTTGAAAATTGTAAAATCATTGAAAAAGCTTATTCCAACACACATGTGCGTAAACAACTGAGATACTTGTACCATCGCCCCTCTCGCTCGCACGCGCGATGACTAAGTTTGACAAGTCCATTTCCGGTGCTTCCGGATGCAAGTGCACTTTCCTCAGCTCGTGCGAGTAGGTACTGCAAGCCGCAAGTCTACTAATATTACTCATTTGAACATGTGTTTGCTTGTTTGTCTTTCCTTTACGTCGCCTATTTTGTTTATGCCAGACCATTCAATCCAAAGAGTTTATAATACATATCCAGAGGAAGAAGTATATGTTACATATTTATGTTCATATGGCCCAGCTACGGTTAACTGTCACTTTTCCTTATAATAGATATGTAGTGAGAGTGAGACAAACTGTAATTTATTTATTTTTACAGTTTATTTTCCTTAGCTACGTCATATTTCGTAACAGTCCGACCAAAAACAGTGTTTAAAGTGGATTTTGTTCGAACTACAATAAGAATAACGAAATAATGCAAGTAAGTAGGTCATCATATCAGCCGAAGGAAGTCCACTGCTGGACATAGGCCTCCCCCAAGGATCTCTACGACGACCGGTTCTGCGCTGGCGCATCCAGCGGCCTCCCGCGACCTTCACCAGGTCATCGGTCCACCGAGTGGGAGGCCTGCCTACACTACGCTTTCCGGTGTGTGGTCGCCACTCGAGAACTTTACTGCCCCAACGGCCATCTGTTCTACGAGCAATGTGCCCCGCCCACTGCCACTTAAGTTTAGCAATTCTGAGAGCTATGTCGGTTACTTTGGTTCTCTTACGGATCTCCTCGTTTCTGATTCGATCACGCAGAGAAACTCCGAGCATAGCACGCTCCATTGCCCTTTGGGTGACCTTGAGCCTTCTTATGAGGCCCATAGTAAGCGACCATGTCTCAGTTCCGTACGTCATCACTGACAACACACATTGGTCGAAGACCTTGGTCTTAAGACACTGCGGTATCTGGGACGTAAAGATATTGCGAAGCTTCCCGAACGCTGCCCAGCCGAGTTGGATTCGACGATTGATCTCTTTCTCGAAGTTGGACCTACCTAACTGGACTGTTTGTCCCAGGTATACATATTCGGTAACAAGTAAGTAGGTATTTCAATTCAATTTCTTAACGTCAACTGACATCAAATCAACATAGATCTTGATTAATTACAAATGGCCAGTATCACTATGGTGAATGAGAGTTGAGCAGTTGAGCAACAGTAGAGCAGTGGGGAGCATTCAGTTCGAACATACGATGCGATGACCCACTGCTCAACTGCGCAACTGGTTGAGCATTTAGTTGAGCAGTGAGGAAAAAGCGAATTTCGTTTATTCTCCATAGCACTACTGTTTGGCACTACTACTAGTGCCCAAGGTAACTTTTCTCTCCCTTCTTACCTGACTTACTTACACTACTTACTACTGACTTACCCGTCGCTTTCCAATCCGCCACTCATGAGGGGAGCCTAACTTTGCGAGGCTCTTCGACAGTATTCTCAACAAACCTAACAAACTAATTATCGCTCTCTACGCTCGCTCAACTTAGATCCGCCGTTTGTTTTTCCACCCAGGAGGGTGAGTACCCGTAGTGTCACGGGAGAGAAAAATTACCTTTTGCACTATAAATAAACTATACAGGGCTTTATTTAATGTCAACACTTTTTTGAAAAACTGTACTTAAATTCGCTTTTTCATCAGGTGAGATGATGCTAAGGGCTAACCAATTATGAATAAAAATAAATTTTAAAAAACCGTCATCATCATATCAGTTCTATGCGTCCTCACCGAGGGGCTCCAGCCTACCCTCAATTATGGCGATCGGGCTTTAATGGAACACACGCAGTGCGGGTTGGTCGACTTCACACACAACCTTCGAGTTTCTCCGCAAGCGTGTGTAGGTTTCCTCGTCATGTTTTCCTTCTCCGTAATGAGGTAAGATATAGAATAATAGAACCTCATCGGTTTAAACAATGTCACAAGCCAAGTGGACACAATTGAGGAAACGCGGGGCTGTCCAGGACCTGCGCCACCCCCTCGGCGGTACCCGCCGCCGCAAAAACGTTGAGTTGATACGTCTGGGTCCAGGTCCGCTGCAGAAGAACCCCGCAAGTTCAGGTTGGAACTCACTTACGCCTACTAAAAGTCCTAGACGGGGTGCGGACCAATAATAAGAGGACTACGACATTAGAGCTATCAAAAGATTACTTTTTACCTGACTGCCCAAATGTGAGTATACAGGGTGACTTTTAATTGGTTCTTGATACCAAAAGATATGAATGTACTCGTGATTACTAATAACGTTCCCAAAGAAACTATATTATGTCAAATCAGAAAAAAATTTTTGGTCCTCGATACATATATAATAAGTTATCAAATCGGCAAAAATGTATAAAGGACCAAATTTTTTTTTTCATATTAGACATATAGTTTCTTTTGGAAAGTTGTTAGTAATCACGAGTACATTCATATCCTTTGCTATCAAGAACTAATTAAACGTCACCCTGTATATGTCTGTTTCGAAGCCTAAACGGCTTGATGTATTTTGGCGTGTAAGGTGACGTTAGATCCCATGAGTGACATAATACATTTATACCCGACTGCCCATAAACGAGGGGAAATTTTTAGGGTTCTGAAGGCAACAAGGTTCGCCATGTCTGTCCATCTGTCTGTCTGTCCGTCTGTCCGCGGCTTAGCTCAGAGACTAGTAGTACTATAAACTTGTATTTTGGGATGGGTACACAAATTAATCACGCCGACAAAGTAGTACAATAAAATCTTTAAAAAAAAATTTTTTTTAGGTTACATCCCCTACATATAAAGGGGGCTTAAATTTTCTACCCTGTCGTGTGTGGGGGGTGGGGTGGGGGGGGGGGGTATCGTTGAATAGGTCTTTCAAACCTACTGAGGGTTGGCTAAAACTGTTGTTCGATTGAGAGATCGGTTTGTTAAATATTATGCTTTAAAGTGCAATTTTTTATATTATAGTGAGAGTCGAGTATCCCTCCCTAATTCCCCCCCCCCCCCCCACCCCACCCTTATCAGCTAAATCGCTATTTCAGAACAGCTGAAATTAAAAGTAGACATGTAATCAATTTAAAAGGAAAACTATCTCGGCTAAGTAGGCTTTCTTAGTTTAGGAGTAATAATCGACCAACTTAAAGCGTGCAGTTGGATATGTAAAAAGTTCATAGATTTTTCATTCAAAATATCCTATCACCAACTGCAAATATACTTTTGTTTTATAAAATGTACATTTATTGTTTAAAAAGACTACAGAACCCTACTTTGCGTGAGTCCGACTCGCACTTGGTTGGTTTTTTTTTAAATTAAATTTGTACATGCTTACTATAATATTATAAATGTGAAAATGTGTTTGTTTGTTTGTTACCTTTTCAGGCTTCAACGCCTTGAACAATCTTAATGAAATTTGGCGTGCAGGTAGACTGTGTCACGAGGAAGGACATAGGCTACTTTTTATCCCGTGAAAATAGTATAGGCCGATGCAGTTCCTGAGAAAACTGAAAATACACAATTTTTTGGTTAATTTCTTTAACATCGCAACGGAACAAATGGATTGTGTGATTTCTGCACAGAGACGGTTGAGAGGTTGGGAAATGATATGATTTACTAATAAGCATATCCTGACATAGTTCCCGAGGGATCTGGAGAAGATTCATGTCCACGCTCGCGAGCCGCGCACCCTCTAAGACAGTCATAAAACGATGTCCACGCGGGCGAAACCGCGGGCAAAAGCTAGTAATCTATAAATGGAGCGAGCTACGTTCGAAGTTTTCCTACGCAATTGCTTGGTTCAATTGAATAAGGAGGTCCGCAGGAGAACCAAGGTAACCGACATAGCTCACAGAACCGCTAAACTTAAGTGGCAGTGGGCGGGGGGGGAACATTGCTCGTAGAACAAATGGCCGTTGGGGTAGTAAAGTTCTGACGTAGCACCCGCGCACCGAAGATGTAGCGTAAGCAGGCCCCGCACTCAGTGGACCGACGACCTGGAGAAGGTCGCGGGATGCAGGCAGGGCAAAACCGGTCGTTGTGGAAATCCTTGGGGGAGGCACTTTTCCAGCAGTGGAAACTCGCGGATGGTTTGATGATGATGATGATGAGGTCAGATGTCATACAAACCTTTGCATCATGCCGATTTAGCTTGAGCGGGAACCGAGCACAGAACTCATACCTAAACTAGACCAAAATGTATAAAACTGGCCAAGTGTGTGTCGGGCCACGCTTATTAGATGATTCCGTAGCCTTTTTGGTTTTTTTAATGTATTAATAAAACCTAAGGAGAATCGAAGATTTAATAGGTATAGCACAAAAGAACACACATTAGTGCTCTGAGGTTGTTTGTTAGAAGCTCGTTTGCTGATCTCTAGTAAATTGTTCGCTGCAGCTTTTTATAATTGGAAAAGTCCCAGCTGCGCGGCTAATGTTTACTTGTTATTTAAAACATTGATTTATTGCCAAAAAATGTTTATTGCACCTGCCACACGTAACACGTTTAAAACAGTACACAAACATTACTGAAGCAGACTCGTGTCTTGACACATTTAGGTGCAATACCTTATAATATAATACCCACTCACCTAAACTGTAACAATTATCCTTAATATTCTTTCAAAGCGGCTCGACCTCGATGGTGCGCGGTGGGCGAGATGCAAGCGACTCGCCATCGTAATTGCGCGTACGCGTGCCGCAAGTAGCTTGCGGGACTTTTTTTGTTATAAATCTTCCCTGGCGTGCGCACAAGTTTCATTGCAATTGGTCGAGCCGTTTTCAAGTTTTGCGGTTAACAACACATTTACTTAATAACTTCCTCACGCCAATGGGGTCTCTGAAGGGCGCTCAGGTCCTTCTGCACCAACAACATATTAAGCTACTCATTTTTAATTAACAGATTTACTAGCTTCCGCCCGTGGCTTTGCTTGAGTGGGCAAAGTTTTCAGGACTGTGTTTAAGGGTGAGTGGTGCGCGAGCCGCAAGCGGCTCGCAAGTGTAGACTGGAGTTTACTCAAGATCCCTTGGGAACTTTAAAGGGCTATCCTATGTCACTTCCCACCCCCTCCACTATTTCTATGCAAAAAATCACGTCAATCCGTTGCTCCGCTGCGACGCCGACGTGCGCGAGCCTGGAAATGAGTTTTCCCCAGGTCCCTCGGGAACTGTCTCAGGCTGTTAAGCTTATTAGTATTCTATGTCATTTCCCACCCCCTCAAACATCTCTTTGCAAAAAATCACAACAATCCGTTTCTTCGTTCCGATGTTACAGAAATCAACCAAAAAAAAAAGATTTTTTTTTAGTTTCTTCAGGAACTCTATTGGATTTTGCTATTTTCACGAGATAAAAAGTAGCCTATGTCCTTCTCCATGATACAGATTACCTCCATGCCAAATTTCGTCAAGATTGGGTGAGGTGTTGAAGCGTGAAAAGGTTACATACACACAAATAAACAAACAACCAAACACATTTTCACATGAATTATATTAGTAAGGATTATTATATTAGTAAGGAAACTGGCATTACCATTATGAGACACAGAAGCGGTAAAAGGGCTTAAATTGGTGACAGATTTAATTTTCTTAATAGTCGTAACTACTAATAAATATCTAAAATATACAGGTGTAAAAAATGTGTAGCACCCGTTAACTAGGGCTTCGACTCATCATACTAAACAACTTTCCTCAAGGAACCCAAACGCAATTCTCAATAAAAAAAATCGACGCTCATACAAAAATGCACAAAATTGGTCAATCAGCTGATTGTTTTGTATGAAAAATATTTTTGCGATTTCAGCATTTTTTTAGAACAAAAGATGTTCAGTTTGATGACTGGAAGCCCCAATTAACGGGACCTACACCAATTTGGTTACACCCTGTATATTTGTACGTGTTTTGCAAACGGTATCCTGGGCGCGCTGGCAGAGAATTGGCGCTGGCGGCTGTGGGCGCGCTGCGCGCTGCGCGCTGGGCGCGGCTGAGCACTGCCATCGTCGCTGCAACGCCTCGAAGTTTACGAAGTAACTATTTAGTAATCTGTGTCGAAGTCTCTAGCCGCTCGTTAATTTTATTTGATACTAGCTGTTGCCCGCGACTTCGCCACCATAGATTAATTTTATTAAAAATTTGAGTGCGTTTGGCTGCACCTCACCTGATGGTAAGTGCTTATGCAGCCGAGGATGTAAATAGTGCCTATTCACTCTCGTCTTGAAGATTCCTAAATGATACGAATCGGGGAACACAGACGCCGGCCGGCGACTCCTTGGCCGTTCGCGAGAGTGAGCGGGGTTTTTTAACACCCGATGCAAAAAGAGGGGGTGTTGTAAGTTTCATAAGCCTCTTATTCCATCCTAACTTTTTAAGAAATATTTTTTTAAACGGATGAGTAGTTTTGAAGATTACATGCTACGTAAGCGGGGTGATAAGTAATAAGCCTTAGCTACCTATTTAAAACGTTTTAATAAAAAAAAACATGTCTCTGACTATCTGTTTTCTGAATTTTGTGGAGCGAATGTTTTATTGGTTTGCTGTCATTTAAAAATATTTTGTGTCGATTCAAACTGGATGAAATTAAACAAAGAGCGGTGATAAAGTTCCTTTAGTGACTGTGTTTATACGCGGCCGTACAAGCGTCCAAGATGAAGCCCGCCACGGACGTCCAAAAAGCGTCACGACTCCGGAAATGGTCTCCAAAGTACATAACATGGTTTTGGCAGATCAACGATTGAAGCTATGTGAAATAGCTGACACTACAGGTATCTCAAAAGAATGGGTGCATCATATCGTAAGTTAGGAATTGAATATGAAAAAGTTATCCGCCCGTTGGGTGCCGCGATTGCTTACGCTCGATCTAAAGAGAATTCGGGTACAAAATAGGAAGGCATGTTTGGAACGTTTTCAAACAAATGAAGCAGATTTTTTGTGGCGATTTGTAACAACAGATGAAACATGGATTTACCATTACACGTCGGGATTAAAAATTAAATGAAAACAGTGGACTGAATCTGAATGTTCCAAAAAAAGCTATGGCTGTAAAGCTGGCTGGAGAGGTGATTGCTTCCGTCTTTTGGGATGCAAATTCAGTTTTGATGATAGATTACCTTCAAAAGGGTCAAACTAATAATGGAGAATACAATTGGAACCTTTTAGATGAGCATCATCAATGTATTCAGCAAAAAAAGTTTAATAAACTAAAAACCGACTTCAAAAAGAAAATACTCAAAAGTATGAAATAATATTTATATACACGAAATTAACCAACAATAATGAAATCAAAGGTGCGTACGAATCAAATTAGGGGACTAAAATTTTTTTTGAGGTCGGTGCCAGCAAAGCGATCGAATCTAAAACATTTGATTTATGTAAGTAGCTGTGTGCTGGTACCGACCTCAAAAAAAATTGTAGTGCCCTAATTTGATCGTACCTACGTTTGATTTCAGTATTGCTGGTTAATTTCGTGTACTAATGAGTATAAAAATATTATTTCATACTTTTGAGTTTTTTCTTTTTGAATTTGGTTTTTCGTTTTTTAAACTTTTTTATTTTTAGTTTTAATGTTAAATATCTAAGAACGTTAAACCCAGTCACCTACTCGCCAATAGGAATCATCAAATCATAATGCATGTGTTTCATTAAATGATACAGAGTCCTGTGGCTTCCATCATCATCTAAGCAGCATGCAAGTTAAGGAATTACACTTTCTATCATCAGCTCACCTGAATAACCTGAAAGAATACAACTATTGGTATATATGTATATCTACTTATCTACGTATAATATTTAAAGAAGTATCCTCCTAACCTTTAAGGAGTTTTACCTTCCATCATCAGCTCTGAAACATGGGATGATGACTTACCACATGCAATTACTTGAATACTTTCAGAAAATACATAAAAAAATAAAAAACGCACTAGTCGCCACTACAATTTTCATCACAACTGGTTGCCATGAAAGATTAAAAAATCCTAATAGACAACTGGTTGTGAAACATAGTTGCGATGGCGGCCAAAAGGCGATTTTCGAAGGTTCCCCTTGATTACTCTGGGATGTCATCATCAGATTCTGGTTTCCTTATCATGATGCCACCCTTGAGATATCTCTTTTCCAACAAAAAAAGAATCATCAAAATCGGTTCATTAGCGAAGAAGTCATCCGTGAACTACTCGTAACATAGAAAAAAAATATAGTCGAATTTTTTGCCACAACTTCAACACATATGTGAACCCTAGCGTTATCTTGATGGATTATGGTTTTTTTTGGCTAAACCTGATTTTTTTAACCGGCTTCAAAAAACCTCCTCCTTTTTTGAAGTTGGTTAAAAAGACCAGGTTCACATATGTGTTGAAGCTATGGCAAAAATCTACTAATTGAACTATGATTTGCAGCCCCATCCACCTTATTCGCCTGATCTAGCATCATCAGACTTCCACCTATTCATCATCATCATCATATCAGCCGAAAGACGTCCACTGCTGGACAAAGGCTTCCCCCAAGGACCGCCACGACGACCAGCGGCTTCCCGCGATCCTCGCTAGGTCGTCGGTCCACCGCGCGGGAGGCCTGCCTACACTACGTCTTGCGGTGCGCGGTCGCCACTCGAGAACTTTACTGCCCCAACGGCCGTCTTTTCTACGAGCTATGTTCCCTGCCCACTGCCACTTCAGTTTATCAATTCTGTGAGCTATGTCGGTTACTTTGGTTCTCCTGCGGATCTCCTCATTTCTGATTCGATTACATAGGGAAATTCCGAGCATTGCCCTTTGGGTGACCTTGAGCCTTCTTATGAGGCCCATGGTAAGCGACTATGCCTCAGTTCCGTATGTCATCAGTTCATCACTGGTAACACACACTGGTCAAAACCTTAGTGTTGAGACACTGCGGTATTTGGGAAGTGAATAAATTGCGAAGGTTCCCCAACGCTTATGTATGTTCAGATGTATAACTTTTGAACGCCTTAACTGGTTGTATAAACACAGTTTTGCACGCGAGGTCCCCTGCGGCGAACTACGCAGGTACTATTAGTTATAAGGCAACAACAAAAATGAACTAACTAATGTTATTAAAAATAGAGAATCCAACTTCATAAATTTATAAAACTTCTTTTGGCATCGAGCCTTCGTCCTCCAGAAACGAGCGGTAAGAATAGTTGCCCGCATCAAAGCCTCACGCGTCCTAGCCTTATCATATACAACACGGCAATCTGCACCAGGGAAGATATTATTAGTTATGGCCGACGCGGTGAACACAATAGGTACTGCCTCCGCAACGGAAATAAGCTTAAAAACCCATAGCACATCGCGTAGCCAAGTCTGACAGGGTGACACGTACGATGGGACCTGCGTTTTACAACCTTCTGCCAGAGGACATAAAAAATGCTCCTTCTCTTTCAATATTCAAAATTAAATTAAAGGGATAGTTGGTCGAGATTACTTAAATTAAAATAAAATTAAATGGTGTAATATTAAATTAGTAAAATAAACTAAAAATTGACTTGTGTAATTATTATAATATGGTAATGAAGTAAGATAAAGCATACATTTGATATAGTATAATAATTTATATAATTGGACTTGTAACAAAATTGTTACCAATAAAGACTATGATTAAGATTGAAAACATTACCCCCTTTTTTCGGCCAATGGGTAAAAATGTGTCCTCCATCACTCTATCACTCCGGGGATCGAGACGAATCTAACGACACCTCGCACTCCACAACCCGTCAGGCCATTTGGGCTAAACGCTGCCAAAAAGAACATACATACATAGTTACACCTGAAAAACATTATCCTCCTTTTTGCAGTTGAATCACAAGTGCAGTTTTTCACGTACTACGCAGAGAGTATTAATACTGGTTTTTTAAAGCTACTTTGAGTGTCTTTTCGAAAAACTTAAAACTTTTAGGTGCAAGCTTTAATTGGAAAAGAATTTTAATTATTTCGTATTCTTCCCAGCAAACCCTTTCATTCGATACGCGTGTCAGGAGAGTGCTAAAAACATGTAACTGATCCGCCACCTGTGGGAGTCCGCCACGTTGGGTTTACTCGTACAATGACGTCACTTATTATCATGTATTGTTCTCCAAACTTAACGTGTATTCAAAACTTCAGCTTAATCGGAAACCGGGTTCTAATTTAGCTTCCAAGATTTGTCCTAAACTAACAGACAGACAAACTAGCTAACACGGCAAGCTTATACATATCGTGCGTAGTAAACTAGAGTACAGTGCAGCAGTCTGGGATCCGCGCGAAGCTAAATATACTCTGCTAATAGAACGGCTACAAAGAAAGTTTGCCAGGTACTTATATAAAAGGATGTACGGTACATATCCGTTTCTCTACCCATCTATGTTCGTTTATGGTATGGTCGGGCTCGATGCCCTTGAACTGAGAAGGAAATTACAACTAGCAATGCATTACTGTCTACTTTTGCGTAACAAAATTGATAACCCAGTGGTATTATCGAGTATTAAACTCTTTGTCCCTGATCATTACGTGCGCTCGGGGCGGCGGCACCACGACGGGTGTGCACCGCACGCACTACGCACACCATGCGCCCACTTCCCGCGCGCTGGCGCTACTTATTGAATTCGTTGATGGGATCCAACTTGTTGACATTTTCGATGACAATATAAACAAAATATACTATCATTGTAGAATATTCCTTAGTTTTAGATAACTATAAGTGTAACAACAATAGCGGTTTGGGTGTACTGTAAGCTCTTGTTGTATTTTAAATAAATATATAAAGATTTTAAAAAATCACGCTTTGTTATTTTATTGGTATAATACCTGCTTCCCGAACGCTGCCCAGCCGAGTTGGATTCGTCGATTGATCTCTTTCTTGAAGTTGGAACTACCTAGCTGGACTGTTTGTCCCAGGTATACATATTCGTCAACAACTTCCAGTGTAGAGTCTCCAACCTTTAGAGGAGTGGGTGCGACACGGACATTTAACATTATTTTCGTCTTGTCCATGTTCATTTGAAGACCCACTTGTTGAGAGACCTTACTGAGGCCATCGAGCATTGTGCTTAGGTCTTCCATAGTCTCAGCCATGACCACGATATCGTCAGCGAATCGGAGGTGGCATATGTACTCGCCGTTGATATTGATGCCGAGTCCACCCCAGTCCAGAAGCTTAAAAACATCTTCCAGGGCGGCGGTGAACAGTTTCGGAGATATAACGTCTCCTTGTCTCACCCCTCGCTGCAACTGGATAGGTTTCGAGTTCTGGTCCTGGAGGCGAACCGACATGGAGGCGTTTTCATACAGACACTTCAACACCTCGATGTATCGATGGTCAATTTGGCACCGCTGGAGAGACTGTAACACAGCCCAGGTTTCGACTGAATCAAAGGCCTTCTCATAGTCCACAAACGCCAAGCATAGTGGCTGATTGTACTCTTCGGTCTTCAGTATAATCTGCCGCAGCGTATGTATGTGGTCTATGGTACTAAAGCCTTTTCGGAAACCGGCTTGTTCGGGAGGCTGGAAGTCGTCAAACCTGCGTGCGAGACGATTCGTAATGACTCTCGAAAACAGCTTGTAGACATGGCTCAGAAGTGAGATGGGTCTGTAGTTCTTCAGCAGGGTGTTGTCGCCCTTTTCGAAGAAAAGCACGACCACACTTCTGTGCCATGCCTTAGGCGTTTGTCCCTCGAGTATAACGGAATTAAATAACTTCTGAAGAGCTTTTAGTACCGGTGATCAACCTGCTTTCAGAAGTTCAGCCGTAATTCCATCATCACCCGGTGCCTTGTTGTTCTTGAGCTGTTTGAGAGCCATTCTAATCTCGTACAGGCTGACGTCCGGGATATCTTCGGTATAGTGTCGGGTTAGTCTGGCTCTTGGGTCTTCAGCCAGATCACTGACAGGCAAACGTGTGGTCTTGTACAATTGTCCATAGAACTTCTCAACTTCTTCCAGCAACTCAGTCTTAGACGATATGGTCCTGCCATCCTCAGTCTTCAGCTTGGTCAGTTGGCTTTGTCCAACAGACAGATCTCTCGCGAACACTTTTGAGCCTTTGTTGTGCTCAATCGCCTCTTTAATACAATTTGTATTATATTGGCGTAAATCGCGAGTTAGGGACTTAGAGATCTGCCTGTTTAGTTGCCGATACTGAGTAGCGTCTTCAGAGGACTGTAAAATCAATCTGCGTCTTTGTTCCATGAGGTTGCTGGTGAAGTCGGAGATTTTTTTGGTTCTGTTTGAACGGCGAGTTTTAAAAAACTTAGAACCGACCGTTTGAACAATTTCCACGAACCTGTCATTATAATCGTCCACATTCTCGCAGTCTCCTAGGCATTCGAAACGATTGTGCAACTCGAGCTGAAAGCTCTCGGGGTTTTGGAGCTGGATGGGCGCTGGTCGGAGCGTAGACTTCATCAGTCGACATCTTTCTAGCTTGGTCTTTAGATTCAATGTGCCTCTGGCCATCCGGTGATCGCTTCCTGTTTTGACTGAATTGATCACGGAGACATCATTGAATATTTGCCTCCTTGTCGACAAGATGAAGTCTATCTCGTTTTTTGTTACGCCATTGGGATGCAACCCAATATCGCTTCGCAATATCTTCACGTCCCAAATACCGCAGTGTCTCAAGACTAAGGTCTTTGACCAGTGTGTGTTGCCAGTGATGACTTACGGAACTGAGACATGGTCGCTTACTATGGGCCTCATAAGAAGGCTTAAGGTCACCCAAAGGGCAATGGAGCATGCTATGCTCGGAGTTTCTCTGCGTGATCGAATCAGAAACGAGGAGATCCGCAGGAGAACTAAAGTAACCGACATAGCTCACAGAATCGCTAAACTGAAGTGGCAGTGGGCAGGGCACATAGCTCGTAGAACAGATGGCCGAGGGGGTAGTAAAGTTTTCGAGTGGCGACCGCGCACCGGAAAACGTATTGTAGGCAGGCCTCCCACGCGGTGGACCGATGACCTGGTGAAGGTCGCGGGAAGCCGATGGATGCGGGCAGCGCAGGACCGGTCGTCGTGGAAATCCTTGGGGGAGGCCTTTGTCCAGCAGTGGACGATTTGTGGCTGATATGATGATAATACCTGGCCGACCGAGCGATACTATGAGTCTCCTAAGAATGTCAAATATTTTGTTTTGTGTGTAAATGAATTTTCAGAGTAAATAAATAGGTGAGATAATGCCATTGTTAATGAAGAAAAAAAAAATGAAATAAATCCGTCTATGAAAAAATGTGCCGACATAAGTGACAACTTTTTACAGTTTTATAAGTTGTTGCTGGTAATGTGACGGTGACGGTTACGGTAACAGGTCGCGAGTTTAATATTTATTCCCATCTCAAAAATGCCCAACGCGCCTAAAGAAGTTTACACTTTAGGTGACGGTGACGGTAATGGTAACGGTAACAGTGTCTCGTTAAAAAAAACATTCTGAGTTTGTTGTAAAGCGTAGTGATCATATTCTATTTGTCGTTGACATTTCGGCTAGACTCGCTTCTTACATCTTGCGCGGGCAACTCTTTTTGTGTGAAAATACGGCGAAAACATTTCCCAGAGATAAGACCCAGCTAGATCGATTTTTAGCCCTGTAACCAAATAATGATACCAAATTTCATCCAAATAGTTAGAGCCGTTTTCCAGGAATAGTCACACTTCGGTTAAAACTACACGAATACTTAACTTTTTTAAATTATTATGAACAAAACGGGTGAATATAATATTAATACATGTCAAAATACAAATAACACATATAATATGGATAAAAATGTTTAAAGAAGAAAATCAATATTCAGAAAAATAGTTATTATAACAAAATTTACTCTTAAAATAGCATTAGAATTTAATAGCTGGTAAATATGTGCATATGGTTTAGATATTTTGAGAGTATGGTGGCTTTAAACCCATGAAGACGGTTATTTTCTACTCAAAAAATACACATTCTTTAATTTTATAGCTCTAGAGTTATCGCAGCAGTGTCTTCGTTACTTAAGTCATATTTGGGAATACCCTGCATAAGATTTCGTCACTTTCGGGTAAATTCAAGAAAAGTAACTAGTCTTAAAAATATGCCCCATCTGACCACTAAGAAAATGCCTTTGCTCCATTCCATGGTACATAGCTTAGGGGGTTGGAACATGAAAGACATGCCACTAGTTACTAATAAAGACCATAAGTAAGGTCAATATTAAATACAATAACTTTTTCTTTCAATAAAAATTGGCATTGAACTTTAAAAACTGAATCGGCAATTTCATACTCAAACCCCTATTATTTATCATTGCAATACTTTTGTACAAGTAACAAGCATTTGTTTTTGATAAGGCAAAATTTTTAAAAAAATTGTTACGTCGCAAGACGCGTGGTAGATGTGAAACATCGAAACTATTATGTGTATAGAAAATATGTATGAAAGTATGGCTTATAAAAGGAAATAAATAGGGTATTATGTCATACGCCAGTAAATGTCGATCCCAACCGCGGGGCAGGTAATAAGGTACTTTGGTAATTAGTACCTGGGCGAGCGAGCGACACTTGGAGTGTCCTAGGCACGTGATCTAAAATTTGTTTTAATGGATTTTCAGAATAAATAAGTTGAAATATAACATGAATAGTAAGTCGAAATAAACAAAAAAATCCCGCCCCCTAGGCGAGGTTTAGAACCCGGTCTGATTCGGTTTGTGAGTTAGACTCTGTAACCGCTCGGCTAAGCACGCTTCTGAAATAATTCGTGAAATTATAGTACATATTGCGCGTCAACTCATTGCTTGGTTTTCTCGGCTAAGCATGCTTCTGAAATTATAGTACATATTGCGCGTCAACGCATTGCTTGGTTTTCTCGGCTAAGCACGCTTCTGAAATTATAGTACATATTGCGCGTCAACGCATTGCTTGGTTTTCAGAAAAACAAGTTTTTCCAGAGATAAGACTTATCTAGATCGATTTTTCGTCCCCAAAAATCCCCATATACCAATTTTCAAGTAAATCGTTAGAGCTGTTTCCAAGAAACCATATTTATATATGTCGCAGGATAATTTGATAATCCGTCGTTTCGCGAAAATCCTAGGAAAATTGGATACTATGGAGTAGAAAACTCCTAATAAAACCAAGTCGGACGGAGCCCCGCTTCGTTAAATAGGAAACATGAAATAATATTATAATTTCACTGACGCATCTATAGATGTATACATAATGGCTCTTTTACACGGCGACAATAGCCGAGACAATCCAGTAAGCCAGGACAGCAAGACAATAGGACAGGACAATTGAAAAAATCCTATGTCGTTCACACGTAGGCCTATGAGTCCAGTGAGTAAGGGAGACACCGTTGGATTCATACGCTCTTCTCGCGATGGATAGACGCAAAACTGCTATGAGGGCGTTGTTAAAAAAACCGGCCAAGTGCAAGTCGGACTCGCACACGAAGTGTTCCGTACCATTATCTATAAAAATCACGTTTCTTGTATGGAAGCCCCTTAAATATTAATGTTATTATTTATTTTTAAAGTGAATAAAACAACTTAATATTCTGTGAATAGTTCAAGCGTCTACCTGTTGCTGTTATCAATATCGAGCAAAAACGAGCTATACAATCACGTTTGTTGTATGGAGACCCCCCTTTATATTATCACTTTTTTAAAATTTTAGTACTTATTAGTTCTTGTAGCGGCAACAGAAATACATCATCTGCGAAAATTTCTACTGTCTAGCTATCACAGTTCATGACATACAGCCTGGTGACAGACGGACGGACGGACAGACAGACGGACAGCGAAGTCTCAGTAAGTAAGTCCCGTTTTTACCCTTTGGGTACGGAAACCTAAAAATTTCTTAATTTTAATACAAAAAAGGTACCGGGTTCAAATCTGGACGGCCAATGTACCAATGAGTTTTTCAAAAACTTACGTACATACTTACCGATTGCTTTAACGGTGAAGGAAAACATCGTGAGGAAACCTGCACACGCCTGCGAAGAAACTCGAAGGTTGTGTGTGAAGTCGACCAACCCGCACTGGGCCCGCGTGGTCGACTAAGGCCTAATCGCCCTGATTCAGGGTAGGCTCGAGCCCCTTGGTGGGGACGTATATGAGCTTATATAATAAAAAAAAATACAAAAAAGAGCTCTGGATGCGCTACATGACGAAATACATTGAATTGAAATACGTTGAAACATTCTTGTTTCCGCTAAAGTGATATAAATTTAGATGTAATTTCGTTAGACCATTCTGTTAGAACCATTGTAATTTCCGAGTTATTTTTTATGTAATTTCGTTAGACCATTTTGTTAGAACCATTGTAATTTCCGAGTTATTTCAAATAAAAATACGACGTGCCTGCGCTCGGAGCCTTGACTGCCGGCTCACTGGCTAGGAACACGCGTTCACATGAGGACAATAGACAAGACAATCCACTGCGCGCGTGGTGGGGGAAGCTATTGGCTCCGAAAATTTGAAATCGTTCTATTTCATTTTTCTGTCTTGTCAATTGTCTTGAGGACAATCCAATTAGTGAATTGTCCCCATTTAGACGATACTTTTTCATTGTCTTACTGGCCTGGCTTAATGGATTGTCTCGGCTATTGTCCCCGTGTAAAAGGGCCATAATGCTTGGGTACGCGTCACCACTCCAACAGCGCAGCCACGCCAACAGCCGGTCTGACCCGCCGCATTAGATGTTTCACATCAAAGAATAGATTCAAACTCCAAAAAGCCGAGTCAAATATTTTTTTAAACTATATGGCGCTTGAAGAATATTGCACGTAAAAAAACGGGAACGTGAGATTAGTGCAAATTCATTTTAAATATGTAAATATTTTTTACAAATCTGGCTTTCCTTAGCTTTCCTCATGATTGAAATGAAAAGTAGGGTGGATTAACTCGAATATTTGATTTATTGGCGCTCGCACGAATCACAAATGGGTGCCTTTCATTTCCGGGGTAACAATGTTATTTATTGACTTCCTGTTTCTAAAATAAATAATACATTACTGCAGAGGCCGGGAAAGTAAGCGATTGTCAGTTTAGTAGAGTTTAAAGACCGAACCGCAGGTGAGGCCTTCAATAATACTAATACAGCAATTGCCGTTCTGGCCGAAGTCTGTATAGTACTTAACTCAAAAAAAGCAAGGCAATTAAAACAATAATTAAAATAATTTTAAGTAAATACATTTTTACTTTTCCTAGGATTTATTGACGTAATAACGTCTTTTAATTGGATGAATCCCGGCGGCATGCACGAAAAACTGTCACGTTCCGCGTGCAAGCGAGAGCGCGGAACAAGCGATAGAGAGGCACGATTGTCCTAAGCGTTCGACTTGTGATAAATGTTTTCTTATAACGTTATCACGTAAAATTATCGTCCGTAAACCGACTTTACAGACAACCAGTTTTTTTATATTTTTTTGACGATCCTGAATCATGTACTTCCTGTCTTCTTTTTACCTACGACGGAACGGAAAGGAGTATGCGTTTAGGGTGAGAGGTTGTTTGTTTGTTTGTGTGTGCAAACGAATGTTGCCATTTATCCCGAAAACTAATAGCCGTTTCCTTGCAGTTTTTGCATTTAAAAGGTATAATTTCAGAGCATGTTCTTAGATATGTTGTATGTCGGTAGACTACCAGGGAGCGCTGCAGCAGCCAGGACAGTTGGCGCTAATGTTGCCATTTACCTCGAAAACTACTTGGCCATATTCCTTGCAGTTATTTGCATTTCAAAGCAGCTTCTTGACATATTTTATGACGATAGACCACCAGGGAGCGCTTCAGCATCCAGGATGGTTGGAGCTTGAAGGCTTTTTCAAAACTATTCAGCCGACTCCGATGCGTTTTTTTTTTGCATTATACAGGTGTCACTTCAGAGAAAGTTTTAAGACATGTTCGTATTTTACAGCTGTAAGCCCAACCAGGGGGCGCTGCAGCAGCCAGGACAGTTGGTGCTTGAGGACTTCTCAGGAACTAACCGATTCCGCTGCGGTTTTTTGCTTTGTATGTAGTTTTTACCAGACTGCTCAAAAATAAGGGTAATATTGTTCGTGTGTATGTATGTATGTTCGTTTCTTTGGATGAGCCTGCAGCCTCAACGGTTTGATGGAGTTTTGAGTGCAAGGTGTCGTTACATTTCTCTTGATCCAGACTGTGACGAAGGGAATGTGTTTATTTTAACCAGACTACCCAAAAAAGATTTTTTGCAACCGGTTTTAATTTTTATAAATTAGTTAGGTTATTCAGAACAAGTCTAGACATGTCGTAAAACATGTGTACGAGTGTAAAGCCGTAGACCATCGGGAGGCGCTGCAGCTCAATATATCTTGACAAAGCGTGCATACGTTAGGAAAGTTCGTGAAGAATTTAAAGAATCTATGACATACGGACAACAAAACCTTTGAGAGTAAGAAGTTCGAGGCTTTAAAACTTGGGAAGAAGAACTTACCTCTTTCAAAATAAGTAGGTACTCTTTAAAAATTAAAAACGAAAAGCAAAATTATTATTTTTTTAAAATCCCACGACGGGTGCTAAAACGTAATTGAAAAAGGATAAACTAGAGGGAAATAAGAAACGAAAGATAAATTTAAAAAATCAAGAAAATCTGTCGGGGACTGCCATTCTTTAAACTAATATACACAATTTTATTAGTTTCACTAATTCAGTTATATGTAAGCTAATGTTGTTTTTGAACAATATAAATTACGATATTTACACTTAAATTTGGAACAGAGAGGGCGTCGCCCTCGGGGCGATGATGGCAGTCCCCGACGGATTTTATAGGATTTATTTACAATATATTTTCCGTTTCTTATTTCCCTCTAGTCGGGGGACATTAAAAAAGTTATTTAATCCTTTTTCAATTACGTTTTAAGACCCGTGGGCTTTTTCAGAATTTTTCATTTTGCTTTTTAAAAATGTAAAACTAATATTACTTAGTGTGTTTGAGTAAAGTATGTAAGTGAGAGAAAATATTGGAAAGTACACCAAAAGTGGTGTCAGCCATAAATACAATCTGCGAGAGAGGGAGAAAATCATCCCTGTCTCTCGCGCACTAGAAAAATCCGCCAAACTGATATGGCTCCTCTGCACAATCGTCCTCCATGGGCGAGCGCGGACTGCGCCATGATGGCGGCCATCGTGCCGCAGATGTCCACACAATCGTGTATTGTATATTTGGTAATTGTCATCTGAACGAGATGGATGGCGAGACTCTTACAGCTGCAGTATTTAATAGGAAAGGGACCCTATTAATAAGCCAACACTGTCCGTTCGGCCATCCACCTGTCCGATTTTTCAAAGGATGCGTCTTTTAAATACCTAATTTTTTTTAAGTTTTAAGATCTTTTTTGGAAATTTTTATTGCTCTATCGCAAAAACGGTAATACATGCAAGCGTGTATCTTGGTGTGATTATAGTACTAATCCTAAAGTAAAACAACAAATAATAAAAACCTTCCTAGTGTGAATCGTTGTCGAAATTAGCATCTTTACAAGCTCCGAGCACGCGTCCTCACCGCACCGAGCCTATCTTTGAACTGAGTGCTCGGCGATTGTGTGGACACGTGTAAGATCATGGTCGATCGTTCCTTTGAAGAACTTCGATAAAACTCACACCGCATCGATACTCGCCTATCGTATCCGATAATGGCCAAGTGAAGCCGATAATGCACTCTGCACAATCGTGAATGCCTATGCTCGCCACTGATGGCCGATTGTGTAAAGAAGCCAATACATATGTCGCAGCCATGTAGCTTAATTATCCATTCAATTAATTGCCTAGATTTTAACTACATTTTTTTTATTCACAATTGGTAAACCCTTGACAACATCTCACCTGGTGGTAAGTGACGATGGTAAGTACATGGCGCCATTCAACTAACTGCCTGAATCATTATTCAGCCATTCAATTAAACTCCTAGGCATCTGGCTTAAATCGATTACGTTCAACTTCTACTAGCCAAGTAGTTTAAATTCACACCTTTTTTTTAGTTTTTAAAGTGAAACTTTTATTACATCGTCTCAATTTTTTTCGTCTGTGTGTTACATGTCGCGTGACGGTCGCTTTCGTCTGACGGTATGATCGTTTCGTCCTCTGTAACGTAGCGAGAGCAGCCATGATCGTTTCGTCCTCTGTAAAGTTTCACTTTTACCGTGGTTTCATAAAACCACACACTTATTTTTTATTAAGAATTTGACTACATTTCACCTGATAGTAAGTGATTGTAGTCGAGGATGGACATGCAAACTCAAATAATGCCTATTCACTCTAGCCTTGAGGATCTCCAAATTGTAGGAGTCGGGAAACACAGACGCAGGCAAGGAGTTCCACTACATCGCTGTCCGCTTAAAAAATGAGGAAGCGTAACGCTTGGTGCGTATAGGCTGAATATCAACAACCTGTGAAACCTCTCCTTATATCTCGTTTACGAAGGTGGAATGGAGCTGAGGTGGAATGAGGTCGTGCAGTTCTTGTGCACACTATCCGAAATGGATTCGATAAAATACCGAAAGACAGGTAACTTTGCGGCGATGTTTAAGGCTTTGGAGCTTGTTTTTGACAAGCTCATCGTCGCTAATGAGTCTCCGGACCCGTCGTTCGATGGCGTCCAAGGTATCCACCTGGTAGCGGGCTGATCCATCCCATAGGTGAGAACAGTTCTCCATACAAGATCGGACTTGGGCCTGATTTAAAGAAAGAAGCTGTCCAGGTGTGTAGTACCGTCTCACCTTAGAGAGAATACCCATCTTCATTGCAGCAACTTTTGCCTTGAACTCAAAATCTCAAAATTTAGATAGTGTTTATTCCACGCCAAGAAGCTCAAGGTAGTCGGATATCTGAAGGAATTCATTCCGGAAAGTAGGAGTCAAGTTGAAAGGACTCCTTTTAGCGGAAAAGAGACACGCTTGTATCTTAGAGGCATTGAACCTTACTAGGTTAGAATCATCCCAATCAGACACTGCCTGAAGCGATAGGTTCATGCGCTCTATTATGGCCTCTCTTAAAGTTAGTGTCTCAGCGCCGTTCGCTCATGCACTGGATAGGTACTTTTCCACAACTTTTCTTTCGTCTACATACTCAATAATACCCAGTGTCAGCAGATCATTTTTTATATTTAAGCGGAAAAAACAGACCCTCGAGATACCCCGGCATTGATTGCCAATGGGTCAAAGGAGCAGCCGTCAATGACTACTCGAATAGACTGTTCCCTCAAGAAATCAGTAACCCACAAGCCCACAGGTAGTCCGTATGAAGGAAGCTTGCCAATAAGGCTAGCGTGCCAGACTCGGTCAAAAGCCTTCGAGATAACAAAAGACACGTCGAGAGCCTCACCGTGTTTCTCGATGGCCTCACCCACATATGCGTCGCAAACACTAGAAGATCTCCAGTGAACCGACCTTGACGAAAACCGTATTATCGATCACTAAGGAGGTCATTGTCTTCTAGGTATGCCAAAATGCGGGTGTTCAATACACGCTCCATAATCTTACAGATTACAGAGGTGATTGCGGTAATTGGCCGGGTCTGCACGACTTCCTTTTTTTAAGCACAGGCTGCACGTTGGCGAGCTTCCAGGACTTTGGGACTATACCTGTTTTATGAGAGAGGCGGTACAGACGTGTCAGAACAGAAGACAACTTAGGAGCACAGTTATTTAGCACTACAGCTTCACCTACTACAGGTATACCGTCAGGTCCACTGGCTTTATTCACGTCTAGATTGCGAAGTGTTTTGAGTACCTCCTTATGGCGGATATGAATATAGGGGGCATAATAGAACCCCATGGAGGTAACTGTGGTGGTATACTATTAGCAGCGTCTAGACGGGAGTTTTCTTCTGTATTCGCTTCGCTCGTTTAATGAATGGCGTTTAATAAGTTGCCCCCGCTAGTGAAAGAGGCGCCATCTCTGGCCTCTCAAGTCTCAGCTGAGGCTATGGATTATCGAGCGAGCCTTTTATAGTTGGAAGGAATTTATAAATTATAAATAACGCTTCTTAATTATTTTTATTTCTTTTCTTTTAAGTAGAAAAATATTCAAATTTAATTATTTTTTTTGCTTTGTGTGTTACGTAAGTTACGTAAATGTATAATAATGTAATTTTATACTTACAACTAGTGGATGCCCGCAGCTTCGCCCGCGCAGATCCCAATTTTTGCGGTTCCCGTGGGAATTTCCCAAAATCCTTTCTTAGCGGATGCCTACGTCATAACATCTACCTGCATGCCAAATTTCAGCCCGATCCGTCAAGTGGTTTGGGCTGTGCGTTGATAGATCACTATGTCAGTCAGTCAGTCAGTCACCTTTGAGTTATATATATTTAGATTATTTATTGGCTTGCAAATGAATTATCCTTTACTAATTAATGACTGTTCAAACCATTTTACAAGTTTATAAAGCCCTTTTTAGGGTTCCGTACACCCAACGTCTGACCAACGGAACCCTATTACTGAGCCTCCGCTCTCTGTCCGTCTGTCCGCGGGCTGTATTTCATGAACCTTAATAGGTAGACACTTAAAATTTTCACAATTTGTATTTCTATTGCCGCTATAACAACAAAAACTAAAAATTAGAAAAAGTAAAAAATAAAAAAACGGGGTATCCATACAAAAAACTTGTTTTTTTATAGGTATTCAAAAGAATTTTTAATTTTTGTCTATCGTAAAAATGGTCTCTCGGGGGAGCCTCACCCTTAGAGAGCGCGTCCCCAAGGTGGTAGATAGGGGAATGCTCGTCGCTAGCCCGCTGCGGCCGGCGAAGGGTAGAGGAGAAATAAAATACCCTCCATGAACCAACAGGCCGGAGAAACAACTTCGTAACCAAACCCGACACTGGAGCTTCTCCGACGTATTCGGAGCAGAGGGCCAGAGCCGCGATGGGTACTCAGGTCGGAGTGCTCATGAGATATGACGGCGGAAGAACCCATGAAGGGTTAACGGCGGCGCTCAAGTCTTCCAGGAAGATTACGATCTTGGTGTCAGGTGGCAACCGACTGTAAAACATAAGCCAAAAACCATATTTATCATGAAAAGGCAACATATGGGCAACACGAGGATTACTAGGGCGTCCCTCTCAAGCGACGTCGGCGATGGAACTGCGAAAAATGCTCGGGCATCCCCCAAAAGCGACGGTAGAACTAAACATCAAGCCACTGTGATAATGTCCGAACAACGCATTGCAAGTCAGAACATTGGCACAATGACCGGACGCAGTGCTGAACTAAGCACCATTTTAGAACGACGTCGCATCAATATATGCTGCGTGCAAGAAACAAAATGGAAGGGCGCAAAATCACGACAAATCGGGAAAGGATACAAACTTTTGTATCATGGTAAAGAGAGTGGGAAAAATGGCGTGGGGATTGTTTTAGATCAACACCTTTGTCAAAAAGTGATAGAGATAAATAGAATGAGTGACCGTATCATGTCTGTAAAACTGGCCTTGGATAAACAAGCCTGCCTCAATATTGTCAGTGTCTACGCCCGCAAACAGGATGTCCGGAAATAGACAAGCAAGATTTCTGGGACGAATTGAATATTCACCTAAATGCGTTTCCCGCAAGCGAACAAAGGCTTATCTGTGGAGATCTTAATGGACATGTGGGTAAGAAGGCAGACGGTTTTGAACAAAAGAATGGAGGCTTTGGCTATGGTACTCAAAATAAAGAGGGAGCCACAATATTAGAACTTGCGGTATCATTAAAGTTAGTAATAGTTAATACATTTTTTTCAAAAGAAAGAGGAACACCTTATTACATATAAGAGCAGAAAATCCAAAACACAGATAGATTATATCATGACAGCTAGAAAAAACCTTAAACAAATGAAGGACTGCAAAATAATACCAGGTGAACCACTTTCATCGCAACATAGACATCTTTTAGTAGCTTTTAAACTTAAGAGACAAGTCAAATATAAAGTACCAAGAGTTGAAAGAATTAAGTGGCGAGAACTCAACTCAGCAAAAGGAAACAGCCTCAAAGCTAACATCAGCGCGTACTTAAATGATAGTAACGCATTAGATGACTCTCCTTCAGCGCATTGGTCGAAATTCCAAGATACTTGTATTTCCCAAGCAAGATCCATATTAGGCATATCCAAAGGCTTTTTAAACAACGAAAAATATGCCAAATGGTGGAATGATAACACCAAAGTCACCGTATCTTAAATGAAACGTTTGTTTAAAAATGACAAGAAAGTGGTACGGAAGAAGACCGGGCACAGTACAAAGAAGCAAAAAAGATCGCTAGAAGATCGATTACAAAATAGCGAAACAGAGACACAACAACACCAAGGATTTTAAGACTACAAAATACATCAAGGACAGTAGCGGTAACTTACTCACTTCAGATAAAGATATCTGCAAAAGATGGTACGAGTACTACAATGCACTGCTAAACGAGGAGTTCCCCAGACAGGACGAAGCTGAAGAACCAAGGACGCAGGGATCCGTGAACCAAATTACCATCGTGGAAGTCAAACAGGCAATTCTGAAAATGAAAAATCATAAAGCCTGCGGTCCTGACGATATTCCGGCCGAACAATGGAAATCCCATAGGATGGAGAAGTGTGGCTAACAAATTTATTTAACAACATCTTAAACTGCGAAAAAATGACAGATGCCTGGAGGAAAAGTACACTCATCCCTTTTTACAAAAACAAGGCTGACGTTAGAGAGTGTGGTAACTTTCGGGGCATAAAACTTACATCACATACCCTGAAGATCTGGGAGCGTGTGATCTGTAAAAGGCTTGCGTCTATAATTTCACTTACGGATAACCAGTTTGGTTTTACAGCGGAGAGTGGAACTATGGATGCTATTCATGCCGTAAGACTGGTAATGGAAAAAGCAAAAGAAAACGGACAAAACCTGTGGATGGTATTTATAGATCTCGAGAAAGCTTTTGATCAGGTACCTAGGACCGTGATATGGCAGGCGCTCAGATCTCACAGCGTGCCGGAATGCTACATCCGCATTATAAGGGACATGTACAGTAATGTGCACACATCTGTTAGAAGCCCAGCTGGTCTGTCTGACAGCTTTGATATAAAAGTTGGTGTACATCAAGGTAGTGCATTGAGCCCTCTGTTCTTTAATGTTGTCATGAACTATCTGACCGCAAAAATCCAAAAACCAACCCCGTGGAACCTCTTGTACGCTGATGACGTAGTTCTTATATACGACAATGTGCAGGAGATACAGGGAGACCTAGAAGAATGTAGAGCATCGTTAGAGCAAAAATGGTCTGCGTATCTTAGTACCAAGACCGAATATATGTTTTAAATGCTGAAGCCCAAGCTAATCCAGGCATTACACTAAGCGGCACGGCCCTCCCTAGAGCTAAAACCTTAAAGTACCTAGGATCAGCTCTTTTGAGGACGGCTCTATAGACGCGGATGTCACTCAAAGAATGACATCAGCATGGGTGAAGTGGCGTACGCTCACAGGGGTGTTTTTTTGTGACACGAAAATTCCGATAAGAACTAAAGGCAAGGTGTACAAAGCGGCAGTAAGACCAGCTCTAATGTACGGCAGCAAAGCCTGGGCAGCTAAAAAAAGCCTGAGATAGGCAGGTTGAGTGACACATCAGGATAGAATACGTAACCAACATGTAAGAGGAAACTTTAAGGTTGTACCCATGAGTGACAAAATATGTGAATCAAGGTTTAGGTAGTACGGTCACGTGATGAGAAGACCCGACAGTTATGATGTGAAGAAGTGCCTTTCTATGGCTTCAAAGAAAAGGGGAAGGGGAAGACCTCAAACGACCTGGTTGACGAATGTCCAAAGGGACATGAAGAGCCTCAGACTTAATCAAGAGGTTACCAGCCAGCAGACTACATGGCGCCGCATGATAAAAAAGCAGACCCCGTGTAACGGGAAAAGGCGAGGGCAAAGAAGATCTATCGTAAAAACGGTAATACATAAAATCGTCAAACTTGGTGTGATTATAGTACTTATACTGAAGTAAAACTATAAAAAATAAAAATTGGCCAAGTGGGAGTCGTACTCGCGGGAGTACAAACTGACTGAAAAAAAAACATATTTTTTGCCGCCCGCGTTAATGTCTTTTGTTTGTAATGTGAAAAGGTATCATTGTCAATATACTATGTGGTTGTGTGGAGAAGTGTGGTGGTACGGAACCGTTGGAGTGCTAGTCCGACTCGCACTTGGCCGGTTTTTTATTACTACATTTTGTTACATTCTGAGTAATTTAGCGGTAGTGGACATCGCCATTCAAGTCGGCTTCTTATCGCAGGCTCGCGTTGGCCGTGTCGAACTGCACCAGGATTATGAGGTACGTTGCGGCGGTGGCAAACATCTGCGAATTAATAATCTGATGTAGTAACCGATAGTGCACAGCCACACGGCTACACGGGTACGCGTACGTCATCCTAAACACATGGCCAAAGAATAGTTAGATGGGTGGGTACAAGACTTTATTTTAGCTTTTCTTCCGATTCCATTCAACTTGCCTGCGCCAAAGAGTAGGGAAACGTTACTGGAGTACCTACGTTCACCTTTAGAAACGCTACTTGGACAGTTCGCGCGACACTTTCATCCAATGGTGATGATGATGACGATGATAGTTTACAAAGGTTTTTTATATTTTCTAATTTACTCCCCAAAAGTAGACCCCATGTTTTAAATTAATTTATTTACGTTACATGTCTGTCTTTGGGTCACCGACTTACCAACGTGTACCAAATTACAACTCAATCGGTCTTGTAGTTTCTGTTCTTAGCAAATCGTCTGTGACAGTCGGACGGATAGACACACGAGTGATCCTATAAGGGTTTCTTTATTTCCTTTTTAGGTACGGAACGTTAAATAATTATAACAATGAGCTTTTTGCATAATACTGCTTTTTAAACTAAGTAGCGACAACTTTTGGTTGAATAATAATACGTAAGATAACGAATAAAATAATAAACTACCGAAATACAAGTAAATACTGACTTACCGAAAAATAATGATCTGCTTTTAAAAATTAAGTGGGGATCTAGGTGGAAGGTCACATTGGAGCGTGGCTACGCATCGAGGAACGAAGTGGCAAAGGTTTGATATGACCGACACCTGGGTGGCGGGTCTGAGCTGAGCGAGCGAAGCGAGCGGTAATAGTAGGTTCATTAGGTTTGATGATAATGGTGGCGGAAAAGACTGATCGCCCAGTACAGCAAAAAGTCATGTCTTAACGTTTTAAGAACTTTCAGTATTTTGTTCGGTACATTCCGTGTAATCTATTAGCACGACAGTTTTCGGTAACTTTGTATTTAAAGCAGCAATATTCAAGTGTCTCATTTTCAGGGTTCCGAAGTAAACGATGAACCCTTATAATTTCGCCACGTCTGTCTGTCAGTCTGTCCGCGTCTTAATTCGGGGACTATTTGTACTTGAAAGCTGTAATTTGGCATGGGTATAGATATTAATCACGCCGATAAAGTGGTAAAGAAAATCCTGAACCAATTTTTTTAAGGTAAGGTAAGGGAGGCCTTACATGTAAAGAGGGGGGGAATTCTTTGAAAACTTCGTTAAGCGCGCAGGACATTTTTGAGATGGGAAAATCGTTGAACTCGCGACACTGTAATATAACCTGTCGATTACATACCAGGAAAACTCGTAGGGTCAAAATTTATAAAACTGTAAGAAGTTTTCACTTCTGTCAGCACTCCCGGAGTGGTCCAGGAGTGGTCCCGGAGTGGTCCCAGAGTGGTCCCGGAGTGGTTAGGTTATTTCGTTGACGTACCCTCTAGTGTGGAATATCATTGAATAGGTCTTCCAAAGCTATTAAGTGGTTTGCTAAACCATTTTTCGATTTAGGGATAGGTTTGCGAAATATTAAGCTTTAAAGTGCAAATTTTAGTTAGAATCGAGTGAATACCAGCTTAACCGCTATTTCAGTACATCTGAAAAAAAAAATTCGAGCGAGACCTACAGTACTCGCATATGATGTGTAACATGTGACAAAATACTTTATAAAAGGACGGTAAAGATACGGCAGACTAGGCTGTATGGTCATAGAGACCTTTGCCTTTTCCGCGCTTTTAAAGCCTGAAAAAAGGACGGCAAAGATACGGCAGACTAGGCTGTATGGTCATAGATACCTTTGCCTTTTCCACGCTTTTAAAGCCTGAAAAAACGCGACTCTCTGGGACACATTTCCGTCCCATGGGACACTTTTCCGTCCCATTTCACGAAATCACTCCCACAAATTGCAGGAAAGCGAGAGCAAAGATGTTACACATCAAAAAATAGTAGGACATATAATCAATTTAAAAGGAAGACTACCACGACTAAGTAGGCTTTCTTAGTTTAGAAGTAATAGTCGACCAACTTAAGGAGTACAGTTGGATTTGTTAAAAGTTCATACATTTTTCATACAAAATATTCTCGTACCAACTAGAAATATAATTTTGTTTTTTTAAAAATACGCATTTGTTTTTTGAAAAGACTACGGAATCTTGCTTTGGGCGAGTCTGACTCGCACTTGACTTACTTTTCAGAGATTTAGTATAATTTTCGGAAGTTTTATTAATGAGTAACCTTTTCTGATCGAACACAATACACATGAATTTGATTTGATTATAAGGTGCTTACTCCAGACAGTAAAGTGGAATCCAGCGTGAAGAAGTCGTACACAGTGACCACCGCGCTCTGGTGGTGCACCATCGAGGAGAAATGTTGAACCTGGAAGTTTAAGATAGTAAGACACAATAAAATTGTAGACATCTTGACATTTAGTAGTTTGACCATTGTAGACATTTACCTATTATAATGAAAATGAAATTAAAACTTGGTTAAATAGATTTAAAATGGCAGCTATGGATTCGCCACATAACACGTAGAATTTGGATCAATGGAATTTAATTTAATTTAGTCAATTTAATTTTACCAGTCAAATCTTATGTCCTAGGTTTAGTTTCGATATAAACCATATACTTTCTCTGTACTTTCACGGTCATACTTTGTTTAGCCAATTCACAACTTTTTTATTTATTAAATAATTGTATTCTAAATTACCCCACAAAATATTTTCTTTCTAAAATCCGTATATAGGCCATGGATCCAAATTCTACGTGTTATGTGGCGAATCCATAGCTGACATTTTAAACCCATTTAACCAAGTTTTTATTTCATTTTCGCTACACTATGTTTTATGTAATATGTATCATCAACATCCTCTTCATCAACCGCCTCCGTGGCGTAATGATTAGCCCATTCGCTTCACACCAGGAGGTCGCGGGTTCGATTCCCGGTGGGTTCAACTTGTAAGACTCGGTTTGGGTGGTAGTAGGGCATTTTCTAAGCCTGCCTGGCTAGCTACCATTATCTTATCTAAGTTTTTCCGTCAAACATCATTGTTATCAACATTGATATGTTCCGGCTTGAAGATAAGATAGTCAGTTCTCCAATGCGTTGGGAAATCTTGGTAAGCCCGCTTTCATCCTCGGCATCATCATCATTTACCATCAGGTGAGATGATGCCAAGGGCTTACCAATTGTTAATAAAAAAGTTATATTAGCCGAAAGACGTCCACTACTGGACTAAGGCATCCCCCAAGGATTTTCACGACGACAGGTCCTGCGCTGCACGCATCCAACGGCTTTCCGCTATCTACACTCGTCGGGCCACCGTGTGGGAGGCCTTCCTACGCTACGTCTTCCGGTGCGCAATCGACACTCGAGAAATTTACTGCTCTAATGTCTATTTGTTCTCCGAGCTATGTGCCCCGCCCACTGCCACTTAAGATCAGCGAGACTATGAGTTATTTCGGTTACCTTGGCTCTCCTAAGGATCTCCTCATTTCTGATTCGCAATTTGTATACATTCTATTTAATTACCTATATTAGCTTGGTACGACTTGCGTAGTCGCGGCGATCACGCAGGTTAAATGATTATAAGCACTGGATGGGTTGGCTGGTAGTGGCATTTTTCAAGGCCATTTTCTAGGCCATTTCCTTACTTCCATTGGTTCGGATCATAGGCCTTATAGGCTGTCTGTGGTTTCGTCACTAGCTCTACAAACTCCACCAATCCGGACTTAACCCCTGTGTATGGAGTACAGCCTAACATTACTGGTTGTACCACACGATAATAGGGAGAGAGATACTAATATTAGTGGTTGTACCACACGATAAGAGAGAGAGAGAGAGACTAACATTAGTGGTTGTACCACACGATAAGAGGGAGAGAGAGACTAACAATACTGGCTGTACCACACGATAAGAGGGAGAGAGAGACTAAAATTAGTGGTTGTACCACACGATAAGAGGGAGAGAGAGACTAACATTAGTGGTTGTACCACACGATAAGAGGGAGAGAGAGACTAAAATTTCAGATAACACATTATTATTACCTTCAATAGCATTTTTATGTCTTGGTGTCCTGTCGGAATTTTATAGAGTGTTTGGGCTATCGTCATTGCCTAAAAACAAAAACTTATTAGGCATGATTTAAAACTACTTACATCTAATTGACAAGTAATCACCGAGCAAACGAAGCGAGAGAAGGTTTTAGAGTTTGATCATAGCATTTTTGTATTTGTTTGAATCTATGTACGGGGATAACTTTTGAATGCCTCATCCGATTGTTTTCATTATTAAAATAATTTTCGAAAAACCTAAAAGCTTTTTAGTACAAGCGTTTATTTGAAAGGAGTTTTTATGTTCAAAAGCCGAATGCTCAAAAAAATATAAATGCACGGTTCCACATTCAAAAAAGGCTATATCCTTCCATTCTATTTAAAATAAAAGATGTTTCTGGGACCATGATTCCATCTCTAAATTTCATCATCAGATCAACTTCATAATACCAAAAGGATCTATTGTCGCCGGGAATACATCTTCATCCAAATTTAAGATTAATGGGACGCCTGAAAAGCAGTATAAAATATAAAAATAAAATCAAACGCATATACTATATACAAACATTGCAAGTTAAATAAAAGCTTTTAAAAATTCATGACGCTTCAAAATAACAAGAGAATTTGTATGGCACAAACAAAATATGAATAAGGTTTTTTTGTACGTACGAGGTTGAGTTCGGGGCGAAATAACAGTTTTGTAATGAAACAAACCTTCTCTTTTATCAGATTTCCAGAGCTCGCCAGAGAGTATACCTTCAAGAACTGCCACACGATCCATATAGAACACTCTACTATTAGGTGAAGTTTTGGACTGAAAATGATTAGCAAGCGGTATACGATGTACGCCTCAGTGACGATGGTGTGGAAACACTGCAAGATGGAGATTAAGATGGGTCCTTGAAAAACTTCGTTTACATCACACTTGATCTTGTAAGCCCTTGCGTATAAGACCTCCATTTCCTTTAACATTACTAAAGGCTTGTCCGGCTTCTCGTTTACCAGAAAGTAATTATCTTCATCTCTTATCTTCTCTCTCAAAAGTGTCTGCAGATTCTCATCGATGCTCCTCAGCACGTACACCAGAACCATGACTAGTATGTAATAGAACGCCAAGCAAAGTATCTGTATATGTTGCGGTAAGATTAAACTCAGAGCGACTAGAACGTTTGTCCATGTGTTATTATTGCGAGTGGAATTCAAGCAAATCTCAATAATCACTATGAGAACTATTGTACCAATTACTACCACATTTATTTCAAATCGCAGTGAACCTAAAATGGAACTGCGCTTTTCTTTCATCACTCTAATGAGTGCGTCCATTGCGTTTAGAATCTTGACGTATTTCAGTCCGTTTAGGAAAGTGCACATGAAAATTGTTGCACAGGTAAGGTCGGTCACAAAGACCCCAAAGCCTAAGTTGATGTATGCAATCTTTCCATTGGTTGACGTGTGAAACTTTAAGCCTTCAGCGATCTCCAGGGCGTATGCAACGAAAAATACGACAATTGTAATAATAAAAGATATAGCCCACATTGCGTTGATATATATCGAGTTGGGAATGATAGTGAAAACATGTTCCTGTTCACTGTATTTCACACTGTGTGGAAATAATCCGAACAAGGATAGTAGGAAATAGAATGGTTTGAAGGCATTGTAAAAATTTTGCTCTCCTTCTGGAAAATATGACGACGACAAATGGCATTTAATTTTAGGAAACATTTTAATTTTCTATGTAGGCACCAAATAATCTTAAGTGATTTGCAAGAATATAAGATTTAGATACTGTTAAACTTTCCGTGTCTGTTGATGTTCTGCTGCCTAGTGTAAAATAGTCTAAAATAGATTGATGGAAAAGTCACACTTAAATGACAATGGTCTGTGGTTCTCAAACAAACAACATTTAATTTGTATCCACAAGAAAAATATTATAAATCCATTTCACGTTAATGAGTCGTTAAGTAATCTATAATATAAAAATGAATCGCAAAATGTGTTGGTAAGCGCATAACTCGAGAACGGCTGGACCGATTTCGCTAATTCTTTTTTTGTCGAGTTCGTTATTGTCAGGAGAAGGTTCTTATGTAGGGTAGGGTAGGGTAGTGTAGGGTAGGGTAGGGTAGTGTAGGGTAGGGTAGTGTAGGGTAGGGTAGTGTAGTGTAGTGTATGTAGGGTAGGGTAGGGTAGTGTAGGGTAGTGTAGGGTAGGGTAGTGTAGTGTAGGGTAGAGTAGTGGGGTAGAGTAGTGTAGGGTAGGGTAGTATAGGGTAGGGTAGTGTAGTGTAGGGTAGAGTAGTGCAGGGTAGGGTAGTTTAGGGTAGGGTAGTGTAGTGTAGGGTAGGGTAGTGTAGTGTAGGGTAGGGTAGGGTAGGGCAGTGTAATGTAATGTAAGGCGGTACGTAGTTCGCCGGGACAGCTAGTTATTAGACAAATAATATGGGCGTGTGTGCGATCGTGCGAGTGTATGTGTGCGTGTGTGTACGTGCGTATGCGTGTATGTGTGGTGTATGTCTGTCCGTGCGTCCTGATGACACTAGTCAGTATCCGCATATAAACAGGCTAGATCTCCAAGTCCCTGACTCCCGATTTGCGCCAGTTTAAAACGATTTTTTTTTTAATTCTAAAATTGATAAGCCCATGGCATCATCTCACCTGATGTATGAATTTTATTAAGGAGGCGATCGAGCACATCAACAACTTAAAAGTATTGGCGAGTGATGAAGTGTGTGTTTAAACTAATAAACTAAGGAAATTTAGAGGTACTAAATCGGACTGGTTTGTCTGTAGAACTAAATGAGTTTAGAATAAGTGTTTACGCCGTAATAATCTTTTAAAAACTCGCGCGTTATGCTATGTGTGTTCAATCTTCAATACCCTGTAATATTCCTCTCCTTTTCCCACTCACGCATCGAATATGGCGCATCGAGTGAGAAAGCATGCAACGACGCCATGTCTTGCTGGTGTCGAAATCAAGAACTAACAAGAACAAAATGTCTTCCGCTATGACAGTGCAAACGAATGCATGTCGTCCCGCTAATAAAATTAATTTAAATATCTAACCGCAGTGAAAGACCATAATAATAATCCGCGTGTGTCAGTGTAATTGTGAAGTCTAAACAAAGTACCATACCGCAAGGAATTGCAGCTGAAAAGGAGGATTTGAGCCAGCGCTGACAAACCACGTGCCGCTTTTACTTCGTGATGGTGAGTTCCTTTTCCATTTAACTGCTCTGTTTATATGTCCCCATTTTACCATCCAGGGCGGAGCAGTCTCCTGATTTATGTTGAATTTGAATACGCATAGTCGCAATATCTCATCCGCTATATATCACCCCGCTCCGCAAAATACAGTCCACTTAACCTTCAAAAACCGCGAACCGGCTACACCAATAAGAATCAAAAGTAGTTTTAAAAGAGGTTTATTTGGTATCTTTTTTTTTGCTATAAACGTTCACGAATCGTGTTTCTGCAACTGACAAAATGAAGTCATTGAAATGAAGAATCAGGTTACAAAATATCACTTTCATATGTTTTGTTATTGTTGAGAAAATTCTAGATCCCTGCGACCAAAGTTTCCAATGCGTCGCCTTCACTTGATATTTTAATCCATTTTCAATTTTTAGACCGTGAAAGACAAAGACTCCACGAGCTAGAACACAAACAATTTCAGAACAACATTTCGTTTTTGACAGTTGATTAAATTAAACTCAAATGACTAAAGTTCATGCGGATGGCATTGAACTTAGGGCGGCACCTTTGACAGAGTCTTTGTCGGGAGCCGTCGAGATGCGGTTAAATGAGCGAACGAACTACAGTAGTCGAACACCGGATTGGTTCACTTATTTTACAGTTTGGGAAAGTCTGCCCGCGTAATCATCAATTCATAGGCGGCACTTGTCGTCCGGAGGTGCAGCAGTATAATTATAAGTCCGTATCAGTGTGTTGTTTCTCCCAGCCAATTGCCTGTTTTGACGCAATCTCACTAACCACAGGGTGGCGGGTCAAATTATCCCACTTGAGCAAGTAAATGTTGTGAAACTTTTATATTTAATGATTTTATTAATAGTTAACGTCCCCACAACTGGGGCACCTGTCTATTCTCAAACTCGTGAAGTTGAGGCCATTATCCACGGACGAGCTCAGATGTAAGCACGAGGCCATAATCCACACACGAGGCCAAGTTCGAATTTGTGGAGGTTGTATAGCTAGAGCTGAACGCCGAACCCAATTATCAAAAGTTTTCAAGTTGCGTATATAAGGCCTCTGATATACACAAATGCACAATACACATTATAAGACGAAATCGGACATACACACAAATCTACAATAAAAATTACGCTTAACATTAAAAAATAATATATCAGACTAGATGAAAAATCCTTACTATATTCGGTACTAGCTTTCGCTCAGATCTAAGCCTGCAACGTTGAAAGTTTGACTCTGCGATTTATTAGTGGTCATTGCAAAATATATCTTTACCAGAAATTGCAGGCGTTTCAATTGGCACGGTAAATACGATGGTATCAGAGTAATTCGGGGAATCAATACATCTTCTCCGGTACCACATCCGGTGAGTATTGTTTACTCTATTATAACTCTGTATCTGTCGATGAAACACATGCATTATGATTTGATAATTCCTATCGGCGTTAAAAAGAAAATAAAAATACAAGTTTAAAAAAACTAAAAACTGACTTCAAAATTAAATTCACTCAAAAGTATGAAATAATATTATTATAATTAAATACACAACATTATTAGGATCAAAACTCGGATCCTATCCGGCTGCAGCGAGGTGTGAGACAGGGAGACGTTATATCTCCGAAACTGTTCACCGCCGCCCTCGTCACCTTCGATTCGCTGACGATATCGTGGTCATGGCCGAGACTATGGACGACTGAGGCACAATGCTCGATAGCCTCAGTAGAGCCTCTCAACAAGTAGGTCTTAGAATGAACATGGACAAGACGAAAATTATGTCGTCGTAGGTTGGAGGCTCTACACTCGAAGTTGTTACCGAATATGTGTACCTGGTACAAAAAGTCCAGTTAGGTAGGTCCAACTTCAAGAAAGAGATCAATCGTCGAATTTAACTCGGCTGGGCAGCATTCGGGAAGCTTTGCAATATCTTTACGTCCCAGATACCGCCAGTGTCTTAAGACCAAAGTCTTCGACCAATGTGTGCTGCCAGTGATGACATACGGAACTGACACATGGTCGCTTACTATGGGCCTCATAAGAAGGCTCAAGGTCACGCAAAGGGCAATGGAGCGAGCTATACTCGGAATTTCCCTTCGCGATCGAATCAGAAATGAGGAGATCCGCAGGAGAACCAAAGTAAGCGACATGGCTCACAGAATCGTTAAACTTAAGTGGCAGTGGGCGAGGCACAGAGCTCGTAGAACAGATGGCCGTTGAGGCAGTAAAGTTTTCGAGTGGTGACCGCGCACCGGAAAGCGAAGCGTAGGCAGGCCTCCCACTCGGTGGACCGATGACCTGGTGAAGGTCGCGTGAAGCCGCTGGATGCGGGCAGCGCAGAACCGGTCGTCGTGGAAATCCTTGGGGGAGGCCTATGTCCAGCAGTGGATGATGATGACACAACATTAACCAACAATAACGAAATCAAAGGTGGGTACGAATTGAATTAGGGGCTTATTTTTTTTTGAGGTTTCAGCAAAGCCATCGAATCTAAAACATTTGATTTTTTTCAATTTGATTGAAGTAACTGTGTGCTGGCACCGACCTCAAAAAAATATAAGCTCCTAATTTAATTCGTACCCACCTTTGATTTCGTTATTGTTGGTTAATGTTGTGTATTTAAGTTTAATAATATTATTTCATTTTTAAGTCGGTTTTTATTTTTTTTAACTTTTATTTTTTAAATATGTAATATCTTCGAAAATATTCATTTAAATTACGTGTTGTAAAGGGCTATATTCACTAAACTATTTATTTTAAGAAAACTTACAGACAAATAAAAAAACTATGAACAAACTTAAATAGATTTAACCAATGCCATTAAAAAAAACAAAAATAAAAATATATATACCACTTAAGTAGGTCAGAGGCTCAACAAACTCCCGACCTAGTCAAAGATCCCTCCCCGCAGTGCCCCCTGCCCAAAAGTGCCCATGACGCTAGCTGCGTTCCCCCGCTGAATTGCTAGCGAGATGCGTTGGGTCAAAAAGGAACCCGATCTCGGGTCCAGGCCCTTTTCCCTCAAACGACGCTCTAAATTGTCTACAAAAGACTTGGCCTCAGAACACCATGGCCCTGATGTCTCGAGAGCAATCGGAACGAATTTATATTTAGGCACCAGACAGGCATATTTTGTGTGTTTATGGGTGGCTGCTGTCTCGGCCGCCGATCCGGGTGTCCGTTGTGTGCTTCTTAGGTGAGAGGGCGCGAATGTGCTCACGCAGGTGACGTCCCAAAGCAGGCATCGACCTTTTTCCCAAGGGATCTGTGAGCCCATCCGGCCGTTCCCCGTCCGTTCGGCATAAACCGGGAGGTTCTAGGACACAAGGTATACCCGCGGAGACAGCAGCTCGCCGGATGATGTCATTTATTGCCTGATGCCTAGAAAACCGACCCGCGCTCTTCAAGCAAGCCAGTCCATGATGTCCGTCAGCTTCCACTGCTGATCCACAGACGCAGTGGTGGGGTTCGCATACCGGACAACCCAGCCTAAGGGCAACTGCTATCCTTAGAGTGTTATCATCTAAAAGCGTCCCCATATGGGGTGATGGTAGGGCCTGTAACCAGGCACCAGATTCCGGTCTGGACACGGCAAAGATTCGGGCGCGGTCTGCCCCCGTAGCTAGTTCCGTTAAATCTGCGAGGAGCCGCTTGCAAGCGATATCGTCCCATCCCCTTTGGTGGCCAAGGTTTTCAGGGCGATCTCCAGTTGGACAAAAGATATCCCACGCCTGAAAAGCCTCCGCCACGAATGGAATGCAGTTCACGTCACCATCAAATGGAATAATATGAGTGACGAGTTCGGCAACCCCGTGAGCGGAGGACAAGAAGGCAATGGGACCCGCGTCAGTCAGTCGCCGTACTCCCAACCCTCCATAACGGACGGGCATACTGGCCTGACACCATTGGGTATCGCTGAGATTAACGTTATATTGATCTATATTAAATGCACAATGTATTTAAGGTACTTAATTGGATGCTGTTTTTCTTGAAATCGCTTCGTAAATTTAAGGAAAAAGTTAAGGATAAAAAATGGTTATTGTGGATTATCCATAAGAGATAGATACATACCATCAAGGACTTTTTAAGACCTTTTTAAGGTGTGTACAATACTGTAGTACATTATTTATAACCATCTCGTAGGATTTAGCCCGCGTTTGCAATGCAAGCGCAAAAATATGTGTTTAGTTACTATATTATGCATGTATTATACATATAAACCATCCTCTTCAATCACTCTATAAAAAAACCGCGTCAAAATCCGTTGTATAGTTTTGAAAAAAGTTCTGAGCATATATAGGAACAGACAGCAGGAAGCGATTTTGTTTTATACTATGTAGTGATAGTGATGATAGTGATGACACGGGCTGCATTCACGAAAAAGTATGACGTCATTATCACGTTACGCCAGTGTGACGTATTTATAACGTTACGCCTGAGCTGAGCGTGCAAGCGAGAGTTGTACTTGTACTTGTACAAGTATTTGTACTAATACTAGTGCTTGGACTTGGACGGACGGACAGACGAACCGTAAAATAAGTGTGCCAATGGATTAAAAGTACTAGGCTACCAGGATCTTACACAAGGTGTTCCAAGCGGTAACACGTATCTGTGTGTGTCAATGGATTAAAAGTACTAGGCCTTTAGAATCTTACAAGAGGTGTTCCAATGTGGTCTATTGTCTGTGAGGAAATGCCAAAGAGTTAACTCACCCGACTACGCGCGGTATTTTACATCTTAAAGATGGAGCTAAAGAAGTTTTACTTCAGTCGTGTGGTGGTCTAAAGCACACAAGCTTGTGACACGTTATCACGTAAAATTATCGTCCGTAAACCAACTTTACAGATCGTCGTTTTTCTATTTTAATTATTATTTCAAAGTCAGACTGACACGCCGTGGAGACAATTGAATGGATAGAAAAAATCTTGTATTTCAATAATAATAGCACAGTAAAACTATCGCCTAAATAGAATGGACGTCCCATTAAATTACATCCTTTTAGTGTAAATTTCAACTTTAAAAACCGGCCAAGTGAGAGTTGAACTCGCGCAAAGTAGGGTTCCGTAGTCTTTTAAATGGGAGTTAAATGTATATTTTAAAAAATAAAATTATATTTGCAGTTGGTAATAAAACACTTACTTGTACTGTAAGTATGCAAAGTCTATGAACTTTTTACAAATCCAACTGCACATCTTTAGTTGGTCGACTGTTACTCGTAAGCTTAGAAAGCCTACTTAGCCTTAAAACTATCAAGTTTTCCTTTTAAATTGATTACATGTGTAGGGACGAATGTGCTCCTACATGACGAGAACAAAGGGAGATATCTCCGCCAGGCGAGGTGTTTGTGCCTGGGGTCCGGCCGTGGACCAACCGTGTATGGTTGGTGCTCGTATATATGCTTAGCGCTGAAGAAATTCTAATAGCGCGTTCTAGATGCCATCTATCGAGATGAAGATGTAATTCCATATAGTATGATCGATGGTTCAGTCTTGAGTTGAGGTTATGTAGTTGTATGTGGCGGGTACTGCAGATGTCGCCACATTACTCCCCCTCCGAGACCGGAGGTCGATATCCATATTGAGTTGGCTGTCCAATGTTGCGGTGCGGCGGAGCGACGATACGCGTCGCGATGCGGCGTCTGCGGTGAGTCGAGACGCCAGGCCAATGTTGCTCTACTCGAGTCCACGGTGAGTCGGGACGAGGAGGTGGTTCAGGCGTACGGTGCAAGGGAAGCAGGTAACGTGGAGCGCGTGCTCTTACAGCGTGAGCTGCCGACGACTTGCTGCCTGAAGAGTGAAGCTGCAGGTCCTTGATGCTGCGTCGATGGCTGCGAACCTGATGAGGCTTCGGGTTGAAGTACACAGGGCCAGGAAGCTCGATATGACGGCTGCGATGGTCCTGGTAAACTTCGCATTGGACTGCTATGCTGCTGTTGGCTTGCTTTACCGGCTGGAGGTCTGTTGAGGAGTTGTTGCCGAAGGTGCGTCAATGTTCAGCGTCGGGTCACCAATGTAGGAATGGATGTGTTCCTACTCTCGAGAACAAAGGGAGATATCTCCGCCAGGCGAGGTGTTGTGTGCCTGGGGTCCGGCCGTGGACCAACCGTGTATGGTTGGTGCTCGTATATATGCTTAGCGCTGAAGAAATTCTAATAGCGCGTTCTAGATGCCATCTATCGAGATGAAGATGTAATTCCATATAGTATGATCGATGGTTCAGTCTTGAGTTGAGGTTATGTAGTTGTATGTGGCGGGTACTGCAGATGTCGCCACACATGTCTTACTATTTACATATATTTTAGGTATCCTGAAATAGCGGTTTTGCTGGTAGGGCCACAGATTACTAAATAGTTACTTCGGTAGGGCGGGGGAGAACTATACCTATGACTTTAAATAAATACTGGTAGGTACCAAGATCATACTTTTGCCGATGATTTTGATAGGTAGGTAGGTAGGTACCTTTGTTAGATTAAAGACAAATTCCTTCAAACACCCAGTTTTATACCGAAGCACTAGTAGATTGATTCGATAAGATTATTTATTTCATGTCACCAATTACATATTTATTAAAAATTTAAAATGTCTAAGTGTAACATGATCGTCATTATATGGATCTCAAAAAAAATATCCATCATAATGATGATTAAAATTTCTTTAGTAGAAATTTGTCAACATTGTAAAATTCGTTATCCAGCAAAAGTTTTTCAGTCGGAGATAGAACAATTCGTCATTGGTGACATTCCTTAGATCTGCAGGAAGGTGCTCGTAGTAGGTGGGTCCGATAACGCGCGGGTTTTTCGTGGCGAGTTCAGTTCGCCGCGGCACGGCCACGAGCCGGGCCCCGCTGCGCAGTGCGCGCCCGCCGCCCGCCGCGCTGCCCGTGCGACACTCGAACGTGGACAAGTTCCTCCATACATAAGCTATTACTTCGTACAAGTACAGCGAATACAGCGTCATTAGTTTATATTGGGCAAAGATGGTGCGGCACGTTTCCCTCGGTTTGGTTCCAGATAGGACTCGCAGTGCTCGCTTCTGCAGAACTAGACTAGAGTCGGTGGAATTTCCCCACAGCATGATTCCATATCACATCAGGGATTAGAAATGTTCAAAGTAGGTCTGCCTTAGAACTACGTTGGACACTAAAGAACGCAGCTTTCGTAGGGCATGCGCAGCGCTGCCGAGCTTCACACATAATGCTTGCACGTGTTCTTTCCACTTCATGTTTGGGTCTAGTGTGAAACCTAGAAATCTACACTGGTTACATAGGGGAACTGGGCAACTGATAACAATTAGCCTTTTATTATAATTTTTATTTATTTACGAGACAATATGGGTGCATGATATGTTAGTAAAAAACTTATTGACTATGTTAGTAAAACAAGAAAAATACAACTAAGAAATCGATTAATACTGTAAACCTACCCAGCGTGTGGGTGAATCAGGGCTGACACCCAGTGCTTCTGCAGCACACTGTCTGGTCTGTCTGCCAGCACCATCAGGTTGGTGTTGTTGCCGCCCAGCATTCTACTGCGGACTGAGTCTATTTTTTGCGCATTAATGCGTGAAACCCGTCTACTCAGTAGGCAAACATGCCTGAAGCACTGCAGAACCTGGGCAACCTCAACATCATCCTGAACACATTACTGTACTGGACCCGTAGGGCATTGAAAGCCCCAGGGTATAGCTAGCCCACAGGCCGCTTGTATAGAATAATTGACAGTATGATTTGAACAAAGTGACCTTCACATCATCTGTACAATTAACGAGCCTGCGTGCCAGCATATTCCCGTGCACCCTCAATGCCCTACGTTCCCTCTCGATATCACAATCGTCCTTTAAATCTATGGTGACAATGTGCCCTAAATACTTAAATTGGCTGGCTCTTGACAGCTCCTCATCGTACAGTCTGATGGGAGGCACATGACCAGGAGAAGTGTTGCACTCTGCCAATACCATCACCTCACTCTTTTTGCTGTTGTATTTGAGCTCGTTAACATCAGCATAGCACTCGCAAACCCGCACAGACCGATGGGCTCAGCAGTTTCGACCGCGTAACGTTGTTGACCATTTGGCCATCGACCGAACATCCCGCCCGCATGCTGCTGAACCAAATGATCAGCTCGTTCACGTACAGGCTGAATAGTTTTGGAGACGTCAGCCCACCCTGCCTCACACCGCACTTCAGCCGGTACGTGTCCGAGAAACCCGCTCATCTCCAGAGTTCTTCTGGCCCGCATACCAATGCCTGAAAAGTACCACCAGCTCTCCCTGCAAACCAATGGCCCCCAAATTTATCCCATAGCAACTGATAGTACACAAGATCGAACGAATTGAATTGAATGGGGCGTATAGAGAAAACCATTAGATTGAATTTGGCCGCATTTAGTACCAAACCATTTGACGAAAACCACGCGCGTAATTGACTATATTGGTGTTGGTAATTTTTACATCTAGTTCCTCATATGTTTGCGCACATAGAACTACAGATTTGTGTCATCAGCAAACAGCACCGCTATGCCCTCCGGGACGGAGTGGGGCAGGTTGTTAATAAAAGTGTTAAGTGTTTTCGAGGGCTGGACCTTGAGGAATACCAATAGTCACATCTCTTGCTTCCGACCTAAGCCTTTTCCTGCTGTATTGATTTCTACAGTTTGCTTCCTATCTGCTAAAAAGGATTGCAAGCAACTGGTGAGCGCTGTTATTTAAACCATAAAACTTTAGCTTCTCTAGTAACAATCCATTTTTGATAACGTCAAACGCTTTTGTTAGATCGCAAAATATAGTAACAATTTTATACCTATCGTCAATACTCGTAAAAATGTAATCTTTAACTTGGTGTGCTGCCGTTGTAGTGAACTTGGTTTTCCTATACAGGTACTGTCTATCCGTTAGTAAATCGTTGGATACCAAGTATTCCTACTAGTTACGTACCTATTTACAAAATACCACATTCTGTAAGTTATTTTTTATTTATTTAATAGATAAAAACTTAAAAAGAAGGTTACAAAAAATTATGATAATATAGTAAACATCAAAAACCTTTACAGGTTTATCCGTGCACTAGTTAATGTCGTTGCTGACAAAATCCACTTAAGCTAAATTAAAGTAAGTACCTACCCTTTGTTAGCAAAAATTTTAAAAAATTAAAATAAAATTGAAAATATATCAGTAATAATTACAAAAATAATAATAAAATAAAATATGTATCCACCTTTAGAAAAAAAAAGTAAAAACTGGATGATGTACCTATTTGAAAAGATGGGCACTATCATGTACACAATACACCTACAGTCATAAGTGAGTTTGTGTAAAGGAAACTACAAGCGCAGTAATATAAAGCAAGTATATAACCATAACAACAAATAATTACAAGTTTACAACTAATGGTTAGAAAAACCCTGATTCAGGGTAGGCTCGAGCCCCTCGGTGGGGACGTATATGAGCTGTAATAATAATAATTACAACTTATGAACTCCACGCTATCAGGTAGATAGTAAGTAAAACTACTAAACGGATAGCAACTAATTAATAGTGATAAATCAGCGTAATAATGGTGATTACTGATTACGCATGATTTTTTTTTTCTAATAAAAGCTCATTCATAGAAGAAACGGTATACAAAAAATATTTTTGAAAAACTATAAAAATAACCACGATATAAGCCATTAAAGATTTATCTCTATTTTTTTTCTAGCAAAACAGAATATAGCATAGAGTTTATATGGACCGTGTGTATTATGTCGTCACATTTACATATCAATCGCTCTGTGTTATTAGTAGTTAAAAAGGCTTATATTTTCCGTATTTCTTGGCGGATTTAAATTACCACCAGGTGACATGTTGTCAAGGGTTTACCAATTGTGAATAAATAAAAAAATTCATTTCACTTTTTGCCATCGTTTTTACGGAATTTAAATATTTTGTTAAGAAATGCGATAAAACAATCATGAATATTTTTTTTACTTTGTTACATTATATCTGTCGCTAAAGTAAAAAAAAACCGGGAAAATGCAAGTCAGAACCGCGCACAAAGGGTTCCGTAAAATCATACTAGACGGTGCAAGTTTCTTCACGTTTCATGTAAGCAGACTTTTTCTTTTTCTAATTTTTAGTATTTGATTTAAAATACATAATCTGTGAAAATTTGAACTGTACAGCTATCACGGTTCATGATATAAGTACAGCCTGGTGACAGACGGACAGACAGACAGACGGACGGACAGCGGAGTCTTAGTAATTGGGTTCCGTTTTACCCTTTGGATACGAAACCCTAAAAACTAAAAACACCTAGAGATGTGAAGTCATGCTATATTTAAATGCAATTAAAATGAAATTGGTTAATAAAAAATCGGTGCAGGCGTCTTCGCGTTATCGAGGAACATACATAAAGATAATAATGAAAAAAACCGACGAGTCCTAAAAAGGACAAACTGGGATTGCTTTTTGTATGTGTTGAGACATTAAAAATACACAAAAGGAAATTCTATCACTCATTTTGTAGGTAGGTGTATACTTTACTCGCAATATCCAAACAAAAAAAATATGAAAGACATTATTTTTTTATGTGTAACTTCTTTGCTCTCGCTTTCCTGCAATTTGTGGGAGTGATTTCGTGAAATGGGACGGAAATGTGTAACAGGAAATGCGAACGTTTTTTAATTCTCGAAAACTTAGGTTGTCATAGCCATGCAGCCTCCATGCAGCCTCAGAGTAATCATTGTAGGTACAGTGGCCAGCACGTGGCGATGGACAGTATACACACATATAACTACGACCGATTTTTAACAGTTGAACACTCGCACACTTCGGTGATTGGTAGAATTCGTCATCTTTACGAAAATACACCAATCGACATTCTTTTCTAAATAAGCGTCTATTTAAGACCAATAACGAATTCACACAAACTTAGGACCACAGATCTGTGCTTTTGACAAATCGCAAGCCACGCCCCTTACAAAGCATCCGCCACAGATCTAATAAACCAAGCATCCGCGCAGTGACACGAGCTAGCAGCAGTGTTGCCGTTTTAGCCAATTTGTGGCTAGATCTAGCATATTTATAACGGTTTAGCCAAAAATAATTTTAGCTAACCAAACGATTCTAGTTACTTTTAGTAATTATGTTTTTGATAATTACTGTTTACAGTTGAACAAATATTTGACCTAGTTACTGCGGTCTTGTCTTCCTCACTCTAATGCGAAAGTAAGTAGTTAAGTGTCATGAACACACTGAAAAATAAATTATGAAACAAAATGTGTGCATTAAAACTTAATTCCATAATTATGATTAAAATTCAATAAAAATAAATAATAAAAATGCCACGACTATGTTTTGCCACCTGAAGTTTTAAACAAATTTACAGAAGCAATCAAAAAAATTGAAACCCCATCTACATCATCATCACAGATCGATTGACGTTGACGTAGAGATTTCAGAATTACCAGATGCCATTGTAGACCTACAATTATTTTTTTTCTACATATATTAGACACTGTTTTAATTAAACCCACATCCTTATTACAAAATTGGCCACTTTTTCATTTTAATAACCACAAACAATGTTGTCCTAACGGCAACACTGCCAGTATATTAAAGTCACTCACTCATCCGTCTCCGTCAAAGAGAATATAATACACTACGTTCTCGTCCCGTCCAAAGGGAATATAAGTCACCAATACTTACTATGTTTGTCAGTCCAAGTCCAGTCGCATAGATATTAGATAGCATTTATTGTGAACTTGTGAGCGTACACCGTCTCATTCTTCACTGCTTTTTTTTTATTCACAATTGGTAAGCCCTTGGCATCATCTCACCTGATGGTGAGTGACGATGATGCCGAAGATGGAAGCGGGCTTACCTAGATTCCCCAACACAATGGAGAACGGGCTATCTTATCTTCAAGCCGGAACACATCAATGTTGTTAATACTGATGTCTATCGGCAAGACTTAGATAAGATGGTGGTAGCTAGCCAGGCGGGCTTAGAAAATGCCCTACCACCAACCAAACCGAGTCTTATAAGTTGACCCCACCGGGAATCGAACCCGCGACCTCCTGGTGTGAAGCAAATGGACTACCTACCCATTACGCCCCAGAGGCGGTTAAAGAATTTTAGATTCGGTTCAATAATTCTAAAGTTTAACCCCCTACAACCAAACAAATAAACAAACCTTACCACTACCTATAATATTTTATTCTTAATAGTCTGGTCTTTTTCACAAATAAATCGGAATTTCCATCAATAAGTATGTATGTAAAATCTTCGGACGAACGCGATCTCCCCCGACCCCGCCTACCCGCACCGGCCAGCGGTAAGCGGCAGCGCAGATTGAAAACAACGCGAAGAGAACAATTACTATCTCTTTTTCGCATTCGCTCTGTTCAACTTCGAACATTTTCAAGGCCATTATGTCCAACTGCATGTGCTGTTCACTGTACATGCAGCCTAGTGTGATGGCAAAGGCAAAGATGACATACTACTATTCGAAGGGTCGGCCCGTGAATGTACGACCCGATAATTAATTAATTTCATAAGTATTTTGTCACATGTTACACATCATATGCGAGTACTGTAGGTCTCGTTTTTTTATATGGCGAAGGATCCAAAGATGTGGCACAAAACCAATATTGCCATATAAAATACTAACTATGATTTTAGTACTTATTAAATCAAAATAAAAGGGAGATTATTTTTTACCATACTTATTATATGTGAAATGTGCTCATTATTAAATACTCTGTATTTATTACATTTGGAATTATAAATGTCTTTTTTTTTCAAATAAATTTCCACTGATAGCTTATAAAATCAATTAATAATTACAATTAATATTAGAATAGAGAACATCTTGCAGTTATTAGTGTAGCAACACTACAAGCAAAATGTCTGCTGGCTATCGTGCGTGTTTTGTCTTTTATTTCTTTGCATTTCAGCTTGCAATAATTTCTCCGATAATTACGTTGAGTTCAGTATTTTATGCCTTATATCAACCAAAAAAAAAGCATAATGTAAACAAACTTAGTAGGGATTTGACAGTTTCAAATACCTTTTTTTTTGGTTGATATATGGTATACGTATCCGGGTTGTCCTCGAGGTCTTCCTAAAGGTTGTCACACACGGGAGCTATACTACAAGATATCTTTAACGTACCAGAAAAAAACGCTTTGCGAAGATTTGAGATATTGGGTTGGTTTGTGTGAGGTTTTTACGTATGATTGGATGTAAGACAAAAGTGAGAGAGAAAATAGACGGAAGAGCTATGAGCACACAAGGTTGTGTGAGGGAGACGGAGATAATTGAATTTTTGTCTGAAAGAAAGCGAGCGCAACATGGTTAGGGGAATGATTGGAGAGGTTGTGTCCGGGGCGAGGTCTCTTGGCACGATCTAAGTGAGATTGGGGAGGGAATAAAGTATTGTGACGCTGTCAAGGACAAAAGGGTATGTTTTACGCTTGCTTGCATGATTGCAGAGTAATCCCACAGAATCACCACAATAAGGTTTTATTCAGTAAGGATTTTTATGTAATTCTCGCATAACCGAAACCTCTCGCGCCCTCTATAATTATGGGGTATTGTGTATATAGATTCTGTGTGATTAGCTTGAATATATTTATTTACCCGCAGTAAGGAATCTTCATGTGATTTTTCAAACACTTCCAGAGCGTCATAAGTGATGTAAAACTTTATATCTTGTTGATTTAGCCTAAAGTGACATACAGGCATTAAGATTGGCCTGTGACCGATTATTATTTTTATTATTATTATTTACGAATATAAAATTAGAGCCTCTCTGCGCACTTAACACAAGGCGAAGTGGCAGGAGCACCTCCAGCGGAAGCACAGTCGGCTGGAGTTCAGTGCGACGGGGAGAGAGAGCGTCGGACTATCCGGGCATTATCGCGGAGGACTGCTTTCTGCATTGCTGCAATTATTGGTCTGCCTCGGAGATCCAGCCGCCTTAGGTGACGTTCAAGGTCGGCTGAAATTAGCCCGTTCACGGATTGGACTATGGGGATGATTTCAGTGGATTCCACTCGCCACATATCAGTAACCTCGTGCGCCAGGTCTCGGTACTTGTTCCTTTTATAAGACATAAGACATTTATTGATTCCTTGTCACCAAACACACATACATAATATTTGGAATAAATTAAATAAACAAGAAAAAAAAATGAGATAAGAAAAATAACAAAATAACAGTACCTAATATTAAAAGTAGAGAAAAAACTATCAAAGTATGATATGTGTGTATGTATTTAAGTCATCATCATTACAGCTCATATACGTTCCCACCGAGGGGCTCGAGCCTACCCTGAATCAGGGTGATTAGGCCTTAGTCGACCACGCGGGCCCAGTGCGGGTTGGTCGACTTCACACACAACCTTCGAGTTTCTTCGCAGGCGTGTGCAGGTTTCCTCACGATGTTTTCCTTCACCGTTAAAGCAATCGGTAAGTATGTACGTAAGTTTTTTTTTTGAAAAACTCATTGGTACATTGGCCGTCCAGATTTGAACCCGGTACCTCTGGTTAGATGGACCGAGTCGTTACCGGTTGAGCCACCGACGCTTTATTTAAGTATAATAATATTATTACATACTTTTAAGTGAATTTAATTTTGAAGTCGGTTTTTAGTTTTTTAAACTTTTATTTTTAACCTTCTGTGAACGTCCACAGAGATAACTAGCAAACCACTTATTTTTTTTAGGATCGAAACCATAGTAAGTCATCTTCGATAATAATAAAGAAATATTAATCGCATCAAAAGCACGGGAGTAATCTAAAAGTACCATAATAGTGCCCCTACCAGCATTCTGTCCAGACAAGACATTATCAGTCAAAGTACTTCGCATCTCTCTGAAACCCGATTGAAAAGGGGGCAGAATACTTGATTTCTCTAAGTACAGTGTAAGTTGGCTGCAGACAGCTTTCTCAACAATCTTGGAGATGCAGGGAAGTATGCTGATGGGCCGTAGGTCTTTAAAGTCAAAGATATTGCTGCTCTTAGGGAGTGGAGTAACCTTTGCTACCTTCCAGGTATCAGGGAATGTATGCGTTACGATAGACCGGTTCACTATATCCCTTATCGCACCAACCGAGTAAGGCAAAGTGAGAACCAACATGTCAAGTGAGATATCATCAATACCAGTAGCATTTGATTTCAAAGATTTAATAATTTTAAAAATTTCGTCCTCGCCTATACTTTTCAAGTTAAAAACGGATGATTTATCGGCATCAGCCTGCACGAGGTTTTCGTCATATGGGATAGTGATATCAACCAAAAACACCCTCGACTACGCCCGCTCCATCAACACGATATCAGGCTTATTCGAAGGAATAGTCCTGTCCGTGATGACGGGTCGGTCCCAGTAGAGTTTGGCGCGGTCGTTTGCGAGAACCGGCTCCGGCGTGTACTTGTAATACGGCAACCACCGAGATATGAGGCAATACTTTAGAGCGATCTCTTGGTGTAGAATCCTGGCTGCTTGGTTGTGCCTGTACAAATACTCAGTGTTGGCAAGCATGGAACAACCGGAGGTTATATGACGCAGGGTCTCTCCTAGTTGACGGCACAACGACAAACGTCCAAGGTGTCATCTTTTTTTATGAACCTCCTATAGTTGTTCGTCTTGACCACCTGATCCTGTATAGTACAGACAAAACCCTCGGTCTCCGCAAAAAGATCTCCGAAGCCCAGCCAGTGTACGGAGGCCTTTTGATCTACGAAGGATCCACAAAGGGCCTTGAAGAACCTACCGTGCAGCTCTTTGTCTTTCCATATGGCCTCTCACTTAGTAGTGCTAAGTACAGCCGGCGCCTGCCAGTTCTCTTGGGCCATGGATATAGGGGTAAGTCCTTTATCACACGCTATGACAACTCCATGCAAGTCACTATCGACTTTCGTCAGGAAGTAACTTCGTAGGCTGCATATCTCCCGGTTGTGCATTTGTTTGGCACTTAAAAGGCCACGACCACCACTCTTCCGTGCGTGGGATATACAGCGTCATCACTGACGACCTCGGGTGATGTATGTGTGGAAAATTGTAAATAAAATTTGTGTTTGTAAATACGATAAAATGCAATGCAAACTGTGACAGAAAGTTCGTTTACCTATTGTATTGTTACATCTAAAAGTTTGCCTCTACCTAAGTAGTAAATACTAAAGTACCTACCTACTCCACTCCAGTGACAAGCAAGACTGATGTAAGTTTAATTGCTTCCCTTTGTTAAGCATTCAATTATCAAAAGGTACATTAGTTGAGATTTTAGCTTGTTGAAGTTGTTTTTTGTTGACGTCCTAGAAACTACCTACCTATACATTTTTCTTTTGAAATTCACTCGTGTTCTCGGAAGACGAGCTCGGTGTTTGACAGTCTTGTACCGGCGCGGTAAGCCGACCACGAGGATTTACATGCGTTCAAGTAGGTAACTACGCATACTATGTCTTCAGTATTCGCGGTAGTTGGCTATACCTACATAACAATTAGGTACCTAAGCCAGGATAGGTATCATTCAATAAGGGCGGCGGGGGAGAGAGATGTAGGCCTGTGAAACAAAGATCAAAATATGATTTAATTGATGCCCTGCGGCCGACCGGCGCTTACACCGTAGCAGTTACGAAGTAACTATTTAGTAATCTGTGGAAGCAGCTTATTATTTAATTTAATTTATGAGAAATTAAAAAGTGAAGTCAGAAAATCAAGAACTAATTTAAAGTCACCCTATATAAATAATATTCATTAAATACTAGCTAGATATATATATATATATATATATATATATATATATATATATATATATATATATATATATATATATATATCATCATTACAGCTCATATACGTCCCCACCGAGGGGCTCGAGCCTACCCTGAATCAGGGCGATTAGGCCTTAGTCGACCACGCGGGCCCAGTGCGGGTTGGTCGACTTCACACACAACCTTCGAGTTCCTTCGCAGGTCGCAGGCGTGTGCAGGTTTCCTCACGATGTTTTCCTTCACCGTTAAAGCAATCGGTAAGTATGTACTATATATATATATATCTATATATATGTATAACTTTCTTTCATGCCTGTTAAATCTTTAATTTGTACTTTCTCAGCAATTTATTGCAACCTTCATAGAGATGGCCGACTGTACCACGATGCCCGATAATCAATATCATAGAAGAATGTCGCTATTGGTGTCGATTCGGTGTAACACGATTTAACTTATTTGACAGGACTAAACTAAATTCAAGCATTCTGTCCTTGTCTTTTCGTTAAAGAAAGAAAAAGGCAGAATGTGTAAGTTTAGGTTAGTCCTGTCAAATAAGTTTAATCGTGTTACACCGAATCGACACCATTATCTGGGGCATACGAATGATTATCACATTTATCTCTCTCTCTCTCTCTCCTCATATGCTCTTCACCCCCACAAATTCAGTGACAACGAAAGTTGCCATCTCGTATAACATACGAGTATCACACATCAACTTTGCCTAGGGATATTTTTAGAGTTTTCATACAAACTATGGTTTTTTGAAGTACTATAAAAAAATACTTAGGACATGTGTATGGTAGAAATTTTCAATAAGCAAGTGTTCACACTATCAATTCTTATAAATTAATTTAGTTTTAAGTGGTTTTTGTAAAAACGCGCGGAAGATTAAAATTGTGTTTTTACTTTTTATATAGTCAAAAGAAGGCTGGCACAGATTGTATGTAATTAGTAGAACCCATGTTTGTCAGAACTGAGAGTAACTGAACTGAACTCGTAAATATAGCACTTGCCCATCTTGAAAGTTTCTATACCCTGTACTGCACAATAATGTTTTGCATGAATTTTTTTAAAATATCTCTTGGCAATGTTGAGCAATGTATATGGAGGGAAGAATGGCGAAGTTACATACATCTTGGGTACCTTATTTAAATCCTTACCCGCCGTATATGAAAATGCTTGCCTTTAGTAGGTATTAGACTAAAAAAATAAATTGTACGGCAGCCCGCACTTAACTTTCTCGACAACTTTTTCAATTTTTTTTATACAAAAATTAAAATAACTTTGATGAATTCATATTGCATGACCAAACATTTTATTTGCAATACATGCCAATTTAATGGCTCCAACCATTTGTGAGTAAATCGCAAGTTTCAATTTCATTTGTAGAAGAACCACACAAACACTATTTTTACCAGACTAAAGGGTTTTACTATGTAATATTATGTAGTAACTAATAATTATATACTTTGGTAATAGATAAACATAAGCAACTCTGACATGCAAAGTTTCATCAAAATCGTTAGAGCCGTTTTTGTAAAAATAACAGGTTTTGTTGTACGACAGCTATTCTTTGTTTTGACAGTACCAAGGAGAACTTTTGAAGTAAAAATTTAAAAAAACCAAATGCTATTTTTTTTTTTTTATCGTGTGCTTGCGATAACTCGCTTGGGTTAATTTGCAAATCTACATGTAATTTATATGATTACGACTCGTAAATCCGTTTTAGAGTTCGCATAATAATTCTTTGAATATAATAAATAAGATAAATATTTATTTTTAGGTGATTTGACGCGTATTCAAATTATTTATTCAAATTTCCCGCTAAATTTCAAGTTTTAGTTCGATGAAGTTTCATATGCGCAGTAGATGTTCCACGTGCGCAATGAATTTAATGAGTTAAATTATAATTGAATAGCGATAAAAATATTCACATTTTAATGAATTTTTGAATAATGGGCTAAATTAATGAACTAACAGTCAGAACAAAGGAAAATACAACTTCTGTATTCTAAATATTTTACATTTAAATCATATTGGAACGCAAAATTACTACTGGAAGCACTTATCTGTCAATGTTAGTTACATGAGACTGACATTCCGGTCTTATCTGTCTTTGATATCTCGGTCAAAAGTTCATTTCATTAACAACAAACTCTTTGTTTATAATTCAGTTCAAAATATTGTGATTTCAAATAAAATTTATTGTTAAAACCTGTCAGAATTCGAATGACAGATCAAACTCAATAGGAAAAATATTCAAATTGAAAATTATTCAAATTTTACTTCAAAAACGGCCACCTGACGGTTAAATTCGTAAAAGGACACGCTAAGAGGATAACAACATTCCTTAGCTATTTAAAAACTATTGTGCTTCAATGGATTACTAGGATAACCAATTACAGGAAATCCACCACCTCGCAAGTACGTGCGAGGATTAATTAATACATTCGCGCAGAACTTAACTCACACTAACAATTCTGTGCGTGTCTGTGTATCGGTTATTGATCGCGGGAGTTTTCCAAAAATTTTCCTTATGCCTCTTGATTCATTACGTCAGCACTAGATGTGTAGAACGCGACCCAAAATAACATAATTCATTGACCAATAACAATAACAATTGTAACAATACAATTGATAAAAATTTTACTTGACCTTAACTGAGTCTGCCTACGTCAATCATTGAGTTGTTCCATGTATAAACAAGTGGCGAGAATGAAGTGCTTCAGTATCCATGCGCAATTTTTGGAGAATTGTGTCTGCCGTACCATTCTCTCAAAGTTTCAAACTTCCAAAAATTAAATTGTGTATTAAAATTATTCGTGTGAACAGTGAAAATAATTTGTGAACAATGGGAGACATTGTCAGACCTGGTGAGTATTTTTACTAAATACTGTAATTAATTACTAAAATATTAGTCTCTAGTCTAAATTGGAAAGTTCTATTTTAAACCACTGGAGTAGTCGTCTACGCTCAGATCATTAGAGCGCAAGGTTCCGTGTTCGAATCCCGGTCACGTCAAATTTGTAAAATAAAATTAATGTAATTTTATTATTTTTATTACTTTTTTTCTTCCCTCGTAATAATTTAATTTACAATTTTCCAGATGTGAAACCCCAAGATCCGATCCAAGATGCGATGGGAGTGATGGGTCGCTGGCAACTAATAATTACAGTAGTGATTTCCTTGATAAACTTCCCAGCAGCCTGGAACCAGCTTGCAATAGCAGTGATAGCGCCAGAAAGAGATTTCGAGTGCGCATATCCGTTGCCATACAACAAAAGTATTTCTCGATGGGGATCTTGTTTCGTCAACGTAAACGAAAGTTTGCCTCTGAAAGACGGTACGCACTTCATCTTCGATGAAAAAAGCCCTTTCAAATCGACCATAGTCAGTCAGGTGAGCCTGCGATTACCTATAACCTTTTTAAATTCTTAATTTCGGTCTATTCTTATTCTTTGAAATTTCCAGTGGGACCTGGTATGCAACCGCAAGTATCTCTTGAGTCTGGTGCAACCATTGACTCAAACAGGAATTCTCCTTGGCAACTTGGGCTTCGGGATACTAGCTGACAGGTAAATACTAAGTGCATCGCATCAGCACTAAATTTGAAACAAACAAACTGAGCTCTAATGATTTGTCATTCATATCAGGATCGGTCGGAAGATTCCTCTGATGATTGCTGTGGTGCTCCAAGCGATTTTCATGCTAATAACATCATTCATGCCCTTATTCCCAATGTTTTTGGCATTCAAAACTCTCTCCGCCATCGCAACTGGCGGAACAATGCTCATCAGCTTCGTAATCGGTAAGTACTGATCTAAAAAAATACCTAGCTATACATCACACAGTTCACTAACAAACTAAAATTTCAGTGATGGAAATCATCGGAACCGAAGTCAGGTCCAAGCTTCTCACACTGTATCACGTGCCATTTGTGCTTGGAATTCTGACAGTTCCATTGTTCTCTCATCTGACAAGAACCTACGATGGCTACTGGCTGATGATCTCTCTTCCCTCATGTTTGCTTCTATTTTACCACTGGTAAGTCATTGCAATTATCAATTGTTAATTCTACTTCAAGCGAATCCCGTACTAATACAATTTTTTGCCGTAGGCTGATACCTGAGTCTCCCCGTTGGTTGCTGGCGGTTGGAAGAGTTGAACAGTCTCAGAAAATTCTGCTCAAGGCTGCCAAAACCAACAGAATATCTGAGAGAAAAGTGACAGCTGCCATAGAGAGCCATGAAGCATTGATACCATCAGCCATAAAGAAAATTGACACTACGGAGAAACAGAAAATCTACGGAGTCATGGATCTGATCAGAACTCCAAATATGAGGCTCAAAACCATCTGCATCGTCTTCAATTGGCTCAAGTGTGGCATGGTGTTCTTTGGCATAGAACACTACCTAGGCCACGTGAGCGATAACGTCTTGAGCGACCTCGCCATCTCAGGTACAAACTGTCTAAACCTTCTCCATCAATCTGGACAATCTTGAGCTCTATCTTCACAACATGTTTCATCTTTCAGCTGCCTTCCAGCTCTCAGTGCTACTGATAGTCTTCGTCCTGATTTCGCGAGTGTCCCGGCTGAAAATTTTGATTGTCGCGAACGTGCTAGCAGGAATCAGCTTGCTGCTGATAATTCCGTTCTACAACAGTGACATCGCGAAATTGGTACTGGTGACAGTGGCTCTCACCTGCATGACCATCAGCTTCCCGACGATTTTCTTGTACACGGGAGAGCTCTTTCCGACAGTTGTGAGGAACATCGGATTCGTCGTCTGCAGCGTCGCTTCTAAAACCGGGAGAATTTTTGCGCCATTTTTAATTGACTACGTAAGACATCTACTTTTTTTCTATCATTTAAACCACTGCTGTAATTGCCAATTGCAATAAATGTTTGATTGTTTTCAGGTGGATGATCTTGCCTACTGGGTGATTCCTGTAGTCTTTGGAATGGGACTAATCCTGGGGGCGATCCTCTGCATATGGTAGCCTGAGACCATGAACTGCAAGCTGCCGGAGACCATTGAAGATGGTGAAAATTTCAAGAGGCAAGTATTGAACACTTCTCATCACGAACTACTTGAAAAACAAATACTTGTAATTTGTGCTATTTTTTTTTGTTACAGAAACAGAGAGAAGAAACCAGCCGCGTCTCCGATATAGTTCAAATTTTTTTTAGATAATTCTAAATAACTAATTATTGTACTGCTAGATAATAATTATCGATGTAAATATTGTTTGTTATTTTTAATCTAGTATTTAAGTTTCTAAATAATTTTAAATACATTAATTGTAAGATTAGGTTAATATTTATCACATCCTGAAGCCATGGTACCCTCAGGAGATAAGGATACAAATGTATACATTTAATGCAATGCTTATAATGCAATTACAAAAAACTATGCTATAACTCTAAACTTTTTTTTCCATACCTTATCCCTTAGTACATTTCTTCTTGACTGCTGATGGTCACGCCGACCTGTTGCAAATGTACCGTAATCATCATCATCATATCAGCCACAAATCGTCCACTGCTGGACAAAGGCCTCCCCCAAGGATTTCCACGACGACCGGTCCTGCGCTGCCCGCATCCATCGGCTTCCTGCGACCTTCACCAGGTCATCGGTCCACCGCGTGGGAGGCCTGCCTACGCTACGTTTTCCGGTGCGCGGTCGCCACTCGAGAACTTTACTTCCCCATCGGCCATCTGTTCTACGAGCTATGTGCCCTGCCCACTGCCACTTCAGTTTAGCGATTCTGTGAGCTATGTCGGTTACTTTAGTTCTCCTGCGGATCTCCTCGTTTCTGATTCGATCACGCAGAGAAACACCGAGCATAGCACGCTCCATTGCCCTTTGGGTGACCTTGAGCCTTCTTATGAGGCCCATAGTAAGCGACCATGTCTCAGTTCCGTAAGTCATCACTGGCAACACACACTGGTCAAAGACCTTAGTCTTGAGACACTGCGGTATTTGGGACGTGAAGATATTGCGAAGCTTCCCGAACGCTGCCCAGCCGAGTTGGATTCGTCGATTGATCTCTTTCTTGAAGTTGGAACTACCTAGCTGGACTGTTTGTCCCAGGTATACATATTCGTCAACAACTTCCAGTGTAGAGTCTCCAACCTTTAGAGGAGTGGGTGCGACACGGACATTTAACATTATTTTCGTCTTGTCCATGTTCATTTTAAGACCCACTTGTTGAGAGACCTTACTGAGGCCATCTAGCATTGTGCTTAGGTCTTCCATAGTCTCAGCCATGACCACGATATCGTCAGCGAATCGGAGGTGGGATATGTACTCGCCGTTGATATTGATGCCGAGTCCACCCCAGTCCAGAAGCTTAAAAACATCTTCCAGGGCGGCGGTGAACAGTTTCGGAGATATAACGTCTCCCTGTCTCACCCCTCGCTGCAACTGGATAGGTTTTGAGTTCTGGTCCTGGAGGCGAACCGACATGGTGGCGTTTTCATACAGACACTTCAACACCTCGATGTATCGATGGTCAATTTGGCACCGCTGGAGAGACTGTAGCACAGCCCAGGTTTCGACTGAATCAAAAGCCTTCTCATAGTCCACAAACGCCAAGCATAGTGGCTGATTGTACTCTTCGGTCTTCTGTATAATCTGCCGCAGCGTATGTATGTGGTCTATGGTACTAAAGCCTTTTCGGAAACCGGCTTGTTCGGGAGGCTGGAAGTCGTCAAACCTGCGTGCGAGACGATTCGTAATGACTCTCGAAAACAGCTTGTAGACATGGCTCAGAAGTGAGATGGGTCTGTAGTTCTTCAGCAGGGTGTTGTCACCCTTTTTGAAGAAAAGCACGACCACACTTCTGTGCCATGCCTTAGGCGTTTGTCCCTCGAGTATAACGGAATTAAATAACTTCTGAAGAGCTTTTAGTACCGGTGATCCACCTGCTTTCAGAAGTTCAGCCGTAATTCCATCATCACCCGGTGCCTTGTTGTTCTTGAGCTGTTTGAGAGCCATTCTAATCTCGTACAGGCTGACGTCCGGGATATCTTCGGTATAGTGTCGGGTTAGTCTGGCTCTTGGGTCTTCAGCCAGATCGCTGACTGGCAAACGTGTGGTCTTGTACAATTGTCCATAGAACTTCTCAACTTCTTCCAGCAACTCAGTCTTAGACGATATGGTCCTGCCGTCCTCAGTCTTCAGCTTGGTCAGTTGGCTTTGTCCAACAGACAGATCTCTCGCGAACACTTTTGAGCCTTTGTTGTGCTCAATCGCCTCTTTAATACAATTTGTATTATATTGGCGTAAATCGCGAGTTAGGGACTTCGAGATCTGCCTGTTTAGTTGCCGATACTGAATAGCGTCTTCAGAGGACTGCAAAACCAATCTGCGTCTTTCTTCCATGAGGTTGCTGGTGAAGTCGGAGATTTTTTTGGTTCTGTTTGAACGGCGAGTTTTAAAAATCTTAGACCCGACCGTTTGAACAATTTCCACGAACCTGTCATTATAATCGTCCACATTCTCGCAGTCTCCTAGGCATTCGAAACGATTGTGCAACTCGAGCTGAAAGCTCTCGGGGTTTTGGAGCTGGATGGGCGCTGGTCGGAGCGTAGACTTCATCAGTCGACATCTTTCTAGCTTGGTCTTTAGATTCAATGTGCCTCTGACCATCCGGTGATCGCTTCGATCGTACCGTAAATGTTACAGTAATTCTAACGGTACATTACAATTTATATAGAACAGCTGTAGATAACCTCAAATATAAAAATCAAATACTAGGTATGAGAAATAATGATGCAATATTTATATACTTTGTGCCACTTGACGCATGAATATATTTACCATTTTCCTGTTTACATAAAACCGGTCTGAAGTTGAACAAATACTATCGGAAGCTTCATACGCAAAACACTGAAGTCAAGTGTAAATTTGTAATTAGACAGTTCCATGTAATCATGATGCATCATTAGTCCAGAATTTTGTAGCACGTGGTACATCTCGTTCTATGATTTATAGTACAGAATATTTCATCATAGACAAAAATAAACAGTAGTAAATATTGCGCGCAGAGCAAACTGAATTCTTAGGAATTAGTATTCAAGATTGCGATGTCCTTGTTTACTTTCAATATAAAAGCGGGCTGACATATTAATTTTATTTAGTCAATTGTTTGGCCCATGCCCAAAAATGTCTGGTCATTTGGTGACTAAATACGTGAAGCTAACAGAGACAATCGCTCTTCCCGAAGAATGGCCTGTCCATGGTTTACAAAAATTCTTAGTCCCATTGATTGAGGAAGTAATTAAGGCGTCTAATGCAGGAAAATCACTGGTCTTACAAATTTTGAACCAGCCGGCAATGTTAGTACAGCGCCAAAACCGCAATGGAATCCAATATTTCTTCGACAAAGTATTTACAGAGTGAGTGAACGGCCTATTATCTAATACTAGTTGCGCAATGGTAAGTAGAGCGTTGACTTACCGGTAACAGCTGATTTCAAGGGTAACTATGTTTAATTTGTTTTTAGTGTGCCGATGAAATTAACACAATGCCACGATCGACAGAAGGAATCAAATGAAAGGACCAACAGTGACCTAACGTTTCTCTTGGCAATAGTGGGCATTTCTCCTTTGGTATTTTTGATTATTTTGATGGAAACCTTTGGAAACTAGAATTTACAGTGCTATAGTCTTCTTAAAATTTGCGTTAATGTCAAAAAATAAAGTGGCTTTGACTCTAACTGTTATTTCGCTTAGAAAATAGAAATCATGGATGGTCCTGTGCTAATGAACCATTTCGTCTCTTGTTTTCGAAAGTCAACGAATACCCAATACTTTACGCTTAATTGTATGCAATTGTTATTTGCAGACGGTTGTCTACTAGATTTAAATAGAGCAGAATGTGCTCGTCAAACTCTTTTGTATCAAATGGTCTTTATACTTCCAGAACAAATGTTTGTAACGTTCCTTATCTAATGAGATGATTTATACAGGGTGTTTTTTTAATACCGAGCAAGCCTTAAGGGGGTGTTATGTAGACACGAGAAAAAAAATAAGAATTTTTTTTCAAAGAAAAATCTTTACTAGTTTTCCCAAAATCATTAGTTAAGTTTGTCTAAAAAAGTCCACATCGCAAAGCTACCGTCGTCGTACAGCTGGCTGGGGTCAGTAAACTTGCGCGTGACGTTCGGATCTTGCAACAAGACGGCAATGTCGCATGATTTCTACCTACTTACCTCGTCACGATCGTGAATAACTTTGGATTTCAGTAAATAAGTGTTTTTTAATAAAATAAAAAACAAAATACATTCTGCGTCATTTCGATAGATTGAGTCAGTTTTCCCTTCGTAATTTACGGGCTTAGGACCGTCAAATACCTAATTAAGCTGACTGGAAACAACACAATAAAAAAAACGAAGCGCGAGTCCGAGTTTTACATGAAGGGTTCCTTACCTTCCTACTTAGATTTTTTTTGTAAATAACTTCAAATTTACGTTTTATTTTATTTTTGTCTTCACGTGTACTTGCCAAATTTCATGATTCTAGGTCACCAGGAAATTTATTCCCTTGTGAACTTCAAAACGGCTATTTTTAAATAACGTTAACTTAGAGTTTGATTTTTTCACAGCTTCAAGGGATTACAGATTTGATTCATTTCAATTTGACACCTCCACGCGTTCCTGACAAAAAGGGCAGACATACAGACGGACAACAAAGTGATTTAAAAAAAGGACCCTTTTTTTCTTTTAAAGTACGGAACCCTAAAAATTAGGAAGGTAATTTTTTGTTACGTATAAATTAGGTGTTTTACTTAAAAAACTGAATCAACTTATTTACAATTTACAAATGATTAAACGAATTTAAGATTTACAATGATTTTAAAAAAAATGTTCACTTACGTCAGTCGCATTAAATGTTCAAAGTATTTGCTCGTTTTGAAAGTATTCAAGAATTCTTTCTTCGAGATGTACTGAAATTCCGGGCTGGCCTTGACCTCTGGCATGTCGAGGTGTCTCGAATTGTCCGTGATCTCGTAGATTCTGTACAGTGAGAGAGATTCTGGCTCTTGTTGGTACACGGTGGTTTGGATATCGGCGCATCCACTCTCTTCGAGTCATTGGCACGTTACCATTACACTCGTGGTACAAACAAAACAAGTCCAAGAAATCCGCATTCGAAAATAAACTGCGACGTGGCATTTTCACGTAGCGTGCCGGGCGTATTACGAAAGCACAAACACAACCTGCACCAAGCGCGAGCAGGACGTTACTGTCGATTGTCGGTCGGTGGGGCCGAGCGGGAGGCCGGGCGGGCCGCGGGAGCGCCCGCGCGGGAGTTTCCCTTCTTTGCGGCGGCATGGCAACGTCGCGTGCGTCACGTGGAATGGACGGTGCATTCAACTTTTCAAGTCGTGCATTATTTTTGAAAATGAAAGATTTTTTTATAAAAAGTTAAGGTACACTTTTTTTTGTGAAATGTGTTTAGAATCATGTCAGGATTCACCCCCTTAAGGCTTGCTCGGTATTAAAAAAACACCCTGTAGACATTGCATATAGAGAGACATAAAAATTAATGATAATAAATATTTTAAATAATATGTTTAATATTCAACTCCGAAACCCTTATCATTCAGTTTTATCATATATGTTTACACAAATTTAATCGCGCGTTGCTAGCTTTTATCCGTCAGTGCGTGCATAACATTTCAGTGGAAGACCGTGCTCTTATTTTATGGTCATTAATTTTAAAAGTGTTCACCACCGGAACAATTGTAAGTAAAATCCTATAATTCTTGCATTAATATATTTTTTAGGTTACTAGAATAGTAATATTTGTTTCGCTTACTGCAGATGGCGCCTAAAAAACTCTACTATGCAATACAATTCTTAAGATCGCCATATTCGACGACAGACAAGTTCACAGTGGTGCCATCCACGTGGATTTCGTACCATGAGAGTCAAACAATGGTGTGGTATCCTATGTTAGAAAAAAAGAGCTTTCCAGGCATGTCAATAAAAGAACGCCTCCGTACAACACTTGGCCAATATTTCCAGTCACCGTCGAGTACAAAGCCAGTAAGTTTTAAGTTTACTGTCATCCTTATGTTAATTTATGCAGCTCTTGTAATATAAGCATTGATGCAAAATATGGCACCATTGGATTGTCTCGAAAATCGAGGTCAAATGAAAGGTCTTCTTTATTACATACGCTTACGACGACGCGGTTCTTTACATCAAATTACGCCAGGAAATGAGATCTTCTGACATCAGATCCATTCCGCAGCAATTCGCAGAAGGTATTCAATTCGTAGATGTGCATTCTTCGACGCTTACCAGTGCAATTCCTTCGAGCAGTACTGAGGACAGTTCTACAGTCACTAAAAGTGAAATTGTCACGAAGGCAATCAAAGACGACCTCATTGCAAGGATTTATGATCGGATGAGTGAAATCAATAGGTTATTAGACCAGTATATAGAAATACAGTGAAAGCGTTTGAACTAATTACACGGTATAGTTTGACTGATTTTTGTATACATGATTCCAAGATTAATTCAAAGGCATTTCAAATTAACAATGTAACGGATCCATATGTATAAATAAATATCTATAGGTATTACAGTAAGTCTTGATAGACTAAAAGGAATCTGTCTATTGGGAAAAACATAACTAAGTTTTGTTCAGTCGGGTGAGGATTAACCTCAAGTCGAGTGAATAGACAGTTATTGGAACAAATTAGCTCAGGGACTATTTCCGAGAAGCCAGGCTGCCGCCTGTCGGTCGTCATTCGAACCACGCGGTGCGCACGCTATAACAGTAAGTGTTGCCGCGAAAACTGAGGCCGAAGAGATAGAGGCGTCAGTCTGTCTGGGTCCGGGCGGCGACCGGAGCTTGCGCGGGCGCCTCGATGTCGGGCGGCTTGGATCACGCCATGGCTATAGGTGTGCGTGCGACTGCCCGCGCGCCGCCGAGGCTGCATCTGTGTGAAAGCTTATAAAACCACGGACGCACGGACGCTGGGGGACTCAGTTGAACAGACCACCACAGGAGAAGCACGCATTCAAAGGACAACTGCAAGGACGCCACGCTGCCCGACGACCCCACACATGGGCCGTGTCCATGACCTGCCAGCTAAGTAAGTCAGATGACACAGAAATAGGAAATCTTCATTCTACGAGGCACGTGAGTGTTTAAGAGTGTTTAAATTTATAGGTAATTATTGTTTGTTTTCAAGGTTTCATAGCATTATTTAAATGTGTGTTAATTTCCAGTCTATATTTAATAGGTTTTAATGCATTTATTTCAGGGTTTTATATTTATTTGATTAGGATAGGTAGTATGTAGGCCCGCAGTTGGACAAGGGATATGATAACCGTAGCCACGTTTGTAGGATGTGGGAAGTGCTAAGTCCACTGCTGGGGTATCTGTCCAACAGAGACTGATGGTATAACTGCTGTAGCAACGTTTGTAGGATGTGGGAAGTGCTAAGTCCACTGCTGGGGTATCTGTCCAACAGAGACTGATGGTATAACTGCTGTAGCAACGTTTGTAGGATGTGGGAAGTGCTAAGTCCACTGCTGGGGTATCTGTCCAACAGAGACTGATGGTATAACTGCTGTAGCAACGTTTGTAGGATGTGGGAAGTGCTAAGTCCACTGCTGGGGTATCTGTCCAACAGAGACTGATGATATCATTGCTGTAGCAACTTTTGTAGGATGTGGGAAGAGACTGTCCACTGCTGGGACATTTGTCCAACAGAGACTGATGATATAACTGCTGTAGCCACATGCGCAGGAAGTGGGAAGTGCTGAGTCCACTGCTGGGGAGAGATGATATCTATTCTGCAGCGGCTGGTATGATGAAATCACCGAGGCCACGTGTGCGGTCAAAGCTTTAGGGTTCCGTGAACACGAGGTCCACTCAGTTCACTAATCTCATTCGGGATAGTACGGCGCTATACTGTAGCGGGAAGGCCTATTTCATCGAACTGCCTTCACTGCAAGTGCCACGCGGCATCATAAGTTTTAGGGTTCCGTGAACACGAGGTCCACTCAGTTCACTAATCTCATTTGAGATAATACGGCGCTATGCTGTCGCAGGGAAAGGCCTATGTCTTACTTGAGATGGCTGTTTACCAAGCTCCATGCAATATGGGCTAGATATGTAGCTCAGTGGTTCATAGATATGAACAACTCCTAATTTTACCAAATTTTAGCTAAATCTGTCCACACTTTTATGGGATAAATGTAATGGACTAACAAACAAACTATAGGCGTTCGAGCTTCGCCTAATCTGATACTAATGTAATTATAGATAGGTAGGTCCTATCTGTAGCTTATCACAAGCATGCCTTGGCAGAATTTCACCTGAATCGGACCGAGCGTCTAGGAAAGTATTGGGCAAACAAATAAATGATTTGGGCGTTCGCGCCTTACTACTAGTGATTTTAGTAAGACCGATTATGATGTAGGTAAGCCGACCCATCCTGGTGGTAACCATAGCTAGGGTCAGTTAATATGTGCTAGTTTTAGAAACTAAATCTATTCTACAGTTTTGATTATTATGGGCGGGTGCTCACGGTGTCCGCGTCCTGTCGGCTTCTATTGCGTCCTGAACTAGCGTCTCGACCAAACACTTGGCTTACACGCCTTTTCGCTTTGACCTAGTTGTGATGCTGCGACTATGATTCGCGTGGGTGTCAGTCACAATGGGTTGCGACTGTGTTGGTTCGTTGTTCTTTTACGTTTAGCAAACCTGCTGGACAGTCAGTACTATCGCCCTTTATCAAGGGTTTACTACGTCTAAAGACAGATCTTTAACACTATGTATTATTTTGGAGCCGACGGCACGGTGGATGTTGTGTCCATTTCGCTTTAGCTATATAGACCGTAGGTCTTTATACTGTTATATACAACTGTATGGCACAGTTCCAGGTCTAAGAACCATATTAGTAGATTGTCTACTTATTTCGCCTCCCGTGGTGCTCTTCTCACAGGATGAGCGACATTCAAGGCGGAATACCTACTTTATTTTAGTACCTAGTGCTAATATGTATTCGCGATCAATCGCTGTTCGAAGGTATTAATCCTACCTGACGAATAGGGATGGACAAGCTATGGCTCTAAAGACTCGGTCATAGCTCACACTATACACGTATAATAAGGCACCTCACAAGCGTTTTATATACACTAGCTTTGGGATTCGGGTGGAACACGGCATAGTACACTATACATTGTCGTGTAGCTTAATTAAATTACACTTGAAGCGGTGGACTCCCATCGTGTACCTTAGTGGCTTGCAGGAGACAGTAGCTAGCGGGGCTCACCGTAGTAGTAATTATTTGTTTGAGCTAAAATCGCTCGTTCAATTACCTTGAGTTAGATGTACATTGTTTTAATCACCAAAATAATGCAGTACTGACGTCAGTCAAGTATTACGTTATTCCGAGCACTGGGGGCTAGCTACCCTCCCCAATTTGGGGGGGCCCAAAATAGGGACCAATCACAGTAGGGAAACTAGGGTTCCGCGCGAAATACTTCAAAATTATAGGTTAGACTACATCGTCCGTCCAAACACAACGTGATAGATTAATCTCTTAAAAATAACTGGTCATTCACCTTCAAAAAGATTCTGAGTTGCTGCGATCACAAATTAGGGTTCTCTAGACGATCTGGCCAAACGTTTAATCGTATTTTAAAATGCAATAAAAATCAAGTATAGTTTACATACTTCTTATAGGTAGATAGTGGGAGGTTGTATGTTGTATGTATGTATGTGTATTATAGGTAGGTTTAGTTAGTTATTTATATTTATATATTTAAAATAGGCTGTTGGGGGGTTACAACAATTTTGTTTTATTCGATAAATGCTTATCATAATTTTGAGTATCGAACGCGCGAAATTCTTCAAGTAAATCTGCAACAAAGGACAATTTTTAGTAAATAGGTTCTCTGAACAAAGGATTTCTAATTCTAGGCTGGAATGACCTAATCAAATTCGTCTAGACACGTACATTATTGATGTGCTTATTAGACTTTAAAAAAAAAGACTAAATTTAGTCTACTACGCAGCTGCCCATAAATTGTGTCTATAGAATATTTGTAACTGTAACAACTGACACTTTATCATATGATTTGACATAAACAATAAAATTTCTCACCATTTAGAGCCGCTCAAATCCGAGACATCTCGACAGCGTCATGGACCCTAATTCCAAAACGATAATAATTTTTCAAATCTGGCTCGACTTCTTCCTCGTCCTGCTTCCGGAACCAAACGGCGTGACAGTGATTTACGGATTCTGCAGTGACACCATCAATGGCAACGACCAATCCCTCGGTCGTGTTATGCTTCTGAAGATGGTCTTGAAACTCTAATAACAAAATCATTCGGGGACTCCCTGAGGATGCGCCTTCCACTCGTTAGGTAGGAGGTAAAGGAGATCCACAAACGAGAACTTGGTACGCGACATCTTGTACGAGCTGTGCAAGTTGCACTTTTCTACGGCGGGCTGATGGCTGATCTTCAAGGTTAGATATTTATACGTTTGATACGTAGTGCTATTGAACTGCAATGAAAACATTTCTATCGTAGGGGGTTGGCTAGAAGCTGAGTAAATAAGAGGTCAACAATCCTTCATCTGATAACTGTAGAAGATCATAAAGGTCAAAAGACAATACGCACAATGTAAGTACGTAAAAAATGCTGATTATATTTATGGCTTTTATAAACCTGTAACACGTTGTTTGTTTATGATCTCGTAGATTAATTTCATTTTATACCCTTGTAAGTTTTATTTAAATACTCAAAGGAACTCGGTAATAATTGCAGTGATAAGCAAAATCATCACAGTGGAAACTCTATATAACGAAACTCTATTTAACGAAAAACTCGATGTAACATAGAAAATACCAAAGTTTGTTTGGTTCAAATTATTATTCCTATATTTCAATACTCTTTATAGCATCACAGAACTTATTTTTCAAATATTAATCATTGTACGTCTTTTCTTCGTATAACCAAAACTCTTTATAACGTAAAAAAGTATCCAGTCCCTTTAGATTCGTTATAAAGAGTTTCCACTGTATTCAAATTAGCATAGAATATTTTAAAATGTGGAAGCTCGTGATACTATTACAACAATACTTCTCATGCTAGTTCGATAAGATTCCAATCGATGGCCGACAGAGCTTTGAACTAAAACTACATAAGCGGTTTCATTTGCACGAATAAATTCCGCCACCTTCTGCTAGATGGCGTTACTTCCCTAGCGAATTCAATCATACCGACATTTTGAGAATTTTTTTTTTGTTAAAGCATTCATTTGATAACTTTTGTGTATGTTTTACGGATAATTTTTTAATCATACTGAAATAATACCGAAATTACCGTTAAAATTGGGTATGTTTGTGAATTTTTTCTACCCAAATAATACCGAAAAAAAATTTCATTTAGCTCTAAAAGTCGATTACAGATGGCGCTTTCCAATAAAATTTCGATAACTGCGATGCTAAGTCCGTTAACTACTATATCGACTAATAAACGATGTTTAGTCTATATTGTAGTTTCTTACGCAGTTTTCTTTTAATATTATATTATTTAACATTTAATTGTTTACATTTTATAAAAGCACATTTAATTATAAATCATACGATTGGTAATATTATGAACATTCGAAAATAATTGTGTCATTCTTAAAAGTATTATAGAAGTTAATGAAATAATAAACGAAACACATTGAACAAGTGTATATTCGGTCTGTTGATTTTCAACTCTAATCATAGATGTTAGAGTAGACGCGATCTAAGTACTTTAGAAGTTTTACGTTATATTGAAACTGTATGTCTTTTTTAAAATTAAAAGTTAAAAAAGTCATCATCTAAATAATTTGGAACCAATATCACTATCGACATAGAAAAAGCTTTGGTAGATTATTTTCCAGCGGAAGTTCTGGTATTTCTTTTTTATAACACAAATGGCTGTAGAAAGCACAGGCCATATGGCCAATTCGTCTGTGCAATGAGTTATTGTTCATCTTTATGACTCAGTGTAATAACAAAAGTTAACATATGTTTCGTGACTGCATTCAATTAATCAAACAGACACGCAAATGTTGACTCAGAACCGGACATGTATAAATCATCGATATCTTGACAGTTAATTAACTTTAATTGGATACAATTCCATAGATGTTCTCTAATGATGTTATCTTAATGCCTATTGACATTTGAACTTGTTAGCGACCATCCATTACTTTGTTGGAGTGTCATCATCAGAAGAAAATTATACAATTTAATATTTTCAGCGGAGACTGAAAATAACAGAATCCAGTGCTATGGCATAGCGCCGATTTAGAACGAGGACAGACAATTAAAATATAAATAGTCTAGACATCGCCAACGCTCGTAAACACCACAATGCAATCAGAGCATTAATTATTAACTATTAATTAACGAAGAATTTATTAACACGCAGCATCTGGAAGTTTTCCTTGTTACGAAAACATAAAAAGGAAAATGATCTATATCATTTTTAAATCTAAGAAAAACCATTAAAATTCCAAGGAAATAATTCGTTGTGGTTAGAGTACCCATTTACTAACCACAAAACGTATTCACTTAATTGAAAATTACCCGTAACAAAGATTAATCATCAATATGACCTTAAAGGTGGTTAGAAGTAGAAAATCCTTCCTAAACTGACAATATTTCAGAACCACGTAATTATTTAACTTGTTATCGACTATTGATCTATTGTATGACTGACTTTACACAAGTGTCCTATTAACTTGCAAATACCAAATTATGCGTCTCCGAATGTCTTCTAGATGTCCTTTACAAAAGTCTTGACTGTAAATGACTGAGTGTTCTGCAGATAGATTTCAAGAACCAGGACTTTGATCAAATTCGTTGAACTCAAGATAAGAGACACAAGTACCGTATACCCATTAGCTCGTAGCGACAAAACACTATTATTCATATGGTTTTCCTTGGCCCTACAATGAAAATAACGACCGTATAAAATTTTGAAATTTAGAGCTCAGTATCACGCAATTACGCTATAACAATACATTTAGAAGCGTGACTTTTTTAATGACCTCGTTATCTTATACGGCCGTGGTATGTTATGATGTCATAGTTCACATGGTTAACGAATGTTGCTGATAGGTTAGGTGAGAAATTTTCAGCCGCTTACTTCTCTGATGAAATTTGTATTAAGTAAAATATCCAGTAGATAGAGAGGTTTAAAAGTAAAATGTATTTGAGCCAACTTTTATTTTAATAGCATTTGAATTTGCGCGCGCAAGTGCGCGCCTTAAATATAGACTTGCATATATTTTCATGCTTATCATATATTTGACCAATCACGTTACGAATAGTTTGATGCCACAGATATTTCATCTCAATTTTACTTTCGGATAAAAATATAATTATTAGTTTAAATTAGTGATTTCCATAAAAATATACTACCGAAAAAATAAAATTTAAAACGTTCAATTATTTTTAACAACTTATTTTAGGCTATAAAAATAAAACATATAATTTCCAGTAATTAATAGTACAGATAAATATTTTTTATTGAACATAAGAACAATTCGAATAATCTGGTCAAGCACTGGGTACTTTACTCTAAGAATTGCATCATCCATTATCTGACCGTAAATCTCTATTTTATCGACGGAATCCTAATACTTACGTCAAAGAATGTATAAACCGACATTGTGGCAGACGATATTACCATTGCCGGGTTGCCGGGCTCGTTCATTCTGACCGATCCTATATATACAAGCCAATGGTGTTGAGCGTTCGTCATTTAATTGAGCGCTGCTAGCGGAGCGCACGTTTTCTTCTTGGAAAATTAATGGAAACAATATTTCCATAAAACATAAATTATTGTAATGAAGGCATACCGGATTGAGAGATAGAAGCCTGGATACAAAGGTAAGATTTTTTAACATATTCTAGTACAATATATTCAGTGTCTACATAAATTATTTCTCAAATGAGTTTTTTGAGTATATTTTCTTCCCATACCCTTACCTCATTCAGTACGAAAACAGCGCATGCGTTAAATTTTGTACGTTTAGGCTGCTCTAGACTGTACATAGCGTCATCAGTTTGTTAGGCACGAGTTGTGCTTTGAAGGTCAAATTTAGAGATACCAATTAGGTGATTGAACTCTCGCGGAAACTATAAATTTGCGTAACAACCTTTAAGTGGCTGATTTATTTGTTTAATTTTAGATGAAAGCAAGTAGAGACAACAAAAAAATAATTTATGCTATTAAATTTAAGCACTTGCCTTTTCCGGAGATTGATAAGTACGTATGCGTGCCGTACTCTTGGATAATACATCGACTAGAGGGTCGGCAAGTTCTTTCTGCATACCCGAAAAATGAAGCTCCTTTTGTGACTCGGAATCGCACGAAGAATAGGGAGAAATACAGTGACGAGTGGAGCTTCTATATAGGGTTCATTAAATTTGAATCAGGTAACTGTTGTTTGAATTATTTTTGTAGTTACTTTTGGTTCGATGTGAGCAAGCAATAAGATGATTGTTTTTTTCAGAAAATTATGAGGAAGTTGTGCAATGGATTGAGGAAATGATTGCTAAAGGTGGTGACGACCAGGAAGACGAACCAGAAATTCAAGGTATTAATTTTTCATCATAAATTTGGTTTAAGATATCTTGTGAGTTGAGTATTTATTTTTTATATTTTTTTTCAGATTCTCTAGCAGAGCCTGTAGGAAGTAGGCAGCTACGTAGTGCCAAAAATCCGGTTTTGTCAGACATATTACCGGAAAAACCACATCTGGCAGTAAAGCCTTATGATAATCCTCGGAAACCGCTACCTAGAATGCTTCTTAGACGACCACTGCCCCTGAGACCCTGGAAACCGAAACCAATAGAGCCGAGTAAACCTGCTGTCAGTTCTGCAAACGCACCTACGAAAGATCAATTAGTCATTATGGAACATCAAAGCAAGCCAGAATCTGTTGATACTTCAGCCCAGTCTCCACCAAAGCTCCCAGATGATAGACAGCCTTCACCAAAGCCAGCAGATGGAAGACAACCGTCACCTGTTCAAGATGAGCAACTTCCGGACACCAATGACTCTTATTGGTGTCCGTGTCTTAGGCGGTTACTAAAATGTTTTGTTACCGTAAAAGGATTAATTGTAACGACAAAAGTTTTGTTCAATATCAAACCTCCGAGTGGTAAATTAATAAGTCAATAAGAATTATCGTGATATCCTGAACAATTTATTTTGTTGCCATAGCAATTACTTTATTTATTACTCTAAATTTGACATTTATTTACCGTTACAAATGGTCTTTGTAATGGTTACAAATTTCGGTTGTTACTGCAACTATCTGTTATTGTGACTTAATTTTTGCTGTTGTGATAACATAATGTTTTGTTGTCCTGTCTTATGTTACGGTAACAAAAACCTTTTTCACAATAGTCTTACTCACAATCAAATTCAAAGAAGTATGAACGAACAAGTTTTTGTAACGCCAAAGATATTTATGAGTTAAAGAAATAGACAAATAATACGCATAAATAGGTAAAATCGTGTACCATAAGTCTTTAATCATAATAAATTATAATGCCAAACTTGTTTTTCGAGACTGAACCATGCATAATCAATGAACCAGAATGAATTCGTACAGTCGTGAACAGTTTGAAATGTCGCAACAATCAACATTTATAATTATTTGTATTTGAAATCAGCGGAACGTTGCAGGGACGGCTTGATGAGTTCAAATAATCCTGACCTCTTTTGTTGTTTATGTACAGGGACAGATAACCTTTGATAAGAAGGTGACAAAACAAATCTAGAAGCGAAAAGTCTTCTAGTTTGACCACAAATCTTTTGCAGGCTAGTAATTCTTGTGCCATCGAACTAGAAGTACGTGCTCTAATTTCGGATCAATGACTCAGTTACTTTCGAAAGCGATTTACGCTGTAGAGTTTGGTACCGAAGAAAATAAAGTTTACATTTATGTGCCACGGATTTGGATTATAGGTTGTACTGGAAGAAGCGTTACTGTTGTCTTACCAGAAAATCAAGATCCATCAATCTGAGATCCAGATTTTCTGACCAGGATTCCATCATGCGATTGGCAGACTTTCAAAGGAACAATAATCTTTGAAACTGGTAAGAATCTTGATTTCTTCTTCAGTGAACTGAACTTCTTTGTGACATGAACTCTAGTCTAGTTCTGTTTCAGACAACGTCGAGGAAGTGATCCAGGTGGTGAATATCAAGAATAATTATGTGAAAGACGCCCAGGAAACAACTGACAGCTGTAGCGCAGTGCTTGTCTCAATTATCAAAGATCTGGATGCTGAACTTTCCCAGGGGGATCAGCAAGGACCTTCTACATCCTTTGGAGTGACTAAGAGACCGAACATAGTTACAATGCTTGAGACCATACGACCGATAGTTTCTTAGATAGATCAATGTATCGAGAAAATAGTTATGGTCAACAGAAACAGTCCAATTATGAACGAGAAGCTCAAAGTTATGGATCAGGTTGATGCTGAACAAGTGCTCAGATATTCCAAGTTTTCGGAAAACTTCGCCCAGTCTTTAGAGAAGACCATTGACCATCACGTTAATTGTCTTATAGCAAAAATTAAAATGCCTGCTGTAAGAACCAATGAATTGATGCTAGAAAACGTTAAAATTATACACCAACTCATGAGTGCGTTTTTAATGACAGTCCTTACAATGACTGGCAAAATAAAGTAAACCAAAGTGTAAAGGAAATGTGTTCTACTTAGTGAATTTAAAAAACTAGTTCTGTAGCATCGCTATGCGTCTGTACAAAAAATATATTCTATGCGTCACGTGTACTGTTATTTTTGTGACCTTATTTCAGAGCAAACTGTATATTAACAGATAACATATTATTCGCTTGCTACCTTATCGACTGATGGACTATGTTTATTCTATAGTCAATAGCGCTAGCTACCGAGACCAAAATATACCAAAGTCTCCCTAGCGTAACATTTCTCCACGCCATAGTTGTCGATTATTTATAGTCCAGAAATTTCGCGTTATAACCAGAGTGTTTTATTATGGGCCTTTATTGATCGTAAAGAGAATAGACCAACATAATATGACTTCCTCTCTGTCTCATAACAACGCGTTGGCTGCCCTTGGTATAAAAACACACATACAAAGTTTCTGATAGTAAACCGCGGCCGGCGGGCGTACGAAACAAACGTGCTCAAGGGGAATTGAACGTTATTTTCACATTTATGAGCTTATTGTGAGTCAGGATAGAAACAATACTACTACGCCGCAATGCAGGTGAGCGTACAATGTTGAATCTTTAGATTATTTGACTGAAAATCAGTATGAGGCCCGTAAGGTGATTTCAAGGCTACTTCAAGCGCTGCGTCACTGATTTCACGCACAATTATCAGTTTGGTCTATTTAATTTTCCAGTTGGATGCCAAAGAGTATCAATATGCAGTAGTCCGTTTTTTTGAACAACCTTGTGAGGATATCGGTGAATTTGTCTGTGTAACACATTCTTGGATACGAGTACGCAGAGGCGGCGACGAGCAGAGTATCGTCGCGTATCCTAACGAGCGCTCGTCGGTAACACGGAGACGGGTCGAGGGCAAGGAGCAGCCATCGGAAAAATGGACTCTCCATCTGGCTGTTGTGAAACTTGAAACATGTGAGTAGTAGACTACTCATTAGCATACTAAATTTAGCATATCAATTTTTGCAGTGAAGTTATTGTAAATCGGTAACTCGATGTTTATTTTTTCCAGATACTTACAAAGATGCTAAGTTTTATATCTTGAAGAAGAAATATGGCGTCGCAGCTGAGGATTTGTGCACATCTGTTGGAAATAGTGGGTGATGTAAATTTAAATTGGTAACATAATGAAATCTTACGCAAAGTAATAAAACTTTTTTTTAGGAAATACTTCGCTAAAACGTCCTCGAACATCAGAATCTCAATGCAAGCAACGGGTAGAGAGGACTAATGGAGGTTCTATTCCTAATAAAATATCAGCTAAAAATAAAGCGTTTGTATATCCGTATCTTCAGCGAATACCTGACTATTGTAAAGACTCTGAATATGATTGCGAAAAAATCGTGAAAAAACCTTGTCATATTTCTCGAGAGTTTCTAAACTCCATGAAAAAATACCTTCTGAAATCGAGTAATCAAAATCAGGTTATAAACACCAATGATAACATTGAAATTCTAAAGGCTTCAGAAGTTGATCAAGGCAATCCACAAGTTCTGCCTACAGGAAAAGACTGAAGAATCTTCAGTAGCAGAGCCCCCCCAACTTTCGCATGGGTCCCAGGGTTCAGAAATCCAGCCAATGATCGTCGATGAGCCAGAAGGAAATGAAGATACAGTGGAGGTGTCATCGGTTGTCATAGTGATCGAAGCGGTTCTCCAGAAGTAAGTACAGAAAATACAGCCCAGCCAGTTGGTCATCCAACAGATAGGATCCGCACTCAAGCCAATTTTATAGGTCGTATTTTTGAAAAGATGGAAAAATGTGAATTAAATTCTTCAGAGAGGGTTTTAGAGGTCCACAAATCGTTCGAGCAGTCTATAAAATTGGTGAAACGCATTAGGAATTCCTCCAGTTCAAAAAAATTGGAATTAAACAAAGAAAAACAAGATGAGGCGGAAACTCCTGATGTAGAGGTGCGGAATGGTGTCAAAAGCAGTAGCAATGATGATAAAGATGAAGATGATATTGAAGATAAAGATGAAAAAGCTCCGAAGAAACCACGTAATTTACGAAACTTTGTCCTACCACCAGACTACAATCCAAATGATACTCGATGGACTTTGAAGTACCGCGAAAATGACCCGGAACTTGGTCTTGAAGAGCTTATCTCTGGAAGTAAGGTGTTTATTAATTATATAAGGCTGGCACACTGTCTAAGGGTGTCTAAAGATTGCAAAACGCTAGCGCGAATGTTACTCGTCGAAATATTTTCACAGAGTGCGTTGGCTGTTTGTTCATTAACTGGCGCGAAAGCAAATGCTTTTCACAACAACGGTACGTATGTGAGGCCTGGGTTGGATAAGAATGCCAGGGTTACGATATTGACATATGTTGAACGTCATTCTTGCAAAGAAAAATGGACGACATATGATAGGCAGAGTGTCATCAATAGCATTAGGAGCAGAATTCAAGAGATTAGAAATAAGCATGCTAGAACATAGTGATTTTCAATAAAATCTATTGTCAGTTGAATATAAATACACTTGACGATATCAAAAAATCGGTTTTTTTTTACCCGACCATGAGCAGTTTGATGAATGTATCGCTATAATGGACTATTGTCAGTTGACCTTCAGTTGCTGACTCATCGGTCTGTCAGCTATTATCTTGACAAGAAAATTAGTTTGATTACTAACCCAATATTCTTGTCAAGCTGATTAGGCAATAAAAAATTTAACCATGCGCACTGTTTTTTATTGCGAAAATACTGGGAGAATTCCAAACACTGTTTATAATTGTACAGAGAGCGTTAAATGAAAAACTGATGTTATCCGAAATGATTTATTATGGCTGAGTAATGGCAATTTCGTAAACAAGACATCACATCAGGTTATGTAAATCACGAAGGTATACAATAATCCATAATGACTAAAACGCAATATATTCTCCACAGCCTGACAAGTTGTTCATAGCAATGTTATAGAGTCGGACAATTCTAAGTTTGCAGTGACCTAAAGTTATAGGTTTTTGAAAAATTAGTTCTGGTAAACCTACGAACACACACATACAAACTTTCAATTTCTTGAATAAATTGTAGTGTATGCAGAACCAATGATTCTTGTTACTGCTTTCGATAAGCGAACGAATTAAGCATGCGGATTAGTAATTTCCGTACGGCACTTTTATATGGTTTCACCATGGTTTTAATTATTTAACAAAACAAACAATCACTAAGCAACAACTGACACAAGTCGTACCACGTATCTAAGTGACAGAATTGACAGCTATTGAGTGTTGCCGACATGAGATTTTATTGAGGTTGCCACTTAATTCTTTTGCAAAGTTAGCTTTGCCCGACTCTAACTATATGTGGATCAGTGGATTTTGATATTCTAAAACATATAGGCGCTAAAGAATGACCATTAATTGTGTTGGATGGCTATGGTTCTATGCTGAATCATAATGGTTGATAAATAGTGAATTTTATGGTATCTGAGAGCTTACAAATCTGTGACTAGTTCGCAAATCTTATAGCTTTTTTAATGCTGAATAAAATAGAGTTTGTAGGTCTCTAAGTATATTTCTTCTTTGTTTTCTACAAACTGTCGGTTTGATTTTCATTAGAGTCCATTATGAACTCCAGTCAGTTTAGAATGGATTCATGTATACGTATACAAGCCAAAAAATTCAAAAACAAAGTTACTAACTTTCAGGTTAGAGTATTTTTCTTGTACAAAGAAACTTTTAATAATCCCTCGGTGAAATAATTTTAAACTTGACAGACGGACGCACGGACGGAATTGAGATATTCGGTTTTTTGGTATGTGTTAATGATATAGAACACATTTTCAAAATATAAGAAAAAAAGTTTTGCGATAACAATACGACAAAATTAATCACTCTCTATTTCTTTAAGTAACTCAATAGATATCAAGTAATGGTTAATAAGTAAACATGATTTTCTTGAACACTAAGTTTAGCTAATCACTCTCAACAGCTATGGAAATAGAAAAAATCCCGGAAATACTTTAAATATACGAAGAAATCGCTTGATATTACCTACATAACCTTTTGTTTTTTTTTTCTTTTTTTTTTATTAAAAATTGAGTGCGTTTGACTGCAACTCACCTGATGGTAAGTGATGATGCAGTCGAGGAGGGTACACGCAAACTCAAATAATGCTTATTCACTCTTGCCTTGAAGATCCCCAAATTAAAGGAATCGGGAAACACTGACGCAGGCAAGGAGTTCCACTCCTGCGCTGTACGCATAATAAATGAAGAAGCGTAACGATTCGTGCGAAAAGGTGGAACATCAACAACAAAGGGGTGCAACCCCTCCCTGCGTCTCGTTGACCGACGGTGGAATGTTTGTTTCTTTATATTGTGTTTTTTCTCACTTTTTTTTAAGTTTTATATTGTGTTTATTTTAACTGTAAAATGTACAATAGAGTATTTATCTCATCTTAAGCTTTTACTCTCTGACTATAAACTTATTTAAAATTAGGTAATTTTTGATCGTTTTTAATCAAACTTTAGCAGTATTTATTTATTAACCCCTCACAGCTTAGACAAGTTAGTTCGTGTCTAATCCTAACAGCTAAAAATATCCCGGAAATACTAGATAATTGTTGTCAAAAAAACGTGCATAAGTCTGCCATCCGTGGAAGTCTAATAGGGAATTTTCTTATGACATATGTCACAACGTTCAAATAAATTTCAATAGATGGCGCTGATTTGCCTTGGTAATTTTTCTTTTAAGTAAAATCTTTTTTCGTAGGTACTTTTAAACAAAAAACTGAACAGCAGCAATCATTTTGTTTGACGTTTCTACTTTTGTTTATTTGTATTGATTTAAAGCAAATGAGTGTATCACAGATCCAGCGTTGCAAAACCTACCGATTTTTCGGTAGATCTCCCGATATTAGCCCTCGTTTACCGAAATACCGATTACGAAGGCATGTCTACCGATTTTTTAGTTTGCCGCTGGTTTTTACGAGAAAAAAACTAAATACTTTATTATTTGTAGCAACACTACACTATTTTACTCTATGAACATGCTATGAACCCTGCCCATAGTCCATCTCAATCACACTTATTAACGAAATTATTAAGCTATCCTTTTCTCGCGCATATTCTGATCTTATCGTCTCGCTCGATGCCAAGGGGAAGAACCTTGTTTGGCCGTATGCTCCAAATACTATAAATAAAAATGGACTCTATAGAATACGCATTAAGATTCATAATACTAGAAGGATTTGATAGGATACAGTAAGGGAAATCCCCTGTAAACATGAAATGACTTCTTTTTTGAAAACATTTCATATTCGATCGATTCATTCTTTCTCGTAGACGTAGAGCTCGTACGGTGTATTCGTTTTCTTAGTGCGAAGTTAACTTGTCAAGTTAATTTGTCAAAATTGATACAAATAAAAATCTACCGAAAACTACCGATTTTTTATTCGCAACCCTACCGAATTTATAATTCTTGGTTTTGCAACGATCTGTGACAGATCACTGCACTTACACGAAAGTAGCAAGCTGGTGTATTTAGGTACGTGTTCCCTTGTGGAGTAAATAATAGTGTTCTGTAAATATACGTGCCTTGAAGAACAAATGATAAGTATGTTAAGTACCTTTTTTTTAGTTTAAAATAGAAATAGAGCGTCGGTGGCTCAACCGGTAACGACTCGGTCCATCTAACCAGAGGTACCGGGTTCAAATCTGGACGGCCAATGTACCAATGAGTTTTTCAAAAACTTACGTACATACTTACCGATTGCTTTAACGGTGAAGGAAAACATCGTGAGGAAACCTGCACAGGCCTGCGAAGAAACTCGAAGGTTTTGTGTGAAGTCGACCAACCCGCACTGGGCCCGCGTGGTCGACTAAGGCCTAATCGCCCTGAAGGGTAGGCTCGAGCCCCTCGGTGGGGACGTATATGAGCTGTAATGATATGTAAATCATATTGTTTTAGGAAAATGCGTGGGCCATGTATTGTGTATGGGTGTAACAAAGATGGAGTTCACCAGTTACCAAAAGATGAAACAATAAAGGCCCAGTGGATTACAGCTGCTAAACTAGACACCAAATTAAAGACTGGCCGGAGCATAAAAACATATACTTACGTTTGCTCTGAACATTTTCAAGACAATGATTTCTATTACACACGGCCACTGTTTGGTAAGTACTTACCCCTTCACCCATAGCATAGAAAAAAAGAGCTTCTAGTCTGTTTTCTAATCCGTTCTGCATGCTGCTTGTTAAGTTGGTTTTGTATTGCAACATATACCTTTTGGTTTTTACTAATCATAAGTCATTTATTAGTTCCTTTTTTATGTAAAAATTCTTATTTATGCACTTGTATTTTTTAGCTGGTGATAAAGGAAACAAGATATTAAAAAAAGGATCTGTTCCATCAATCTTTCCTTGGACACTTCCTCAAACAAGGGAAGCTGATGTCGCTGAAGTAGAAGCAACAACAAGTTTTAGTATTGATGATTCTGAAGATCATGATGTTAGGTTTGATCCTAGTCTTGTAGTAAATGACTATTCTCAAAACAGTTATCCAATAAGATTCATTGAAGAAATACCATTTATTGAAGTAGAACCAAATGACATAACTGAAGATCCTTTGGAGTTAAGCGATGCTGAGAAACAATCTGATACATCAACTAGTGACTCCTTTTGTCTACAACTAGATCATATAGATTCTGATTCTGTAGCTATGGATATTGAAGTAAGTGGTTTGGAACCCATTATTGGATCTTGCGCATCCCCTGTTCGTGAAATTAAAAGTTATAATGATATATCTGTACAAACTATCAACGACTCACCGGCTTTTAGTGTACATACATATAAAAATGACAACAAGGCGATACATTTCTATACTGGCTTGCAATCATACAAAAAAATGCTTTTTGTTTTCACAAGCCTGGGCAACGATGTTCACCATTTGAAATATTTTTATGGCTCTCCACCTTCTTCTTTAGACCCGTTAGAACAGTTCTTTTTAACATTAATAGTATTACGGAGACATAAAACGTTTGAAGAATTGTCAATGATGTATTTAATATCAATAAAAGATGTATCAAATTTAGTAATAACTTGGATTCGATTCATGTCATTAGTGTGGAGAAAAATAGATTTGTGGGTTGGAAAGGAAACTGTAAAATCATATATACCATTTGATTTTAATGACAAGTTTCCCATGACCAGAGTCATCATAGATGCTACAGAATGTTCTATAAAGAAACCTGGTTTGCCAAGGGCCCAACAGATAACTTTCTCATCTTATAAAAATAAAAACACAGTGAAGTTTCTATTAGGTATAACACCGAGTGGTTTGATAACCTATGTATCTCCATGTTATGGTGGCTCTGCGAGTGACCGACAAATCATTGAGAGGAGTGAAATTTTAAACAGGTTTGATCCTAACGATGAAATAATGGTTGATAAAGGATTTAACGTACAAGACATTTTTATATCATATGGGGTAAAAGTTAATATGCCAGCATTTTTCAAAAAACGGAACCAAATTGGCCCTGAGATGCTAAAGAAGAACCGGAAAGTTGCAAGTAAGAGAATTCATGTAGAAAGAGCTATTGGGTTATTAAAAACATATAGAATATTGATTGAGCCTATGAATAATACAGAAATAATATTGTCAAGCGACATTGTTTTTATATGTGCCATGTTAACAAATTTTAGAACTAATATGATAAGTAAAAATGCATAGGTTTTCATTAAAAAATCTTTAATATTTTTATATTGTACAAATGCTTTTATAATATAACCTATTTATAAAAGTGATTTATATTTAGGGTTCCTTACTCAAAGGTCACCCAAAGGGCAATGGAGCGTGCTATGCTCGGAGTTTCTCTGCGTAATCGAATCAGAAACGAGGAGATCAAAGAGGAAAAGCAAAGTCACCAACATAGCTCTCAAAATTGCTAAACTTAAGTGGCAGTGGGCGGGGCACAGAGAACAGATGGCCCCTGGGGTAGTAAAGTTCTCAAAGGCGATCGCGCACCGGAAAACGTAGCGCAGGTAGGCCTACCACTCGTTGGACCGGTGCCTGGTGAAGGTCGTGGGAAGCCACTAGAATTGGTTAGCTCAGAACCGGTCGTCGTGGAAATCCTTGGGGGAGCCCTATATCCAGCAGTAGACTTTCTTCGGCTGATATGATGATGACTCAAAGTGTTCCAATTGAACCTTATTACTAAGCTTACGCTGTCCACATGTTCAACTTAAAAGGCTGTACCTATTGAACCGTAACAGGTAGCAGGCTGAAATTGTCAGTGTTTTATAAGTAGGGTAAACTAACAAATAATAAATATTAGAAAAATTAAAATTATAATATAAGAAAAAATATTTTTACAGTTTTTTGTTTTTGCTCTATCGTGAAAACAGTAAATATACACGTGTTAAAATTGTCGATTCTAATACTAATTCTTAAGTAAATCAAATATTAAATAAAAAAGAAAAAGTAAAAATTAGAACCCACTTTGCCGCTCTTCTTTTCCATTGAAATTAATTCACTGTTAGCTAAAAATTTTGATTAATTACAATATCCGTAAATGAATAACTTTTCCTGTTTTGTTTGTGGAAAAATAGTTAAGTTATTAAGACGCTATTTTAAATGGCAACACGACAGTCAGAATCAGTCCTATGACACCTTAGTTCCCCATTTGCATGTTGTGGCGCTGCGGTCCACAGATCTACTAATTCAATAGATTAAACATTGATGACGTCAAACCGTACCACCCTAATTGTCAATTGGATAACTATGGATATCTGTCCAAGCTACCAAATAAAGAAGGCACTTTTAGCCCAAAGGGTAACAAGCATTCGGAGTCCTTTTAAATTTTGTTGCGTTGTCATTTGCGTCGGTCATATGGTGCCTAGTCGGACGAAAAAGGTTTTAAACAATCTTAAAGAAATAGTTAAGTGTTTATTTTTGGTTGTGGAATAATGAACAATACATGGAGAATGTCGTGCATTGTGCGTGGTTGCAAATCTCATTCGAGAAATAGAGAAAACTCGAGTGATAATAGCAGTTTCCACACGTGAGTAAAAGAAATACGTTTTCTCGTTAAATGAACCACGAAATGTTTCGATATCAATGAGACAAGACTTTCATGAAGGCTCATTTTACAAATCTAAATGAAACTATAATGTTAAGAGTGAAAATAAGAACAAAAATTGTAAAAATAAACAAAACTGTTTTTAGGTTACTAGTGACGTGAAAATTATGGTCGATAAATGTGCGTCACTTAGTCATCATATCAGCTGAAAGGCGTCCACCGCTGGACAAAGGCCTACCTCACTTAGTATTAGTAATGGTATCTTACATTTTAATTATTTTCTTTAAGGTTCCCCCAAAGTGATCAATTTCGCTAGCGGTGGTTTGACGCCATTAGCAAAAATGAGAAGCAGCATAAAAAATCTTGGAGATTGTGCTCAAGACACTTCAGCCCCGAGTGCTTATTGCAAGTACGAGAAGATGCCGCACCCACTTTGAATTTACCCGATAAGACAGCAGTTGTGGTAAGGAACTTTATAGTATAAATTATAGATTACAATTTTAGTTTTTATTTGAACAGAGTTTTTTATGCTCAAATGAATATAAAATGTCAATTGCCATGACAGATATTTACAATATTTGATATGTGTATACGCTGTCCCCAACACTGAAGGACTTGTCACACTGGATGCGGTCTGTGGTCATGACGCTGTGTTCGCTTTGACCTGACTGCTGACCGCATACTAAGCAATGCCTGTCCTGTGAGGGATTGAAATAAAAATTTACCATTTGAATATGGCTATAGAAAACATACATTCAGCTCGGGGCGTTGCCATACAACTCCTAAGAATATACTGGGATGCCGGCTAAAATGTATGGATTGATACAACTCCTAAGAATATACTGGGATGCTGGCTAAAATGTATGGATTGATACAACTCCCAAGAATATACTGGGATGCCGGCTAAAATGTATGGATTGATACAACTCCTAAGAATATACTTGGATGCCGGCTAAAATGTATGGATTGATACAACTCCTAAGGGACCGTCCATTAATCACGTGAGGCTTGAAAGGGGGGGGAGGGGTTTGACAAAAATCACGAAATGTCACAACTGGGGAGGGGGGGTGTAATAAGATATCACGTGTATTTATTTTTTCAAACGCGCGATTTTTAAATCGAAAAGCGGCGTGTAGTGTGACCTTGACTCGCCGTTGCTAGGCAACGAACGAAGTACCTACTCACGCGCCGCCGATGACTTCCCGGCTCGGCACGCCAATCGCCTAAAAATTAAGATTTTTTGTAGATACTAAAAATACACGTGATGTTGGGTGGGGGGTGGGGGGTAGTCTTAAACCTCACCATGTATCACCAAGGGGAAGGGGGGGTTAAAAAATGCTTAAAAAAAGATCACGTGATTAATGGACGGCCCCTAAGAATATACTGGGATGCCGGTTAAAATGTATGGATTGATAGGTATGTGACCAGTGGCATAGTATGTAGGTGGCATATTTTTGTAAGAATTCATAGTACAGATGTCAGAGGACATCAACTATTAACATGTTTTTATTTGTTCGTTCTGGGTGGAATTTTGCATTAAATAAACTAAAATCCACATTTTTATTTGCCTTAAAAAGAATAAAATAACGCTTCATGGGTCTTGATGATCCAAGAGGACATACACACATAAAACACACACAACTACCACGTACATGCTAACAAGTGAACTTGGAAAATATGGGGCGCATGAAACTTGATGAATGAGAATATGAAAATTTGAGTTTTAATATCTTAGTAGAAAGATACATCTAACGTTTTTCGAGTTTTTCTTACATCACTGTTTTATCCGCACATACTTTCTATGCATACAAGACACTACATTTACTTATATCATTTCTGTTTATTATTTTATCACGTTTTAAAGTTTGATATTTTTTTTCAGGATTTTACGATCTTGCATGGGGCTACGAAACCAAGTATTACTAATGACACTTTTTCATCTATGCCACAAGCAAACATAACCATGGTAAGCATCTGACAAGAACATGACACATGCGTTCCATTTTTAGGGTTCCGTACCTCATAAGGAAAAACCAAACCCTTATAAGACCAGTCACGTATCCGTCCATCCGTCCGTCACGCTTGTTTTTCTCACCGACTGTTTAACGCAGAAAGTTAAAATTTGACGTAACTATAGTTTTAACCCACACATTTTGCAACAATAAAAATATTTTTTGAGGAATTTAGGAGGTGGCAAGTTTGGTGATCACAAAAAAATATATGAACCCTTACGTGTTGAGTGTCGTTTAAAAAAGGTTACTACTAAGCATTCATATAAAAAGCGTCGGTGGCTCAACCGGTAACGACTCGGTACATCTAACCAGAGGTACCGGGTTCAAATCTGGACGGCCAATGTACCAATGAGTTTTTCAAAAAACTTACGTACATACTTACCGATTGCTTTAACGGTGAAGGAAAACATCGTGAGGAAACCTGCACACGCCTGCGAAGAAACTCGAAGGTTGTGTGTGAAGTCGACCAACTCGCACTGGGCCCGCGTGGTCGACTAAGGCCTAATCGCCCTGATTCAGGGTAGGCTCGAGCCCCTCGGTGGGGACGTATATGAGCTGTTATAATAATAATTATAATAAAGCATTCATATAGTATTTCTTCCAAATTTTACCTTTGTTTGTTTTGGAGATATTGCTCAAAATATCTGCCAAAACACTATTCGCACTCAAAACCGCTGAAGCCAAAATTTTGAAATTAATACAGTTTACTACAACTTAGATCACAGATTACTTGAAAACTGCCTGGAATATCGTTATTATCATAGATTTTCAAAAAATAAATAATAGCATTGTCCAGTAAAAGCAGATCTCTGATTATGTGAGACAATGTATGTAATTAGAGGTCTTGTTATACCGGTCACAAAAATTTTGATACGGAACCCTGTTTGTGTGAGTCCTACTTGCGCTCTTGACCAGTTTTTCAATTAACACTACTTTTTTGTTTATTTTTAACTATGTTATCTCAATGTTAAATAAACTTTTTTTCAGGATTTCCCGATGTTAAAAGCAAGCGAACCAAGAAGTTGTAGTGAGCCTTTTGTGCCTAGGCTACAATCAAACACAACCACGGTAAATTTCTTGACAATAATATAGCACATTCTTTCTATTTTTAGGGTTCCGTAGTCAACAAAGATTAACCCTTTAAGAAGAACCCTTATAGTTTCGCAATGTCCCCCCTGGCTTAGCTAAGTCAGAGACTTAGTAGGTACTAGAAAGCTGTAATTTGGCAAGGGTATATAAATTAATGAAGTGGTAGAGTAAAAAATCGAAGGAAGTTTTCTCCACAATTCGAGCACTTACTGTATTATAACTTTTTTTTACAAAATCATAATAAATACTAGCTACACTTCTATTTCAGGACATGTGGAAAAAAATGTAAATAGTAGGATATATAATCAATTTAAAGGGAAAACTATCACAGCTAAATAGGCTTTTTTAGTTTAGGAGTAATAGTCGTCCAACTTAAGATTTATAAAAAGATTTGTTGGCATATTAAGCAGTTCGATTTATAAAAAGTTCATGGATTTTCCATACAAAATGTTATATCACCAACGAAAAAAAATAAATAAAATATTTAAATAAACATATTTTTTTTGAAAATAACTACGGAACCCTATTTTACGCGAGTCCGACTCGCACTATGCCAGTTTTTTAATGTACACTTAACTTAAAGTTAGTTGTTTTCTGTTTATGTTTTATCGTATTTCAAAGTCTAATATATTTTTCAGGATATTAACCATGTCACATGTAGCTAACGAACTAAGTAGGACTAATGACACTTTGCTGCCTATGCCACAAGAAACCACAACCACGGTAAGCCTTTGACAACATCGCACGTGCTCGATTTTTCAGTCTACATACTCGTATAGTCATTAAAATTTCTGTTTTGTTTACATTTTATCGTACTTCAAAGTTTTTCTATATTCCATGTCACATGTAGCTAGCCAACCAAATGACAATAATGCCAATTTTCTTCCTACGCCACAACCAACTGCAACCACACTCACATACCTCAAAAGAAAAAGCAGAACCCTTACAAGATCACTTACGCGTCTATCCGTCCGTCTGTCACGCCCATTTTTCTCAGATACTTTTTAACATAGAAAGTTTGATTTTTTTTCAGCATTCCATGCCACATATAGCTGGCGATCCAAATATCATTAATGCCACTTGCCTGCCTACGCCACAAGCAACCGCAACAATGGTAAGCTAATGACTTTTAGGGTTGTATACTTTCCATATGGAAAAACAGAACCCATACAAGGTTACTTACGCGTCCATTTGTCCGTTTGTCACGCCCGTTTTTCTCAGATACTGTTTTACGTAGAAAGTTTGAATTCGACATTGTTATATATTATACTAGCTTTTGCCAACGGCTTCGCTCGCGTGAACATAGTTTCATGACTGTGTTCGAAGGTGCGCAGTGTGCGAGCCACACGTGACTCGCGAGCGTGGAAAAAAGTAGCCTATATGTTAATCCAGGTCCGCATCTGTCTACCTACCAAATTTCATCCAGATCCGTTTATCTGTTATGGCGTGAAAGAGTAACAAACATCCATACATCCATACAAACTTTCGCTTTTGTAATATTAGAAAGGATCATACTGGCTGTGCCCGCGATTTCGTCCGCGTGGAATAATGTCTTTGGGTAGCATTTTTAATTATTTAGGCTAATTATTTTACAAATAAGATACATACGTATAAATAATGAGCGATTTGCAGTGTTTCACTGCAAAGAGCTTATTAAATTATTTAAGTACATATATATGTATATTAAGGTGTAAAGTATTAATGTGAGTTTATTTAAGTACGTTTTTATGTCATAGTTTTCCCAAAAAACTAAAAACCATAGTCCAGCATAAGTAGTAGATAGTATATTAGACAATGTATTACCGAGAGGTCTTGTGAAATTGGTGTTACGATTAATTCGATAAACGCACATTCACATTTTTGCATTGATTGAAGTAATTGACAAGTTTAACTTTTGCCTTCAGGGATTATTAGATGAGACTACGACAACGAGTACCATCATTGCAGTGCAGGAAGGGCGCATTGCCAAACCAGAAAAAAAGATTTAAAAAATGGAGAAAATAAGGGGGTCTCCATACAAAGAAATGTGTTTTTTTATAGGTCTTTAGAGGTTTTTGATTTAGCTCTATTGTAAAAACGGTAATACATTAAAAGCGTGATACTTGGTGTGATTATAGTACTAATACTGAAGTAACACAACAAATAATAAAAATTGGGCAAGTGTGAGTCGTACTTGCGCTAAGAAGTCCGAACTGAGTGACAAAAAAAGCATACATTTGTCGCTCGCGTTGATGTCTTTTGATTGTAATGTGAATAGGTATCATTTCGTTATACTATGTAGTTGTGTGGAGACGTGGTGGTACGGAACCCTCAGAGTGCTTATCGGAATCGCACTTAGCCGGTTTTTTATCTTCATTTGGTTAAGCCCTTGGCATCATGGCAACCCGGCGTGGATGAGGTCGGGTATCTCATAACCATCAATTCATAAAACACTAAATATTTCTAAACTCCGCGATTCCTGGAACTCGGCTGGCTCGGTAGCCGGAGGGGGTGCCGCGAGGAGTGATTTTAAGGGATTTTTTAATATATTTAAACATTATCTAGTGAACTACACTTGCGAAAACACAGCGGGTACGTAATATGCGACCTCATAAATGAAGTTATTAGAATGTTTTATGTTGACTTTATTTTATATTGAGGCTAAATATATTTTACACAGATATATTTTTTAATTTTGTGTGCACAGTATTCAAAATATCTGTTTTTTAGATAGTAAGTCATAGTTCCTAAATATTGTTGATTTTTGTATAAAAAAATATTGTTTATAACATCATTCAATTTACAAAATAGTTTACAGTTTCTGAATACTTCTTTTAAGAAATGTTAATAACTGCCTGTGTCAGAAGTATTCGCCCATCTTTACCAAAAACATGGATACATAAATAGTTTTTTGATACTCTAAGTCAGATTAAAAAATAATAATAATAAAATTTAAATTATATATAAAGAAGGCGCGAGCTCGCGTCTGAGTGTTTGTGTATATGTATGTGTGTGTGCGTGCATCAAGGAAAGAGATAGTGAGGGAGTAAATTTGCAATTGTAATTAGGATATGTGTGTAAGTAGATCTTCTACCTCTTCATAGTTTAGAATTTTTAGCCATTCAATCACGTGTTTTTTTGCATTCATAGTAAGTCATAGGGTATATATTAAGTTTTTTTGTTCACAGTATTATATAAGAAAGTTGATAACGTATTGTACTGGTGCCTTGCAAAACTAGTTCTAATGATCTTGGAATAAGTCTTATTTTACTTAATAAATACTGGTTAAAATTGAGAGATTCATGTTTTTTCATTATGATATTTATATATAACATACAATTTACGAACTGTCATTAGTCACGACCTCATAAAATAAGTTATTAGAATATTTTTTGTTGATTTTATGTTATCTTTTAGCTAAATTATATTAGACAGATGTATTTTTCTAATTTCGTGTGGACAGTTGTCAAAATATCTCAGTTTTTTAGATAGTAAGTCATAGTTCCTAAATACTTTTGATTTTTGTGTAAAAAAACACGTCTTTGTTTTTTTATAGAAATATAAATACTTTTATAACTAGAACTCGGTAATTTTATCATTTTACCTCACGTCCCTAATGTAAATTAATATATTACAGTAATAAGTAGTCATTTCAGTTATCAAAATCGACAACTTCTATATTATGTATTTGCGTATGTCACACCCACCTCACAGTTGGTGTAACTATTTTTCACCTCATTCACATTAATTTACATTCACTTGGCATGCACATAATGATAACGGTTGAATTATGTTTACAATAATTATTAATGACTAGGTTTTTCCAGCGGCTTCACCCGCGTGGACTCCGTTTTAATGACTGTCTTTAAGGGTGATTAGTAAATTATGTCGTTTTCCAACTACTTAACCATCTCTGTGCAAGAAATCACAACAATCGAGTAATTTTTCAGTTCCCTCAGGAACTGCATCAGATTATGCTATTTTCCCGGGATAAAAAGTAGCCTATGTCCTTCCCCGTGACACAGGCTACCTGCATGCAAAATTTCATAAAGATTGGTCAAGGCGTTGAAGCGTGAAAAGGTAACAAACAAACACATTTTCACAATTATAATATTACTAGCTTTTGCTCGTTTTTATGACTGTCTTAGAGGGTGCGCAGTGTGCGAGCCGCAAGCGGCTCGCGAGCGTGGACATGAGTATTCTCCAGATCACTCGCGAACTATGTCAGGATATGCTTATTAGTAAATCACGTCATTTCCCATGTTAGATGGCGCTAAAGTAGCAAAATGTTGATATTTGTTGACAATTTTTTTTTTAATTTTTTTTTTTTAATAAAAAGTACCCTATGTTACTTCTAGTACCTCCCAGAATATGTGTACAAAATTTCATGATTACATCCACGCTTTCACATTTATTATTTTATTATATATATAATAAAAAATACCCTATGTTACTTCTAGTACCTCCCAGAATATGAGTACAAAATTTCATGATTATTCGTCAAGTAGTTTTTGCGTGAAAGCGTAACAAACATCCACGCTTTCACATTTATAATATTATTATATATATAATAGCTTTTGCCCGCGGCTTCGCCCGCGTGGACATTGTTTTTATGACTGTCTTAGAGGGTGCGCGGTGCGCGAGCCGCTTGCGGCTCGCGAGCGTGGACATGGATTTTCTCCAGTGCCACATATCCTGACATAGTTCCCGAGTGATCTGGAGAATACACATGTCCACGCTCGCGAGCCGCTTGCGGCTCGCGCACTGCGCACCCTCTAAGACAGTCATAAAAACGATGTCCACGCGGGCGAAGCCGCGGGCAAAAGCTAGTAATATTATAAATGGGAAAATGTGTTTGTTTGTTACCTTTTCACGCTTCAACACCTTAACCAATCTTGATGAAATTTGGCATGCAGGTAGTCTGTGTCACTGAGACGGACATAGGCTACTTTTTATCCCGTGAAAATAGCATAGCATAGTCCGATGCAGTTCCTGAGGGAACTGAAAATATACTCTTTTATTTGTTAGTTTCTTTAACATTGCAACGGAACAATGGATTGCTGTGATTTTTTGCACAGAGATGGCTGAGGGGGTGGGAAATTAAATAATTTACTAATTAGCAAATCCTTACATGGTTCCCGAGGGATCTGGTGAAAACTCATTTCCGTGCTCGCGCACGTCAGCGTTGCAACGGAGCTACGGACTGAAGTGTTTTTTTTGTATAGAATTGGTACCAATGAGTTTTTCAAAAACATCTTGAGAAAACCTGCACAGGCCTGCGAAGAAACTCGAAGGTTGTGTGTGAAGTCGACCAACCCGCACTGGGCCCGCGTGGTCGACTAAGGCCTAATCGCCCTGATTCAGGGTAGGCTCGAGCCCATCGGTGGGGACGTATATGAGCTGATATAATAAGTAAGGAATAGTAAGGATAAAACATGCCCATAGCTAAATTATGGTAGCTGCCAGCTTTTGGGTTCTTTCGATATCGATTAAATCTGTACGGCACATCCCTGGTGGCCAGAGTTTGACATTTAGGGCTGTACGGGGCATGAAATCGGCATACTGACAAGAATAGAGTCATCTCCTTTTCTCATATGGAGGGTTAGTTTGCGTAAGCACACAGCAATATCGTCGCAGTTTTATTTTAATTTGTGTTTAATCTATTGAATTAGTAGATCTGTGCTGCGGTCGCTTAATTTTGACTGTCATATTGTATGTCAGTGTCAGGTCAGCTGTTTAATTAGCTTGCTACATATAGTAGTGATCTGTGTGTTTAATTATTGTTACGCGCGTTGGATGTTTGTTTGTTTATTTATACTTGGCGTTGGTCTCAGTCGATTATTTTATTTTTTTATTTTATTTTATTAGAGACAAACAGTCATTTACAGATATAAACTTACTACACTATCACTCTCCTGTCTTAAATAAAGCAGTTCATTATCGTATAATTATATTAAAAAGTAACAATAACAATTATGGTGATTTTTGTGATTAATCGTGAAATAATCTCATATTTTACGTGATTTCTCTTTCAGTTCTGTTGCTAAACTTTATCTATGCCTTGGATTGATGAAGGGTGTAGAAGCAGTGTGCAACCAGTGGTGATACACAAAAATCCTAGGTTATATTACCTACTTTGCATTAATTATTTTTAGGTCATGGATCAACGAAGGTGTTGTGTTAGTAACTGCAATGCAACCAGTGATACATACAGACTTTACGTTTTTCCAAGCAATGACTATTTACGAAGATTGTGGATGGACTTTCTGGTTCCGATGAACCCTCATTTAATTGGGCTTCCAAAGGAAAAACTTTTGCGGAAACGTGTGTGTGAGCGCCACTTCGACGACGAACAGTTCGACCAGAATAAAAAGAGAAAGCGCTTCTCTTATCCATGCCTATTTTCCGAAAAAGAAATAAACCGTGGTGTACCATTATCCTCAAGGGGTAAGTGATACACATTCATTGGTATTTTATAGCACTAGTAGTTGGGAAACCCTTTAAGAATAGTCATATATCACAGTGCTTTAATGTTCCTGTCACTGCCACAGATTTTTTAAGTGATCAAGGTTGTGAATGTGTTGTGGTACGGGGCTCATAAAGTGCACTTATAAAATTGGATGATTCTAAACTCAATTTCATCGATGAGAAAAATTATAAAAAATAATTAACATGTATGTAAGTCTTATAGCACTTCGGCAGACCCTCTGTAAAGAACACAATGTAACTTTTTATTAGAAACCATATAGTGATAATGAATACAATTTACCCAAACACAACGCTTTACCTGCTGAAATAAGAATGTGGAGGATTATTTAAAAAAAACCGGCATAAATGGTTAATACATAAATGTTTTTATTCCATGAAATAATTTATATCTCAACATTAATATGAATAATAATATAATTAAGACAATACACCTTAAATATTTGCATGCTTAAAATACGACACGGTTTTGAACGGAACTTTTTAATTTATACAAATTTATATTTTTTATATATCTACACCAAATTTAGAAGCCAAAACTAAGCAAAAACATTATAAATCATTTCATTTAAAAAAAACACCACCAGTGTACAAAAAAGGAAAAATCGAGGTAAATCTGTTTTTTTGTTAATTTTTTCAATTATAATTGTAAATTTACTCACAAAAATGACCATTTCAGCCTCAACTTTTATCACTTAAAGTTATTCTGTATTGTACTAGCTATCAAAACATAAAAATCCCATGTTTCTAACATCACCAGAACATTTACTATGAGCTGTTAAACAATGTCAGTCGGGGTGCACCTAGCACTATTGTTTTGCTACCTGAGATACGAGTACAGGCTCATTGTAGACGCATAGTTGGGATGTGGGAAGGTAGACAACCCAGTACAAAGGGACTCTGTCTTATGTCATAAATGGTATTTTAAAGCAGCCTCTCTGAATAATTCGCCACAGCTACTTGTGTTGTGATACACTTCATTCTACATTTTTCTGTCACAAGATGCCACATTTTCCCTCCGGCATGATTTCCTTCCGGCAAGAATAGTCCATATCACAAGAGTAGTTAGAAATTTATACATAAACAAATAGATTGGTTGGCGAGGGCATGTGGGGTGGCCTGCGCATTCCCCTTACATGACGCCCCTTGATTATTTTCTGTGGGGAACAATAACACAAAAAGTTTACAGCACCTAAATCACTACTGAGGCTGAATTACAGAAAATAAATTTAAACTGTGCTATTGAAATTAAAGATAACCATGAAATATTTCTTCAGGCAACAATTTTATTGCAACATAGTCCATTAGGCAGTCCCGGATTATCCATTAGGCAGTGTAGGCAACTGCCTAGGCTGCATCGGCTAGGGGCCCCGCGACCCAAAATTATTTTTTGAAAATATGTTCGTGTGAAAACTGAAGAAGATTTGTAGGTATACATAATTATCACAAACTAAAACACCCTCAATGACAAAATTATTGCCTTTTTTTAGCTGACTTCAAAAAAGGAGGAGGTTCTATGTTCAACTGTATATGTATATATATATATATTTATTTTTTTATGTATGTTCACCGATTTTTCCATCAATTGTGGACCAATTTTCAAAATTCTTTTTTTATTTGAGAAAGTATACTTCCGAGGGGGTCCCATTGTCACCAAGTCAGGATCTGATGATGGGATCCCAGGTAAATCGAGAGCAACCCTAAAATTACCCATTACGTAGGCACTCATTACGTGATCATCTCAGTAGATGATGATGGACGATTTAACTCTATAACATGAAAGTTATGGAGTTAATCGTCCATCATCAGCTCATCTGAATAACCTGAAAGAATACAACCTATCAGTCTATGCATACCTACATATATATCTATGTATAATATTAAAAGAATTTTCCTCCCAACTCCTAACCATTAATAAGTTGTACCTTCTATCATCAGCTTATCAACATGAGATGATGACTAACAGACGCAAATATTTTAATAGCTTTAGAAAACATATGAATCACGTAATGAGTGCCTACGTAATGGGTAATTTGAGGGTTGCTCTCGATTTCCCTGGGATCCCATCATCAGATCCTGACTTGGTGACAGCCACAGGACTTTGTATCTGATAATAAAACACATGTATTATGATCGATAATTCCTATTGGTGAGTAGGTGATTGGGTTCAACGTTGTAAGATAGATAGCATTATCACTAAAAATAAAGAAAATAAAAATAAAAGTTTAAAAAAACCAAAAACCGACTTCAAAATTAAATTCACTCAAAAAGATGAAATAATATTATTATACTTAAATACACAACATTACCAACAATAACAAAATCAAAGGTGGGTATGAATTTTTTTGGAGCTAAAAATTTTTTTAGGTCGGTGTCAGCAAACCATCAAATCTAAAACGTTTGATAAGTAAGTAGCTGTGTGCTGGTACCAACCTCAAAAAAAAATTAAAGCCCCTAATTTAATTAGTACCCACCTTTGATTTCGTTATTGTTGGTTAATGTTGTGTTTTAAGTATAATAATATTATTTCATCCTATTGAGTGAATTTCATTTTGAAGTCGGTATTTAGTTTTTTTAAACTTATATTTTTTTTATTACATTTTGGAACGCATTTCAAATTATTAGAGAATAATGTTATAATTTATCGCGGCGATTTTAACTTCGACTAATTAGAGGACAGCACGGCAAGAGCAGGTTTTATAAAGCAAATCGCTTCACAAACTCACTCACAGACTAATCAAAACCCATGCGTGTCACCAAGGTAGAGAGTAAGTCGGGTCAAGATCGAAAAGGGTTTACATCGTCACAGAATTACAATATAGGTTACAGTAGCGCAACGAATGTACTTACGCAGAGCAACGGAGGGGTACTTGCGGGGCAGCAGGCGGCGGGGCACGCGGCTGGCAAACTCCGCGAGTTTGCCAGTCTAGCGCGAAGGGGCGTCTACGCGTGCATGTTTTGCTAGGCTCAAAATACTTTGCGATTCCCGGCGGAGTCTAACTAACTAACGGAGTCTAACTTTGTAATGTGGATGGAAGGGCATTATCTAATCCCGCCTGGCTAGCTACCACCACTTGTCTAAGTCTTGCCGCCAAACATCAATGCTAACAATATTGATGTGTTCAGGCTTGAAGATAGGTTAGCTAGTTCCCCCTGCGTTGGGGAATCTTGGTAAGCCCGCTTCGATCTTCGGCATCATCGTCACTTATCATCAGGTGCGATAATGCCAAGGGCTTACCAATTGTAAATATGATACCTAATCCCATAAGTAAGTGTAGGCTCAGAGTATCAAGATTATCATATATTATTATATCTAATTATGTTTCTAAGTAGTGATGTAGGTACTACTCGGCACCTACTATAAGTATAGGTAGGTGGGTGAGTAGGTACCTACCTACCGCACGTACTAATATCATCATATCAGCCGAAGGACGTCCACTGCTGGACATAGGCCTTCTGCGCTGCCCGCATCCAGCGGCTTCCCGCGACCTTCAGTTATTATGACTGGGCCCGCGTGGTCGACTAAGGCCCGATCGCCCTAATTCAGGGTAGGCTCGAGCCCCTCGGTGGGGACGTATATGAGCTGATATGATGATGACTTATATGAGCCAAAGATTTTTTCGATGTCATTGTTATCGCCAATTTTTATGAACGCGTCGTATTAGGTCTCCTCAAAGGAATAATTTTTAGATAGGCAGGTAAGCTTTTTTGTCAGTTGCACCGATTTCGAGAAAACCAGCTATGAACATTTTGGGATTCGAAAATTATCTTTTTTACAAGCTTTAGTTTCACCTGTCCTGATGTAAATCTTGCAAGTTAAATTTGACCCACTCCCGGTTTCGGATTGAGCTGAAATTTTGCATACATATGTATATCACGTGACTCTAAAAGCTTGTACCCAAAAGCTTTTTAGGTTTTTTAAAAAATATTTTTCAGAAACGGTGCATCTTAAGGCCTATTTTCTCGGAAACGTTGCAACTTACGAAAAAACTTTGCATGACCAAATATCATTCCTCAGACGAGAGACCGACACGACGCACTGAGTGGGGGCGGGGGAGTCATCATGACGCATTCAAAATATTTTGTCCCAGAAACCTTTTAAGGCGAGGCATTGATTGGAACAGTCGTCTCTGTTTTTTCTTTACGTGTAAAGAGTAAAGAAAATAACCACACTATTGCAATGTTTTTTCGCTTCAATTAAAAATCACAATTAATTTTTAAAAATCCAACTGGCATATTAAAGTGTGTATTTAGACTAATCGACTTACAAAATTTTGAGGTTTAAATCGGCCTGGTGTGCCTGTGGAATGCAAATTTCTGTTTTTTAAGAGGTTTCTTTGATATATTTTTTTCTGTTGTAAAATTTGAATCGTTTTTCTTCAACTGACATAATGAAGTCATTGAAATGTAGAATCAGGTTACAAAATAATTCCATATGTTTTGTAATTGCTGGGAAAAATCGAGATACCTGCGTCGCCTTACGGGCTAAAGTAGGATCACGGTTGACACTTATCATTCTAGGCTGTATTAGTGGAACAATTGAGTTGGAACATAAGAAAACAAAATTCATTTTTAATACATTAAATTTGCAGAACAACAATCTCATTTTATTTTTCAGAGTGGAGTGTTCTAAACGAACATAATTATAATAAAACTGAAACTGATGATGATGACGATGATTCAGAATCTACACTATACATTGGGAGACCTGGTATGTTTGTCTCGTAATTGTTGTTTATACTTATAGTATTTTTAGGATTCGGTCGTACCCCAAAAAGAAAAAAGGAATCCTCATGTGTCCAAAGGTCTGTGTGTCTGTTTATCTGTCAAAATCCTTTTTCTCAGGAATGCATATAGGTATGTTGAAATTAATATAAAATACTTAGATCTACGGTCCCTTGAAACTTCATCGAATTCAAAGCAATTTACCTGACTGTGCCAGAAGGAGGGTTGTGTTTTTCGAGTGTATGTATGTTTATTTATTTGTCACGCCCTGTCGCCTAAACGGCTTGATGGATTTTGGAATTCGCGATGTCGTTAGATTGTCTTGATCCCGTGAGTGACATAGGATACATTTTTACCCGACTGACCAAAAATAGGGGCTAAGTTTTTACGCTGTCGGGTTATTTATGTAACATATTTTGATACTCGCAAGTAAATCAAAACCTATAGGGTATTTTCGTTGACCTAGAATCATGAAATTTGACAAGAAGCAGACAGCTGAAAACTGTAAATGTTTTGTATGAAAAAATATAAAAATATTTAAAATGATGATTATTCGTAATTTTTGATTAGATGGTTTGAAAATATGTTATGAGTTGTATAGACATATCTAGTGATGTGATATTGTAGATAGAATGTGATCACGGAATTATAAGTAGATTGTGATTGACTGTTATTGTAGGTTGCTAAATAAGATTGTTTCACGAACAAAAGCTTATAACACCTGTGTTTAAAGAACAATTTGATTCATGTAAGTTACCTACCAAGTAGCCACTGTTGATTGTTGCATGCAGTAAATAACTAACAAACATTCCTAGACCAATGCTGACGGTGATTCAGCCCTACCTGCATTTATGCCTATAGATACGTCAATTGTTTATGTGTATATCATATCTCTCTCGTTTGTATGAAGTGTCCGGGGTGTGGTATGGGTATCGATGTATGGGAGAATATTTTTTTAACTAAGTACTAACTTAAGTTTAACCTTCAATTGAATAGTTTTGTTGTACTCTTTAATGTTTATAGGGTTTCGCACCCAAATGTGTTTTGATACGGAACCTTCGGTACGCGAGTCCGACTCGCACTTGGCCGGTTTTTTATACATTATTTTTTAAATCTAATCTTAAATACAGGTGATCCTACGTTCAATGAACATCCAGTGTGCTTGCCTGCTGAGTCTGCAACACAACACACGATAGCAGCTACATCGTCTCATGCTAGCAAAGGTCAGTTCTTCCTTTTATCTAATGTTTACATGATCATGTTTACCTGGCTAGCTACCACCACCTTATCTAAGTATTGCTACCAAACATCAGTGTTAACAGCATTGATGTGTTCCAGTTTGAAGATAAGATAACCAGATCCCCATTGCGTTGGGTAATCTTGGTAAGCCTGCTTCCATCTTCGGCATCATCGTCACCATCAGGTGAGATGATGCCAAGGGCTTATCAATTGTGGATTAAAAAAATTAAAAAAATCATGTTGATTTTTGTTGTTAATTTGACTTTTATCTTTTGTTTTTTTTAAGGGTTCCGTACCTCAAAAGGAAAAAATGAAACCCTTATAGGATCACTCGTGTGTCTGTCCGTCACAGCCGATTTTCTCAGAAACTACTGAGTTGATTGAGTTGAAATTTGGTACACATACTCGTATGTAAGTTGGTGACCCAAAGATAATAAATATATTAATTAATTTTAAACATGGGGCCACTTTTGGGAGTAAGTTACAAAATATAAAAAAAAAGGTTTTGCATCAAATGAAAGGGCTTGTTGTGACAATCTCAAATAGTTTTTTGAAGTTATACTTCTTTAGGCGCGTTATAAAAAAATGTTCATATGCGCGCGCATCACTGTAACACAAAAGTAACAGGTTGAAGTTGGCGCGTTATGAAAAAAATTAGAAGTTTCAAACAAGTGCGAATTATAAATGAGCGAATAAATTATATTCAGTAGCGAGTGATTTAAATTGAATATTTTGATTAATATTATTTACTATTTGTAAAAATTACTGAAAAAAAAATTGTGCTTATATACTTTTTCAAGTGCTCCTATATAATTTGACAACATTGAAAATCTGATTCAGATCCGCGACTGAGTTTTCAAAAGCCAAGTCATGGTGGCCCTTGACCTAAGTAGCTGTTTTGTCATGAGTTGGTGTGGCGTATAAATTTTTTTTTTTTAATGAAAATTGATAAAATATGTGACATGTTTAAAGATAGATGGCGTTCATTCATCATTTACGATTTACATAAAAAGTGCACAAGGGATGCCCAGAATATCCATAATTGAGAAAAAATGAGTCCTGCAAAATTTAGTAAGGAACCTTGTGATACTTACGTGACAGATATGAGTACCTACTGCAATGATCACAAGAAAATATTGTCGACACTACTAGAAAGCTTATTAATAGTTAGCAAGGATCTTGGCACCAAAACACAAGGAAATCGATGACCCAGCTCCATGAACTCAACAAACATGATGTTTCATATATAACGCCTGATGCCAGCAGGGAATCAAGATAATTTATCTGTTGTTTAGTTTCAGTACTGCTAGGATACTTATAGATACTTTTGTAATTATTTTTAAATAATTTCTGCAATAAATATGTACTACAATACGATATTCTTTATTGCATCACAAAATAAAAAAGAATTAAACAACATTACAGCCTAGCCGTATGCAGTGATTGCATTATTGTTTACAAGTTAGTGCCAATACGATCCACCTTGCAAGTGTAGATGTGTCAAACATGTCAAACTATGCTATAGACGAACATGATAGACGAACCGCAAGAGAATATATTATGTATCGAGGAATAATTGTTAATTAAAAGATTATTATTGCAGTTTAATTTTAGGAGTTTATGCGTTACTAGTCCAGTTATTGTGGCATTAGTGCCAGGCCGCACGCCCAAACATCTGTTTTTACATTTCTGTCACCTGAGAATAACTACAGTAAAAAGTGATTTTACTATCGTGATTGTACTTTAACTAACTAGGTACTTCAGAAATATGTTAGCAATTCTACTAGGTGTGCCTGCAACTTCGTTTTTGTTGAATTAGTGTGTTTTACTTGGCACCCTGCCTCCACTATGGAGGTAGCCGAGCACAGTGTGATATAAACCCTCATTTTGTTTCATCTTTTTTTTATTGCATAATATAATAGTAATTAACATTACAAACATCAGAGTAAAACTCCGAAATCGATACGACTTTTAGTTTTTCAGGAAAAAAAATTCAAAGTTTGCCTATATCCGGGACACGAAATAATAAAAAAAAATTATAAAAAAAATAATTCAATTAGTTATTTTGTTTTTTATTACACCAATTAAATAAACATATAAAACCACATCTTTCTACAAGTTTTTGTTCATTTACTGTTATTGTTTAACGAGATATGAATTTATTTCTCATTTTCAGTTTTATTTTTTTTATGCCACTATAACGCCGTATTAGAAGGAGATTTGTATATTAGACGATAGCTTAAATAAGCCTTTATCAACAGTATTAAAACCACAATCTAATTCCGCGTTATACGGAAGATACAAAGAATTTAATATTTTTTTCAGGGTTGTCACTTTTTATATCAGGAAGCCGGAATATTTTTTATCCGGATTATACAAAAAATTATTTACAATATAAAAATGTAATTTAATTTATTAACACATGATTGATAATAGTTGATTTCATTGATTATTGCCTAAAGTCAGACATTTTTATTTATTTTATTGTATTTATTTTAGTATTCATTGGATAACACTAAATTTTTCAATATCACCGATGTCCGGGACTGAATAATCGACAGATTTTAATAGACACACTGCTTCTTTTGATAGTGCATTCTTCTTTAATTTACATTTTCTTTCTTTAGCTCCAAAATCTGTAATTACAGGGTCTGAGGAGACCCGTGCCCTGTGGATCAAATCAAACATTGCTGCTTCGCGACTGAGTTTTCGAGAATGGTGCTCCCTATCAGACCGCCAGTATTTGTTACGTGACTCTGCCCCTTGCTCTGAGAGCATCCCAATTGGTAAAGTGGACAATTCTATAATTCTAGCACCATGCACTAGAATTTTGTGTAATGTAACTGTCATCGGGTGCCAGTTATATTTCTCAATGTACTTGAATGCCAGATCCCTACAAAAAGTGCCGAATTTTGATGCATCAATGGGCAATTTACTTGACAGTACTGTCAAAATAACGTAAATATCGTCTAGGAGCCATTTATCGATGTTCAAAATCTCGGCGAAAGTTGCACGACATCGATCTGAAAAGGCGGTCCGGGCCGTATTTCCATCATTCGTGGTGCCTGAACTGGGTCGCACCACATCCACTAATAGGCCCAATTTCTCTCTGATTTCGGCTTGAATTTTCTTTTTTCTCTCCTCCACTAAGAGGTCGTCTTGCGATTTTTGCACAATTCGCCATCGTTTGACCTCAACCTTATAGCCAAGCTTAAGAACAAATTCCAAAGCTCTTATCCATGCGTGCAGAGGGCTTATTCCATATATTAAGCGCTCTTCTGCAACAGGCTTCAAAAAAGCTATTTCGAGATTATTAAATTGAGCTGAGGTCAACTCGCAATAGGGGCAGCGCAATTGGGAAGACGTGTTTAAAATTGCATTTAACACTTTTCCATCGATTGCTGCGCAAAATAGCTGATGCTCAACTTTTATTTTATGTCCTTGTGATGTCTGAGTTATCATAGAGGGAAGATGGTCAATTTGTCCTTGTATATTTTGTTTTTCAGAAATAATTAATTCCTTTGATTCTTTTTTATATTGAACATGCAAAAAAATAAAAATCATAAATTATTATTTTTAAGAATTTTATGTACCCAGTGACACTCGCTCTATCAAGACGAATTTAATGACGTATTATATACTAAAATCGGTTTAGCCGTTGAGAAGTCATAGAAACGGGCATACGTACATACATATACACATACAGGTCACATATTACCCTCCTTTTCTCGTTTCGCTGTAGTCGAGAAAACAAATCTCATAAGATAAATCGGACTCCGGATATATTAATAACTGACCTAAAGTGACAACCCTAGCTGCAAAAAATCCGGATAAAACTTATATTTCTTGTATCTTCCGTATAACGCGGAATTAGATTGTGATTTTAATACTGTTGATAAAGGCTTATTTACGCTATCGTCTAATATACAAATCTCCTTCTAATACGGCGTTATAGAGGCATAAAAAAAATAAAACTGAAAATGAGAAATAAATTCATATCTCGTTATACAATAACAGTAAATGTACAAAAACTTGTAGAAAGATGTGGTTTTATATGTTTATTTAATTGGTGTAATTATAAACAAAATAACTAATTGAATTATTTTTTTTATAATTTTTTTTTATTATTTCGTGTCCCGGATATAGGCAAACTTTGAATTTTTTTTCCTGAAAAACTAAAAGTCGTATCGATTTCGGAGTTTTACTCTGATGTTTGTAATGTTAATTAATATTATATTTTGCAATAAAAAAAAGATGAAACAAAATGAGGGTATATATCACACTGTGCCGAGGTAAAACAGTTTTCTCTTCAGGCAGGCCTCCGTCACTCCATGTACTTGCGCGCTATAATTACCTACCGCCCGGCCCAGCGTTCTCGGGCCGTTTGCGGACCCAATTCAGTGCGGTTTTCACAAACGAAGCGCACGCACGTAGTTTAATTTAAATCGTTTTGTTCGTTCGTACGCGTACCTACGATGCCGTCTGGTGCCTTATGTGCTGTAGATGGGTGCAAATCAAGCAAAAGAAGAGATAAACACCTAAAATTTTTCCATTTACCTGTAAATCAAGAAAGGTAAGTGATAAACTATTACTATTTTTTGTCGTTTTAAAATTATTTTTAATACTAGGTATACTAAGCAATAGCTAGTACTCTTTATTACACTGTGGCATTAGCTTGCCTTTCAGATACAGATTTTATTTTTTTTTGTTACATAGAAACGTCATACTTACCTTAAACACTATTTTAACACGTTTAAAAAAAGCTATTTTTATTAAAATAAAATTGTGATAATATGTGAGTCGCAGGCGCGCGACCTGTCTCAACTTGTCGTGCTGTTAGCGCACACAAAAACTTTTGACATAACTATTTAGTAATCTGTGCTTGTGATTCGGTTTTATGCGATTTGTAAAAAATATACATGGTGAATTTTTTCTATGAGGAATTTCTAAATTATAAGAGATAGAGCAAAGCGCTCTTAAGAACCGTGATCTCAATTTTAGAGAAAATAAAAATTGCGTGTTAAAAAATAAAAAAATTATAGGTCCTGGAGTATGTATACTCCGGAGATGACTTTTTCTTAAAAAAATTTTTTTGTTATTTCGATTGTATATCACTATACAAACTAAAAATTGTACGGAGACCATAGGTCTAAAGTTGCTAGAAGTTGTTGCAATAAACGTTTTAAATAGTATGTGGAAACTGAACTTACAGACCGATTTTCAAATCATAAAAAAATTTTAAAAACCAATTTATAAAAAAAAATATATGTTGCCCGCGGCTTCGCCCGCGTAGGGGTATGAACCTATTCTCAGGCCTACCCGATATGCACACAAAATTTTATAAAAATCGGTCCAGCCGTTTCGGAGAAGTATGATTACTAACACTGTGACACGAGGATTATATATTCTATATATAATCCTAATATTCATATACAGGGTGTAAATGTGCATTCCCGCCATATTTACAGAAGTAGTAGTTTATAATACTACAAATTGTTTCAGCATATACAAAAAATCTGATATTTGAAGGACTACGAGTTATGGTATGAAACTCTTTTGGAGTTCATGTAAGAATAAACCAGTTTTATGTAAGATCGCAGTGGAACAAACCGTACGAGAACATAACTGACAGACGCGAGCGGTTTCGACTAAACAGTTCATTCCTTCTTTCAATGATTCATTCATGCGTATAGCTGACTACACAGTCAGCTGATTTCAGATTTCCCTTCCTACTTTAGGAGGACCTACAAAAATACTAAATTTCCGCATTTACACTTTTATTACTTTGAGATAGCTGTGTAAAGTACTTTATGTGCGTTTACAGTATTTTTGGCGTAGTTAAAAGTCTGAAATCAGCATTACACATTATTGTTATTTACAAAAAAATACACAAATTTACAAAAACTTACAGTTTCAAACGCTGCCAGAACTCTTTCACGCAACACATCAACACTATCAATTTCTTCCGTGTACACTAAACGTTTCACGTCGCCCCACAAGCATTATGTCCCGGGTCGGTCTCGGACTGTTCGGAAACATTTCCACGAACATTTCACAGGCTTGTCGCAAACGGCTTGTTTGCACGGCGGCGGCGCGACGGCGCCAACGGCGATGCGTAAGCGTGGCGCAGAGATCACTGAGCGAGAGTCGACTCGACTGTCATTCACGGCAGCGCGGCGGCAACTGAACTGATTGAACGCAGCCAAAGGGAAGACCGACTCGTTTGAACTATGCCGACACAGGCCGCCGCGCCGCGCTCCGCTGGTATTAGTGATGTACGCGATCGATAAAATGTAGTGCTGCCAACGCAGTAAAAATATGAAATCATTAAAAATAATTAAAAAAAATTAATTATTTTTTTATTGATTCGTACTCAGCATCAGATGTATAGTTACCTCTGTAAATATGGCGGGAATGCAAATTTACACCCTGTATATAGATAGATAAATGATACAATTTTAAACTACCACCTATAAGTCAAAACATATTCACAGTTCTCAATAACATAGACACAAAAAGTTATGTTAATTTAATTTTATCGAAGAGGCAGCCCTGCGATCGCGCGGTGTGAAGCAAGCACTGCGGTTGCTGACGCGATGGAGTAGGCTATTATAGCAGTAGGTATTGGAAATTTACTACTGAGTGAAGTATCTGTTACGTAGTAACTAATTAGTAATCTGTGCTTCAGGTTTCCCGAAGGCTAGCTTTTGTAAAATTTAAATATGTATAACTACCTATGATATCTTCTTCTTAGCAAGTGGATCCTTTAGCTTAATTTTTTTCACACCTTTACTCTGCCAAATGATATTGTAGGTACTTAGGTATAATATTATTTGGTCTGAGCCTTATTAAGCCTTTTAATTACCGACAGGTTTGGCTACAAAATAAATATTTAGGTGTAAAGATGCGTTTTGAAGGGAAACCAGAGTAGATACTTTTAATAAACAGATAAATTATAAAGTTACAAAGTGACCAACTAGTTAAAACTTTTAATTATGGATAGTGAACGTTTTTCTCCTTCTACAACTAGTTTTCCTTTTCTTCCATTACTTCTACAGCCAGATTTAGACAATGTAGAGTGTAGGTGTTTATCTTCCCACTTGCTCACTTGGCCTGAGAAACACCCGGGAAACCCAAAATAAAAGGATATATTTGTTTATTTTGATTACTGTATAAACCACACTCCCGGACACTTCTATCGGCCCACTTAGCATGTTCAGCTTTCACCGACAGTAGCTCTAAGAAACTGTTTGGTGAAGTAAAAAGGTTAGAAAATAGAAGTGTCCGGGAGTGTATTAGAAATGTGGAAATCCTTGGGGGAGGCCTATGTCCAGTAAAATTTAAATATTGGATGCAGGCAGCGCAGGACCGGTTGTCGTGGAAATCCTTGGGGGAGGCCTTTGTCTGGTAGTTGACGTTTTTCGGCTGATATGATGATGATGAAGAAAAAAATAAGGTTAAATTAATTAAAATGCTCATTGAAATTGGAACAATTACTAAAATTGGAACAATTTCTAAAATAAAGAGTAATTTTCTTTATGTTCGTACAACTTAAAGCATTCAAAATAGCGCCAATTTACTAATGAAATGACAGCAGGGAACACAAAACAGTTTTTATTCTAATGCTTAACTCCTTTTCAAAAATATCGAACATGAAATCTCGAGAAGTAATTTGCACAAGGAGTTTGTATGTCAAATATTATTTGGTTAAGGAATTTGTATCAAGTATTTTTTGCGCAAGGAGGTTGTATATGAGATGGATGTCGAATATATTGGTATGTTCTTCAAACACCAACACTTATTCAGTGATTAAAAGAGCTTTTTATTCACTGTTTTCAGTGAATAAAATAAGCTTTTTAGAGGGGCAATGGTATAAAGGTTATTTGCAAGTAACCATAAACTCGGCTAGTAATCGGCTACTTATGAAACGGACCCACTCATCTTCAATGTTGCTGGAATGGCAATAAAAAGTATCCTCCAGATCAATTAAAATAACCTGTATATGTATCACTGTGTCTTAATTTTAAGTTTTATATTAAAAAAAAAAAAAAAATGTATAGTAAAGTATTTTATTCTTCTTCTCAGATTCCGGAACCAATGAAAAGGAAATGAAGGGAAGGAATGAAAAGATGATGGATGAAGCACAAGCTTCTAGAGATGATAAATGTTCTGATCATAGGCTCGAAGACAATGCAGTTTCAACTGAATGGAGAGGTGATGAAGACGTAGACAGCAGCCCAGTAGATGATATTGATATTGGAGATATAGGTAATTCATACAAAATACTAACTGTGACAACGTAAATAAGCGGAGGTCGCTGCCCTCGCGACAATATCGTCGCCCAGCGGGACAGGGACGGGTGCTCGAGGAGGTGTGGTGCTGGTGCGTCCGGTCTCTGCGAGTGCGACACGATGAGAGTGAGGTTGAAAAGAGAAGCATCCATACCACCAAGTGTATCTGAGGTCATCGTATGCATCCTTTTTCAACTCACTTCTAATAAAAATTAAATTAAAAATTTAAAAAACCCCCGACAAAAACCTCTAAAAAGTAAACAATAATATGTATTGACCCTTTGAGTTTAATTTAAGTAGTAATATTTTGATCCAAGAGTCGTCGCGTAGGGGGACCGCTAAGTTGTGAAGTTATTACTAATTAGTTGTAGTAAAGTAAATCAGTTGTATTCTGTTTTTATTTTATTTACTTAGTGGTCCCCCTACGCGACGACTCTTGGATCAAAATATTACTACTTAAATTAAACTCAAAGGGTCAATACATATTATTGTTTACTTTTTAGAGGTTTTTGTCGGGGGTTTTTTAAATTTTTAATTTAATTTTTATTTCGTGCTTTTTAAACTTTACATAACTATTACATACAATCGAAACTCTACCCCCACATTCATACAAATAGTTTCCGGGACGAAACACGATACTGCGACACAAAATCTAGCCTATTTTGAATCGATCAAGCCTGTGGAAGTTGCTCACCTCCCTTGTTTGAAGCTGCAATTAAATGTGTTATAACTCTAAACTTCAAATCCATGGACCCATGGAAGTTTTTTACTTTTTTAACCGCTGCTTCAGCAGATTCCAGGAGATGCTGCAGCATCAGGTCAAGGTTACCATATTATATCTAACACCTATTCATTGAGACTATTCTAATAATATCTATTCTAATTCTATTTAAAAGTGTGTGTAACACCTATTTGAAATAAATTGTTTTGAATATTTTTTTTGAGCCCAAACACGATACTTCTACTGAAAGTTTTTGAGGAGTTGGGTATTCTGTAGATTCTAGGAGATGCTGCATCAACAGTTCAAGGTTATCATGGTTTTGCAATATTTTCAAGCGACTTCCAAAAAGGAGGAGGTTCTCAATTCGTCTGTATGTTTTTTTTTTTTTTTTTTTTTATGTTTGTTACCTCATAACTTTGGACTGGGTGAAACGATTTTTATGATTCTTTTTTTATTTGAAAGCTAGTGCTTCCCGTGTGGTCCCATATAAATTTTATCAAAATCGGTGTAGTACTTTATTAGAAAATTAACAAAAACCAAAAATAATAATGCAAAAAAGTACTAATTTGTTGCGATGGAAGTCGGTTTTTTTAACGTGTTTAGCGTTTTCAATTATTACATTAACAGGGCACCAAATTTTGAATCGATCAGACCTGTATAAGTTGCCCAGATCCCTTAGTCACCTAGATAAGAGCTGATAACCCTCAAACGGCTGAACAGATCTTTATCGATTATAGCTAAGAACCACCGCAAGGAAACTTGTTTCACGTAAAAAAAACCGCATCAAAATCGGTCCATCCGTTCGAGAGTTGCGATGCCACAGACAAACAGACACAAACACACAGAAATTGGCGTCAAACTTATAACACCCCTCTTTTTGCGTCGGGGGTTTATATAAGAAATCAAAGCGAAGGTTTATCTCAATAATATTTAGTTCACAGTTAGTCATAGTTTCAGGTACGTAGGTATGTCAAAAATTTAACGGATTTTAACAACATCAGCTCACCGTGTTGCCACCATTGCATTGTATGCAGAATCAAATACTGATCAAAACGAGTCCAAACACGACATATCTGCTATTATTTTTTTAAGAGTGTACTAGTGTGCTGGATATCCTGGCCGCAGCATCAGCTCACCGTGTTGCCACCATTGCATTGTATGCAGAATCAAATACTGATCAAAACGAGTCCAAACACGACATATCTGCTATTATTTTTTTAAGAGTGTGCTAGTGTTCTGGATATCCTGGCTGCAGCATCAGACCAAGAGTTCCATAATCCTGCATAGTTATTAAGCATACATGAGTGTTTCAAGTTTTTGGTCACATGTATGTTTGAAAGTAAAGTAAATACACATTAAATAAAATAAATAAAATAAATATTCTGGGACAAATCACACATGGTCACCTGGCCCCAAAGTAGGATTCCCTGTGTTATGGGAACCAGAGACTGATATACATACTTATATAAGTTTAAATACATACATATATTACATTAAGAGTCTAAGAACCCTACCGCAGCTAACAAAAGAGCTGATGACCTTGAAACGGCTGAACCGATTTTGATAAAACGTATCTAAGAACCATCGCCAAAAAACCTGCTTGTAAATAAAAAAAACCGCATCCAAATCGGTTAACCCGTTTGAGAGCTACGGTGCCACAGACAGACACACAGACAGACACACAGGCACACACACAGACACACACACACACATAGCGGTCAAACTTATAACACCCCTCTTTTTTGCGTCGGGGGTTAAAAAGGAGGAGGTTCTCAAATCGACTGTATGTTTTTTTTGCTGTTACGCGTGCGATATATTCGCAGGTTATAGATCTATATTTTGATATATTTTTTTTATTGATAGGGTATGTTGCCAAGTAAAACATATATAAGTTTTATCAAAATTGGTGTTGTACTTCTTTTTAGAAAATTAACAAAAACCAAAAATAATAATGCAAAATTGTACTAAGTAGTTGTGATGGAAGTAAGACACGTATCTATGTGTATAACGAACAGAGATATGCTATATATAAGGATAATGAATGAGTTTTCATCGTAGTAAATTTAAACAAAACTAAACGACGACGGTTTAAATTAGTTTTGTACTGAAAGTTTGAAACTGCTCTTATTTTTCAACCGACCTCAAAAAGGAGGAGGTTCTCAATTCGACTGTATGTTTTTTTTTGTATGTTTGTTACGCGATATCTCCGCCATTTGTGAACCGATTTTCAAAATTCTTTTTTTATTTGAAAGAGTATACTCCCGAGGGGGTCCTATTGTCACCAAGTCAGGATCTGATGACGGGATCCCAGGTAAATCGAGGGCAACCCTCAAATTTTATAGGCACGTGTTACGTGATTCATATGTATTCTAAAGCTATTAACGTATTTGCGTCTGGAAGTCATCATATCATGTTGATAAGCTGATGAAGGAAGGTACAACTCCTTAACGGTTAGGAGTTGGAGGATAATTCTTTCAATATTATACATAGATCGATACGTAGGTATGCATAGACCGATAGTTGTATTCTTTCAGGTCATTCAGATGAGCTGATGATGGAAGATTTAACTCCTGAACTTTCATGCTGCTGAGATGATGGAAGGCACAGGAATCTGTATCTGTTATGTGAAACACATGCATTATGATTTGATAATTCATATTGGCGAGTAGGTGATTAGGTTTAACGTTGTTAGATAGATAGCATTATCTCTAAAAATAAAGAAAATAAATATAAAAGTTTAAAAAACTAAAAACCGACTTCAAAATTAAATTCACTCAAAAGTATGAAATAATATTATTATACTTAAATACATAACATCAACCAACAATACTTTTAAGTGAATTTAATTTTGAAGTCGGTTTTTAGTTTTTTAAACTTTTTTACGTTTTTTAATTAGTGCATCGAAAACATCGATATGTGTCTATTCAATATATTCGCAAAGTTTTAAGTTTTAGTTCTTGTATTAAAGCGGAACTACGTTTGTGGAAACTCGAGCCACCTGGGGGACCCTTAAACTCGAAAATTGCATGAGAAATTTTGTAAGAAAATAATAATTACGTTAAGTATTTAAAGTATGGATAAATCTAAATACTAATTTTAATATCATATCAGCCGAAAGATATCCACTGCTGGACAAAGGCTCCCCCCAAGGATTTCCATTCGAGAATTTTACTGCCTCAAAGGCCATCTGTTCTATGAGATATGTGGCCTGCCTGCTGCCACTGAGTATAGTTCTATGAGATATGTGGCCTGCCTGCTGCCACTGAGTATAGTTCTATGAGATATGCGGCCTGCCTGCTGCCACTGAGTATAGTTCTATGAGATATGTGGCCTGCCTGCTGCCACTGAGTATAGTTCTATGAGATATGCGGCCTGCCTGCTGCCACTGAATATAGTTCTATGAGATATGTGGCCTGCCTGCTGCCACTGAGTATAGTTCTATGAGATATGCGGCCTGCCTGCTGCCACTGAGTATAGTTCTATGAGATATGTGGCCTGCCTGCTGCCACTGAGTATAGTTCTATGAGATATGCGGCCTGCCTGCTGCCACTGAGTATAGTTCTATGAGATATGTGGCCTGCCTGCTGCCACTGAGTATAGTTCTATGAGATATGCGGCCTGCCTGCTGCCACTGAATATAGTTCTATGAGATATGTGGCCTGCCTGCTGCCACTGAGTATAGTTCTATGAGATATGCGGCCTGCCTGCTGCCACTGAGTATAGTTCTATGAGATATGTGGCCTGCCTGCTGCCACTGAGTATAGTTCTATGAGATATGCGGCCTGCCTGCTGCCACTGAGTATAGTTCTATGAGATATGTGGCCTGCCTGCTGCCACTGAGTATAGTTCACAGAATCGCTAAAAAAGATTTAAATATATTTTAGGTTAATTTTCGTACAAACAATTTTATTATAACCCGCATAGATCTCAGAACAGATGAGATTCACGATCACGCAGTCAAAAGGGTCCGAACATAGTCCCCCTCTTTTGTTCACATAGGTGTACTTTCTTGGCTGGCTCTCTCGTTTGCTTTGTATAAAACCGGGGATCTAATTCTTTTATATGCATTCTAAGACGACATCTATAATTTCATATTTTTATCCAGATGATACAGAACAACCCAAAGAGGATGGCCCGTTCTCATGGCAGAAGTTCAAAGAGGATGCAGTCTCAGTAGGTACGTTCTTACAATACTACAATCAATAATAAAGTTACTGTTAATGAGAATAGATGGCCGACCTTCGTGCTGAGGGCCGGAGTCCCGGAATTGTTAAGAAAATATTTTCTTTGATAATTGACGGCGGGCGTTGATTCTTATTTTTGGCTATTTGATTTTTGTTTACTAAAAATGATAATACAAAAATGTAATATGGAAAAAAATATCTATATAAATAATTATGAATTGTTATTGAGTTGTTTAATTTCATGTTTAAGTTAAAGTTTTTATTGTATACTTATGGTTATCGTATGCGGCGTTTGGGGGTCCGCAGATAGAATAAGTGGGTTCGAAATAAAAGTAGGTATAAGTTAGGTACTACTTTATTTCCGGCCTTAATTTCACCAACCGCAAGTACGTCTGTGAGTCTTTTTCAATTTAGAGGGTCACTGGCCTGAATGTCCTGATGATGACGTAGGTGGCACTCCGCTCAGGATAGGCTGAGGTTGTTGGTCATCTTTTTGGTAGGATCCGTTGTAGAAAGGATGATGAGGCCTTGGACGTCCAGCCAGTTCTCCAGCGATTCCCCAAGGGTAGAAAAGAATCCTGGAATGACCGTATTTCGGTCTGAGTGAGGTGTGCGGTAGAAGTGCCACGTGCTAATTTTTTTAAGCCTAGCGCCCCAAAATAAATAGCTCTGGCAAACGCAATAGAACAGCTTCAGCACATAGATTTAAGCAGAATTAAATGAGGAACTTTACCCAAGAGGGATTTACTCGTATGTAGTAGTTCACTACAATAGGTAGGTAGGTTAGAATAAGTTTAAAAAAAATGTGCTCGTGTGATCAGAGCGCCGATTCGTAGTGACGGACGTATTGACCCCACCCTCGGTAGCTCGTCTAGAAAGTAGTTTCAGGGTTCGCGGGCGGTGGTTCGTGCACCGAACGTCATTAAATTTGAACGTAGAGGTTCTGTAGTATTCATTTAGTTATTTTATTATGTACCTAGTATTATATTTTGTTATTTTAACGTATTGATTTGTATTATTTATATTACTCTTTTTAATTTTGTCTTATTTAGTTTACCTTTTAATTTATTTTATAGTAAACGTTCTGATACAACGTTACACGTATCAATCAACAATTTCGGTTTTTCTGAGATTGACGTGTGACACGTTTCGATACGCACGACACGTCAAATCGTGTTCGAATAAACATGGCAGGACATGGCGCGTTATGTCAAAGTTTTAAAAGATAACTATAATATTATTACTGTTTTGTTTTTCTTATCTATTATGTATTTTTCGTCGGTATTTTGTCGAAGCCGTGAGATTATAATCTCACTACACTTAATTTAGTGAGATTATAATCTCACTACACTTAATTTAGTGAGATTATAATCTCACTACACTTAATTTAGTGAGATTATAACAGTACATTTTCAATCGGCTTACAATCTCACGGCCTATTTTTGTATCCCCGAATAAAAAAGACGATATTTTCTTCTGCAATCAAACCATACTGAACCTAACATCGCTCGCTTCACTCGCTCATTTATTTAGTGTTATTCACTTCGCTTAGTGTTATTGTAATATCAAATATCACTAGTGAAATTACAATGACACTAATAAAATTGTAAGCAGTAGTTTACGGTTCACAATCTATCGACAGTTGACAATCTCGAGAGATAGATACCGATGACATATATAAGAAAAACTCCGCGAGTCGCTTACCGCGCAACGGGGGCGAAACTGCGGGCAACAGCTATTTAATTTTATAATTATCAAGATAATTATCATTTTGAACTCTGTGTAGTCCCAAATACTTACTAATATTATAAATGTGAGAATATATTTGTTTGTAACCTCTTCACGCTTCAACACCTTGACCAATCCTAATTTGGCACGCAGGTACAGGTAGCCGTCACTGGGAGAGACATCTATAGGCTACTTTTTATGCCGTGCAAATAGCATAGTCCGATGCAGTTCCTGAGAGACTTGAGGGAACTGAAAAAATACTCCTTTTTTGGGTAATTTCTTTATCATCGCAATGGAACAACGGATTGTTGTCATTTTATTTTGGTGGAATGGGAAATGACATGAAATACTAATTAGCATAACCCGAGATAGTTTCCGAAAGATCTGGGGAAAACTTATTTTCAGACTCGCGCACGTCGGCGTCGCAGCGGAGCAACGGGTTGACGTGTTTTTAGCATAGAAATAGTTGAGGGGGTTGTAAGTGACATAGACTGCTAATCCTGTGTACACTAGCGAGCGTGCACCTCTCAGACAGTCCTAAAACTATGCCTACGCGAGCGAATCCGGGGGCAAAAGCTTAGTATCATCTAAAAACTAGATCCAGGCAATTTCAGGTCGATAAAAACTAGATGGCGCTATAAACTATTCAGTTTTTTTGCGACCGTGCCTTGCTCGGGTTCTCATACTTGTACCACCGCCATCTGTTGTTGAGAAGCTAAACTAAAAAAAAAATACTCTTCTGCGTGAAAACGTATTTTCTCAGGAATGACGTATCTAGATCTACTTAGAAAGTCAAATATTACATTTCATCTAGATGGTTAGAGCAGTTTCAGTGAAACCAATTTTTATTTATTTTTAAGATTGTTCTCTTAAAGTATGGGATTTTCCATACAAAGTTGGCCAATCAGCTGTTATAGTATACGAAGAGAAGCCAAACCCGTTTTTAAGTTCCTTGTATAGGTTTCGGCGGAAGTTTATCAGCCTCGAAGCCTAGTTCGTCAAAAACCCTTGACGTCCCCACTGCCAGGGCACGGGTCTTCCCACACTCGGGAAGGTCGGGCCACACTTCACACGCGATAGCCAAGTCCGGGGCCGGGTTGATGGAGGTTGCGAAGCCTAACCTTGATCTAACAGAAAATCCCTAAAGCGTTATTCTACAGGGGGTAACAAGTAGGACCTGGTAACTGGGGCTTCTACTCATCATACTGAACAACTTTTGTTCTATGACTGCTTTAAATACAAAAAAAAACTTTTCATACAAATCGATCAGCTGATCGACCAGTTTTTGACCTTTTTGGAGGGTCCAATATTTTTTTGAGAATTGACTGTAGGTTCCTTGGGGAAAGTTGTTCAGTATAATGAGTAGATGCCCCAGTTAACGGGACCTATACCAATTTTGCCACATCCTGTATATTATGCAAAATACATAACTCTAATGTTTGTTGTTTGTTCCACAGATGAGAAGCGGTGTGCTGGCGATGCCGATGCAGTGCAGTTTATACGCGAAGCGCAGCTGGTTCCAGGTGAGTGGAAGATCTTAAACCATGCGTAGATGCACCCCCATGTCACTCCAAATTAGTCGAGCGATTTATGTACAGAGGCCAGCACATCCAGCTAGACACTCGCAGTGCGATTCTGATCCATACGCGTACGGCATAAGAACGCTACAAAGTGTCCAGCTTGATGTGCTGGCCTCTGTACCTACTACCGCTACAGGTTGTAGTATGTGTAGAAGCTGTTGTAACTCAGTGTGATTTGCGTGGTTGGATCGATAATGCGGGTTAACTGCCCTGAAGCGCGGTCCTTATTTGGATGGGTTTGGTGGAATGTTAGTGACATATCTCTCGAAACTTTTGATAGTGGGGTTTGCCGTTAGTCCTGTAACCCCCACCAACCCGGACTTAGCTGGGTCTATATCGGGAACTATGCATTATTCCCGGATAAAAAGTATCATATATTGTTTTCCTCCCTTTACTTTAGCTCTATTCCAAAATTTAGCGAAATCTGAACCGATTTTGGCGTGAATGAGTAAGCACTGTCGGATTCATTTTGAGTAGTGATTTTCTTTGTAAACAGCTAGGGGACGCTTTGCGAAAGAGACATTATGAGAAAAAAGGCCCTTTGGCAAAAAGCCATTCTGCCTATTTTTGATTTTATTTCTTGATAACCATCAGCCAAAAGGCGTCCATAGACATAGGCTTCCCCCGAGTTGGAGGGTTTTGTAGTGATCGCCACGCTTGGCAGGCGGGTGGCGGGGGCGGGTTGGCGTCTGGCGATCGCAGTGTGCAGTGTGGTGGCGCAAGACGCTGCTAGTGCTGCCCGTCCTCTCCGGGTTTTGATCCCTCAGTCGTTTTGTAGTAAAAGTTTGAAACTGCTTTTGACGTGACGTCGTGTAATAAATCGGTGGATGCCGGCTGCACCCACGAAAAAATTAAATTAAAAATTTAAAAAACCCCCGATAAAAACCTCTAAAAAGTAAACAATAATATGTATTGACCCTTTGAGTTTAATTTAAGTAGTAATATTTTGATCCAAGAGTCGTCGCGTAGGGGGACCGCTAAGTTGTGAAGTTATTACTAATTAGTTGTAGTAAAGTAAATCAGTTGTATTCTGTTTTTATTTTATTTACTTAGCGGTCCCCCTACGCGACGACTCTTGGATCAAAATATTACTACTTAAATTAAACTCAAAGGGTCAATACATATTATTGTTTACTTTTTAGAGGTTTTTGTCGGGGGTTTTTTAAATTTTTAATTTAATTTTTATTTCGTGCTTTTTAAACTTTACATAACTATTACATACAATCGAAACTCTACCCCCACATTCATACAAATAGTTTCCGGGATGAAACACGATACTGCGACACAAAATCTAGCCTATTTTGAATCGATCAAGCCTGTGGAAGTTGCTCACCTCCCTTGTTTGAAGCTGCAATTAAATGTGTTATAACTCTAAACTTCAAATCCATGGACCCATGGAAGTTTTTTACTTTTTTAACCGCTGCTTCAGCAGATTCCAGGAGATGCTGCAGCATCAGGTCAAGGTTACCATATTATATCTAACACCTATTCATTGAGACTATTCTAATAATTTCTATTCTAATTCTATTTAAAAGTGTGTGTAACACCTATTTGAAATAAATTGTTTTGAATATTTTTTTTGAGCCCAAACACGATACTTCTACTGAAAGTTTTTGAGGAGTTGGGTATTCTGCAGATTCTAGGAGATGCTGCATCAACAGTTCAAGGTTATCATGGTTTTGCAATATTTTTACATTAACAGGGCACCAAATTTTGAATCGATCAGACCTGTATAAGTTGCCCAGATCCCTTAGTCACCTAGATAAGAGCTGATAACCCTCAAACGGCTGAACAGATCTTTATCGATTATAGCTAAGAACCACCGCAAGGAAACTTGTTTCACGTAAAAAAAAACGCATCAAAATCGGTCCATCCGTTCGAGAGTTGCGATGCCACAGACAAACAGACACAAACACACAGAAATTGGCGTCAAACTTATAACACCCCTCTTTTTGCGTCGGGGGTTTATATAAGAAATCAAAGCGAAGGTTTATCTCAATAATATTTAGTTCACAGTTAGTCATAGTTTCAGGTACGTAGGTTTGTCAAAAATTTAACGGATTTTAACAACATCAGCTCACCGTGTTGCCACCATTGCATTGTATGCAGAATCAAATACTGATCAAAACGAGTCCAAACACGACATATCTGCTATTATTTTTTTAAGAGTGTACTAGTGTGCTGGATATCCTGGCCGCAGCATCATCTCACCGTGTTGCCACCATTGCATTGTATGCAGAATCAAATACTGATCAAAACGAGTCCAAACACGACATATCTGCTATTATTTTTTTAAGAGTGTGCTAGTGTTCTGGATATCCTGGCTGCAGCATCAGACCAAGAGTTCCATAATCCTGCATAGTTATTAAGCATACATGAGTGTTTCAAGTTTTTGGTCACATGTATGTTTGAAAGTAAAGTAAATACACATTAAGAGTCTAAGAACCCTACCGCAGCTAACAAAAGAGCTGATGACCTTGAAACGGCTGAACCGATTTTGATAAAACGTATCTAAGAACCATCGCCAAAAAACCTGCTTGTAAATAAAAAAAACCGCATCCAAATCGGTTAACCCGTTTGAGAGCTACGGTGCCACAGACAGACACACAGACACACACACACATAGCGGTCAAACTTATAACACCCCTCTTTTTTGCGTCGGGGGTTAAAAAGGATGACTCATTGTCCCGTTACGTTGTCACGTTAAACTATCGTCCGTAAACCGACTTTACAGACAACCAATTTTTTTTTTCTATTTATTCAATTATTGAATTACAAACATCGATAACTGTCTACTCTGTGTATATTTGCAAAGTTTGGATTCAATCCCGCACGTAGTTTTGGTATTAAAGCGGAACTAGGTTTGTATGTAAACTCGAGCCTCCTGGGGACCCTTGATACCTCAGGTTGTAATGTAAACAACTGCACTCGTTGATTACCTACAATACAATCTCTTCGTGTTCATGACACTGAAGAACACTTAACAAAGAACTAGACGGAGACAAGGCTGCCTTGTAAATTCGCATTTCAAATAATTTTCTTCTCAGTTCACTAACATTATTATGGTTCTCTTCTCTCGACAGATCTGTGTGATCCAGAAGACATTCAGATACGGCCGGAGTTCTCGTGCAACGTCTGCAGTGAGCCCCTCCCTGGGTGAGCCTTCAATTTCTTTACATTTCTAGTGAAAGTGTGCGGGTGTAAAACTAAGCCCGCCTGGCTAGCTACCACCATCTTATCTAAGTCTTGCCGCCAAACATCGATACTAACAACATTGATGTGTTTCGGCTTGAAGATAATATAGCCAGGTCCCCATTGCGTTGAGGAATCTTGGTAAGCCCGCTTCCATCTTCGGCATCATCGTCACTTACCATCAGGTGAGATGATGCCAAAGGCCTAACCAATTGAGAATTTTAAAAAAAAACTGCTTCCACATCATCTCTAATTTTGGAAAAGGTTCCGCTACGCGTGCGTGCAGTGCCGCGACTGGGACCTGTGCGGCGCGTGCGAGGCGCGCGGCGAGCACGCCACGCACTACGTGCTGCGCGTGCCGCCCCACAAGACTCACGTAAGTGGCGCAATAAATCAAGCTATATTTTCGACGTCGCGTGGAGAATCTAATCTAAATTCTTTTTTAGTCAGGATGGAGCGTGTCAGTTGTGATATTTATATATTTTTTTGCCGAAACATGGGCCCCAACTATAAGGTAGTTGGCTAAATCAATAACAAAACCAATTTAATCTATACTATAACATTGTAAATGTGTTTGTTTGTTATCTTTTCACGCGTGATCTTGATGAAATTTGGCATGCAGGTAGCTTGTGTAACGGAAAAGGATATGGGCTACTTTTTATCCCGTAAAAATAACATAGTCCGATGCAGTTCCTGAGGAAACTAAGAAAAAACTTTTTTTTTGGTTTATTTTTTAACATTGTAACGGAACATTCCCCTCTCGTATATCTACCAGATACGCTAAACTACCTGGTTTATGATAAAGCGTCCTCACAGCTAGGTCATATAGTGAGGGCTGCTATTCCTGCCAGCACCACAAGGCTAAGGCAAGGACCAGTTGCGGTAGGTCATGCCGCCAAGACGCTTTTCCCGGTACTCTGCAAGGCGAGTGCCTCGTGGAAGTGAACCACTACCTTCTGCCCAGGTAGGTCCCGGAGCTGTAGGCACGCTCACCTCCCGCGGCTTTCGCTGCTGGCGGTTTGATCACCGCCCGGGACGCCAGTAACGGAACAATGGATTGTTGGGATTTTTTGCGCAGAAATGTTTGAGGGGGTGGGAAATGACATAATTTACTAATTAGCATACCATATCAGCTCACATACGTACCCACCGAGGGGCTCGAGCCTACCCTGAATGAGAGCGATCGAGCGTTAGTCGACCACGCGTGCCCAGTGCGAATTGGTCGACACCACACGACGCGTGCCCAGTGCAAACACTAATCATTATATCCTGACATATTTGCCGAGGGATCGGGAGAGAACTCATTTTCACGCGCACGCGCATGTCGCATACAACGGAGCAGCGGATTGAAGCGATATTTTTTTTGCACAGAGAAATTTTAAAGCGCGTGGGAAGGAAGTGGCATACTATTGAGCATTGCCCGACATAGTTCCCGAGGGATCTGGAGAACACTCAATTCCACACTCAGAAGTCGCTTGAGGCTCGCGCACTACGCACCCTCGAACATAGTCATAGAAATTAGGTTCACGCGGACTACGCCGCGGGCAAAAACTACTAGTTCAATACATTACATTTCTAGACAAAATCTCATTTTTGACAGTTCTTATAAATATTTAGTAGGCAATTACCGGATTGTACGTAAGGCCTACTGCCTCCGTGGCGTAATGGTTAAGTCCACTAGCTTCACATCAGGAGGCCGCGGGTTTGATTCTCAGCAGAGTCTAACTTTATATGACTTGGTTTGGTGGGTGGAAGGGCATTTTATAATCCCGCCTGGCTAGCTACCACCATCTTATCTAAATCTTGCCGCCAAGCATCAATGTTAACTGCATAGATGTGTTCTGGCTTGAAGATAAGATAGCCAGTTCCCCATTGCGTTGGGGAATATTGGTAGGCCCGCTTCCATCTTCGGCATCATCGTCACTTACCATCAGGTGAGATTTCAAGGGCTTACCAATTGTGTAAAAAGGCATCGGTACTGAAGTGATCGCCGCCTAACGTGCTGACTACGTGTTGTTTCTCCCGCGTGCAGAAAGAGACGCAAATGGTGTTGGCGGCGTTGCGGCAGCTGCTGGAGGGGCTGGTGCTGCACGAAGAGCCCAACGTGGCCGTGTAAGTATTATTATTTACTTATTTTAACCGCCTCCGTGGCCTAATGGTGGTCCATTCGCTTCACAACACCAGGAGGTCTCGGGTTCGATTCCCGGTGGGGTCAACTTGGAGAACCAAAGTACATAATTGTCATAGCTCACAGAATCACTAAACTGAAGTGGCAGTGGGCAGGGCACAAAACTCATAGAACAGATGGCCGTTGGGGCAGTAAAGTTCTAAAGTGGCGACCGCGCACCGGAAAACGTAGCGTAGACAGGCCTCCCACGCGGTGCACCTACGAACTGGTGAAAATCGTGGGAAGCCGATGGATGCGGGCAGCGCAGGACCGGTCGTTCGTAGAAATCCTTGGGGGAGCCTTTTATACTATGAGGTATTGACAAATTTGGTAACGATAACGGAAATTGATAAACTTAGGTTGAGACGATAAATGGCAACCCTCTGATGTTAAATATGTCTATCTGCCTGCGCAAAGTGGTTGCGTTATGTACTTATAGCGCCTGAAAACTAGTTATCATGACCAAAAAAAACGATAAGGGAAATGTCTTGAGTAAGATATATAATGAAAGTACTAGTTATACTCATGACAATTTATGCAAAAACTGACCAAATATTCGCTTGCTTTATGGAGCAACGCCCGTTAGTAGTAGGAATAACGAGAGTTCTGGACCAGAATCTCACCCCCCTGCCGGAGACCCAAAGTTGCCTGGAATTCCTATGCTTGAAGATAGCGAAATGGGACCACGCGCAAATGATTTAAATGGGAGGCGACACCATTTTTTTTACCGACTTCAAAATGGAAGAGGTACTAAGTTCGACTGTATATATTAAGCTATTGTATAGCTTTTATCGCGGGCTTTGAGGGGACCGAATCAAGAAATTTCGTAACGAAAATAAAACCTGACACCCCAAAAAATATACAGGGTGGACCATAAGTTTTTTCACTTTTCAAACTAAATTAAAATGAAAACTAATTACATCAGGTGAAAACCGTTTATTAATTATGAAAGCACATAAAAAGGGAATTTATTTTTTAAAAATTACATCATCCATATGTGTTCCTTCATTATTTTAGCATTGCTGTAACATTGAGTGCAGTTCGAGAAATTTTTGGCAAAAAAAAAAGTGATATCCAAAAGAGGCGACATTAACTGGCCTCCTCGCAGCCCAGACCTGTCCCCAATGGATTTTTTTCTTTGGGGATACCTTAAAAGTAAAGTTTTTGAGACCAACCCCGTGTCTGTTGCGGAATTGAAGCAACGTATTCGCGAGGAAATGCAAAAAAATTCTCGGAATACTTGTCAGGCCGTCATTGAAAATTTTCGCTCCAGGTTACAGCAATGCCAAAATAATGAAGGAACACATATGGATGATGTAATTTTTAAAAAATAAATTCCCTTTTTATGTGCTTTCATAATTAATAAACGGTTTTCACCTGATGTAATTAGTTTTCATTTTAATTTAGTTTGAAAAGTGAAAAAACTTATGGTCCACCCTGTATATTGAGTTCTAAAAAACTTACAGTGTCATCTATCTATCCATGATGATGATGATGATAACGATGACAATGACGGATGACGATGACGATGACGGATGACAGACGATGACGAATGATGGATGACGAATTACGAATGACGGATGACGGATGATGATGATGATGATTAACTTTCTTAGTGTTACATAAACATCCCGCGCCCCAAGGACTAGCCGCAATGGACCGATTGCTTCCAAAATCGATATCTGAGGGTCCCTGAGGTCCCTTATCACGAATCCGCTGCCCGAATTGGAAAAAGTGGCCGCCATTTTGAACTTTTTAGTTACTGGACCGATTGCTTCCAAAATTGATATCTGAAGGTCCCTGAGGTCCCTTATGACGAATCCGCTGCCCGAATTGAATAAAAAAAGGGGCCGCCATTTTGAACTTTTTAGTTACTGGACCGATTGCTTCCAAAATCGATATCTGAGGGTCCCTGAGGTCCCTTATCACGAATCCGCTGCCCGAATTGAAAAAAATGGCCGCCATTTTGAACTTTTTAGTTACTGGACCGATTGCTTCCAAAATTGATATCTGAAGGTCCCTGAGGTCCCTTATCACGAATCCGCTGCCCGAATTGAAAAATGTGGCCGCCATTTTGAACTTTTTAGTTACTGGCCCGATTGCTTCCAAAATCGATATCTGGGGGTCCCTGAGGTCCCTTATCACGAATCCGCTGCCCGAATTGAAAATAGTGGCTGCCATTTTGAACTTTTTAGTTATTGGACCGATTGCTTCCAAAATCGATATCTGAGGGTCCCTGAGGTCCCTTATCACGAATCCGCTGCCCGAATTGAAAAATGAGGCCGCCATTTTGAACTTTTTAGTTACTGGCCCGATTGCTTCCAAAATCGATATCTGGGGGTCCCTGAGGTCCCTTATCACGAATCCGCTGCCCGAATTGAAAATAGTGGCCGCCATTTTGAACTTTTTAGTTATTAGACCGATTGCTTCCAAAATCGATATCTGAGGGTCCCTTAAGTCTCTTATCACGATCCCGCTGCCCGAATTGAAAAAAATGGCCGCCTTTTTGAACTTTTTAGTTACTGGACCGATTGCTTCCAAAATTGATATCTGAGGGTCCCTGAGGTCCCTTATCACGAATCCGCTGCCCGAATTGAAAAAAGTGGCCGCCATTTTGAACTTTTTAGTTACTGGACCGATTGCTTCCAAAATCGATATCTGGGGGTCCCTGAGGTCCCTTATCACGAATCCGCTGCCCGAATTGATAATAGTGGCCGCCATTTTGAGCTTTTTAGTTATTGGACCGATTCCTTCCAAAATCGATATCTGAGGGTCCCTGAGGTCCCTTATCACGAATCCGCTGCCCGAATTGAAAAATGAGGCCGCCATTTTGAACTTTTTAGTTACTGGCCCGATTGCTTCCAAAATCGATATCTGGGGATCCCTGAGGTCCCTTATCACGAATCCGCTGCCCGAATTGAAAATAGTGGCCGCCATTTTGAACTTTTTAGTTATTAGACCGATTGCTTCCAAAATCGATATCTGAGGGTCCCTCTGAAGTCTCTTATCACGAACCCGCTGCCCGAATTGAAAAAAGTGGCCGCCATTTTAAACTTTTTAGTTACTGGACCGATTGCTTCCAAAATTGATATCTGAGGGTCCCTGAGGTCCCTTATCACGAATCCGCTGCCCGCATTGAAAAAAGTGGCCGCCATTTTGAACTTTTTAGTTACTGGACCGATTGCTTCCAAAATCGATATCTTGGGGTCCCTGAGGTCTCTTGTCACGAATTCGTTGTCGGAAGTGAAAATAGTGTTTAGTAAATAGGATACAAAAAGTACAAATAAATGATACGAAATCAAGGGGTTCATGGGTAAAGATGGGTGTGCCTCAAGGCTCTATCTTGGGACCTTTCCTTTTTTAGTTTATATTAATGATCTGCCATTCATGGTTGAATCACTGTCAAAAATTGTGTTGTTTGCGGATGATACATCACTAGTTTTTAAGGTTGACAGAAAAACTGATATGTCTGACGAAGTAAACGACACTCTTTTAAAAGTGTACAATTGGTTTACTATACACAACTTAGTCTTAAATGCAAAAAAGACCAAATGTATTAAATTCACATTACCTAATGTTATTGAAGTAAACAACAATTTATCCTTAGCTGGTAATGTATTAGAATTTGTAAATCAAAGCGTGTTTCTAGGATTAACTGTAGATTCAAGGCTTCAATGGGGCCCGCATATAGAAACACTAACTGGCAGGCTTAGTTCAGCCGCATACGCAGTCAAAAAAATCAGGCTCCTTACGGATATAGACACCGCAAGACTGGTATATTTCAGCTACTTCCATAGTATTATGTCTTATGGGATACTTTTGTGGGGACATGCAGCTGATATAAATACCATATTTGTTCAGTAGAAAAGAGCGGTTCGCGCTATTTATGGAATGCGTTCTCGTGAGTCGCTCCGAGATAAGTTTTAAGATATTAATATAATGACTTTCCCGTGTCAGTACATTTATGAAAATATAATGTATGTACGTAAAAATCTGCATCTCTTTTCACTGAATAGTGACAGGCACAGTCGAAATCTTCGGAATAGGAATAAACTTCAAGTAATTTATACCAGACTTAGCAAAATCAATAAATCCTTTGTGGGACAATGCTCACTCATGTATAACAAATTACCAGATGATGCGATAAATTTGTCAGAAAAACAGTTTAAAAATTGTATCAAAAGAACTCTTTGTAGAAAAGGTTATTATAAGACATCCGAATATTTAAATGACAAAAATGTATGGGTAGACAGTGTTTCTTCTATCAACACTACTAATCAATCATGTTTAATAGTAATAAAATGATGACCAACCTAAGAATTAATGTGAAAGCGATAAGACATGACAAGTTTAGTACTTCTTTTAATAAATATTTTTATCTTAGCATTGACATGAGTGGTGCATGCTCGCTTAAATGTTCGTGCGGATGGTGGCGCATCGGGAGCCGGGTCGTTCCTTTCCCTCTAATATGGTTGATGGGAGCGATGGCTGACTCTCGCGTTATACTCGTGACCGGGTGCTGTCCGTGTGAACTGGCGTACTCTTGTTAAATGCATTCAATGTTTTTTTTTTTATGTATAACTTTTCGTGTCATATTGTTTTCATGTTCTAATGACATAATCTATCTACATATAATCAAGGATTTAATTTTGACGTTTTTAACTAATTATAATTATTGTTTATTTCTTGATTCTTCACAAATGACATTGTTATTATTATTTTATGACTATCAAAAAGAGTGTAATTTGCACCTATTTTGAATAAATATATTGATTGAATTGAAAAAAAAGTGGCCGCCATTCTGAACTCGAAAATCTCAAAATCGATATCTGGAGGTCCCTGACCTCAGTCCCTTATCACGAATCCGTTGTCGGAAGTGAAAAAAGAGGCCGCCATTTTGAACTTTTTAGTTATTGGACAGATTGCTTCCAAAACCGATATCTGAGGGTGCCTGAGGTCCCTTATCACAAATCCGCTGCCCGAATTGAAAAAAGTAAAAATAATATTATTATACTTAAATACACAACATTACCCAACAATAACGAAATCAAAGGTGGGTACGAATTAAATTAGGGGCTTACATTTTTTTTTAAATCGGTGTCTAAATCTAAAACATTTGATACGTAAGTAACTGTGTGCTGGTACCGACCTCAAAAAAAATTTTAAGCCCCTAATTTAATTCGTACCTACCTTTGATTTCGTTATTGTTGGTTAATGTTGTGTATTTAAGTATAATAATATGATTTCATACTTTTGAGTGAATTTCATTTTGACGTCGGTTTTTAGTTTTTTTTTAACTTTTATTTTTAATGCTTTTTTTTGGAATTAATGTTTGCCATTTTCAACTTTGGTGCTCTGGTGTTATAATATAATATGTTCTTATTACATTTCAGCATCAAAGATGAGGTGAAGTCGGAAGACCCGTTATGCGATGACTTTCCGCCCCAGGCGCAGAGGGAGCAACATGAGGACCCGTCACATGTGGACATGACTAATCTGCCCCAGGATAGAGTTGCAGACACCGGGCAAGCGAACGAGGGGGAACAAAGACCTGGCGCTGCGGACCCAGCGGCAAGCGATGACGAGGTTAGAGTATACAGATGCACAAATAAAAACTATGGAAACTTTCCGAATAATTGCGGAATGTTTATTTTAGACGAAAATTGAAAAGATTTTCTTTAATAGTGAGGAAATATCACATCAGACTAGACTGAGTGGCCATAGATGCCTTTGCCTTTCCTTGCTATTAACACAAAACAACGTCACTCAACAATCACACGTAATTGACGTAATGGCTGACAACCACAGAATAACTGGAAGCAAACTTCGTTTTAAAAAATATTATTCTATCAAATGGGATGTAAAGTATATCAATTAAAGTGGATGCACATGTTTCACGCACATTTGCCAAAGACGACCTATCGATAGACGCAGTTTTATATACTATTTTCAACCTTAAACCAGTATGTAAAAAAACAACCCAAATGGGTTGTTTGTCGTGTGAGCGATGTTCGTTAAACATCCCAAGATGGCCGTTTGTCGCTAGAAGTTATAAATTAAATAATTTATTTCAAGTCACATTTTATCAAGGCAACTCATAAAGGAACAATTTTAGTTATAAAAAATGACAGATTCCATATTACAAAGTTACCATAAATATAAAAGAAGAAAAAAACAAAATGAAAATTAGCTCGGTTAGGGCAAGGTATATAAAATATAAGTACTACAGTATGGACACTCCCTGCTGCTCTGTAGATTGCGACCTCACCCCCTCGACACTCAGATTGATAAAGATTGGTTACAGTTTGGTTGTCGAACGTATGGGATACCGCAGTCATTTTGTTTGCTCTGTCGTTTGTTTTTTGAAATCTCATGAAATGAAATATAATTTATTTGCTTAGTTTTGAGTTCAAAATTTGGTGTTAACAATAAATTAAAAATTTCATTTCAAAACCTGCTCATAATTTAAGCGTGCAAATATTTAATTACATTATTATTCATATATTTTATGTCAAGGTATAAATTCTTTCATTGAGTAAAAACATTTATGTATTAACGATTTAGGCAGGTTTTTTTTAAATATTCCGCCAGACAACATTCTTATTTCGTCAGGTAAAGCGTTGTATACTTTTGCTGCCATAAAACAAACATTTTTCTGTGCCATTGTCAACTTATATTTGGGTATTAGTACTGTATTGGCTTTCCTAAGTCGCAATTGTCTTAAAGGTATGGGTGGGGGAGGGTAGTATTCAGGATGCTCCTTCACAAAGAGACACAGTTGTTTTATATTTATATGCTAAAGAGCGTAAGTAATTTATATTTTATAAAAAGCGGCCTACAGGAGTCCAAAAAACCCGCGCCACAGAATGATCTTACACATTTCTTTTGCATCCTAAAAACTATTTGTATGTCAGTGCAATTTCCCCAAATGATGAGGCCATATTGCAAAACTGATGCAACATGAGCGTGGTATGCCAGTAATGCACTTTCAATGGAAGTAATATTGCGGAGACGGCGAAGTGCAAAGGAAAACCTGCTGAGTCGGTCTCATACTAATGTTACATGAAATTTCCAACTACAGTTTTCGTCAATTACTATTCCTAAGAATTTGTTAAATTGTACTTCTTCTATTAATTGTCCATCGTAGCTTATTTTTAAATTGAACTTTTTGCTTCTGTTTGTGCCGAATTGCATAACTTTGATCTTTGTGGTGTTTACTTTTAAATTATTCATGTTCATCCAGTTAATTGTATTTTTTATAGTCAAATTGATTTCATATTCTAAATCTGTTATATCTGTGTTTCTAGTCGTATTACTTGCCCTAACAAGAACAGTGGTGTCATCAGCAAAAAGTATTGATTCGTGGTTAGTACTTTTAGATAGGTCATTTATATATATACTAAATAGCAACGGACCCAAAATTGTGCCCTGCGGAACACCACAGCCATTCAGTTTATAATCAGATCTGCAAACAATCCTTCTAAATTTATTCTTGGTCATTCTATTTGTCTTCGTTATTTGAACGCACTGATGTCTATTTTGTAAGTAACTGATGAACCAGTTATTTGCAACTCCTCTCACACCATATTTATGTAACTTATCGACTAGTCTATCATGATCAACAAAGTCAAAAGCTTTACTCATGTCAAAAAAGACAGCCACCACCGGAATTCCATTATCAACAGAGTCAATCACTGTCCTAACTAGATTAAAATTTGCTGACGTGGTGTTTTTCTTCTTCCTAAAGCCATGTTGTTTACAACTTAATACATTAAATTTCTCAATAAATTTGGTTAATCGTACGTGTACGGCTTTTTTAAAGATTTTGGCTAAAACAGTTGTTAATTTCTCTTTTTTCGCCTTCTTTATGGAGATGCTTTACAATGGAAAACTTCAGTTTCTCAGGGAAGATACCTTGGCTAAATGAAAGATTAATGACATGACTAAGTACGTTTCATTCATTTCATTTCACGACCGTTTGTATGCAGTGTCCGGGGTGTGGTTAGGGTTTACTTTTTTACTATGAATTAGTTTTTGAACAAAATACTTAGAAGTACACCGGTACGAAGTTAGTTGGTTATGGTTTCCGCAACCAGGCGACCATTGCGCTCATTATTCGAGATTGGCCGGCATCACTCTACCGGCCGGCCCAGCTCCAAGAAGTCCAATAGCCCGCGTGGGTTCCCGACGACTTTCTGGAGCGAACTCGGGGCACCTCCCTCACAGCAATCGCTTCAGCTGCCTTGATGATGCCCATGCACTCAGCCTGAAAGACCGTTTTACGCGTACCTAGGGGATTTAGGGGCCATTTTGACCTTTTTATTTCCTGGACCGATTGCTTCCAAAATCGATATCTGGGGGTCCCTGAAGTCCTTAATCAAGAATCCATTGCCAGAATTTTAAAAAATGGCAGACATTTTGAACTTTTTGAAAATCGATATTAAGTTTGAGACCTCAAGGACCCTCAGATATCGATTTTGGAAGCAATCGGTCCAGAAACTAAAAAGTTCAAAATGGCAGCCGCTTTTTTCAATTCGGGCAACGGATTCGTGATAAGGGGCCTCAGGGACCCCCAGATATCGATTTTGGAAGCAATCGGTCCAGTAACTAAAAGTTCAACATGGCGGCCGCTTTTTTTAATTCGGGCAACGGATTCGTGATAAGGGACCTCAGGGACACCCAGATATCGATTTTGGAAGCAATCGGTCCAGTAAGTAAAAATTTCAAAATTGCGGCCACTTTTTTCAATTCGGGCAACGGATTCGTGATAAGGGACCTCAGGGACCCCCAGATATCGATTTTGGAAGCAATCGGTCCAGTAACTAAAAAGTTCAAAATGGCGGCAACTTTTTTCAATTCTGACAACGGTTAACTGGGACCCTCAATTTTGGAAGCAATTGTTTTAGTAACTAATAAGTTCAAAATGCCAGCCTTTTTTCAATTCTGACAACGGATTCGTGATATGACCTCAGTAGACTTCAGATATCAATTTTGGAAGAAATCGGTTCAGTAACTAAAAAAATCAAAATGGCCGCCATTTATTGAATCTGACAACGTATTCTTGATCAGAGATCTAAGGTACCTTCAAATATCGATTTTACACTATTGAAGTATTTTTTCTACGTAATGGCATTTTCTTTCATTTAATTGTCAAGTATTGTGACAACCCTTGGTACTGTGATCAGTGACTCGTGAAATCGGCGATGACGCGATTATTATAGGCGTTGGACGACTGTATGGATTCTTAGACTGTGGCTACGACCCAGGACATTCAGTGAAGTTTGCAGGATGTTGAAGTTAATAGTTTTATCGTAGTAGTTTAGTTTATTGAAGTGAAAACTTCTTTAGGCGCGTTGGACATTTTTTGAGATAGGAAAAACCTTTGAACTCGCGATACGGTACCGTAACCGATACCTCCGTAATTGTCCAAGTTTTCCCTTCTTTCGGCCTTTGTGTGTGTGTGTGTTTTTTTATAACAATTTCACAATGCACGATGAGAGTTAGTGGCAAACTTAAAATATTATTGGTAACTAGGTCGCACTATACGCTACATCAACATATTGTGCGGTCTTTGAGCCGTAAAACGAGAGTGAATAGGCATTATTTGAGCTTGCGTGTTACATCCTCGGCTGCGTCTGCACTTACCACCAGGTCAGGTGCAGCCAAACGCACTCAAATTTAAACTTTAAAAAAAACATAAGACTCTCTTAACGTCTATGCGAGAATTTTATTCATTGGTCTTTTTATGTTTGCAGATGTATGGAATACAGAATCTGGAAACTGAAAGTGAATCGAGTATAACAACGATCGAAGACACCTATTCCATGGTAGACGTACAAACAGAAACAGCGCTTGCTACATGTCGGAAAAGAAAACATTTACACACACGTGACCGACATGAAATTCCACTACAAATACAGAAACAAATCAAATCAAATCAAAGGTTCGAATTCTATTACGACGCGAACACCAATGAAGCGACACTGGCGGAAACAAATTACCTAATCGACACACCAACAAGTAGTGATACGTTAATGACACCACATTCACAAAAGGGTGATTTATTAGTATTGGATGATGGCAGTAATATAGTTGTGCCGCCGAACAGCGTCGTCATTGAGTGTCCAAATGAAATGGCAGCTGCACAGGTGCTGGACTTGTCTTCGTTGGCGTTCAGTGCGGACGCAGGTGGAACGCAGTACGTGACACTGGACGGGCAGCTTCTTGAAGTGATCGATTGTTCAAGAGAACGTAAGTAATTATTATTTCTTCACTAGCTTTTGCCGGCGGCCTCGTCCGCGTGGATATCGTTTTTATGACTGGTTTGAGGGCGAGTGGTGCTTGCGGCTCGCGAGTGTGGGCATGAGTTTTCTCCAGATCCCTCTGAAACTATATCGGACTGCACGAGCGTGGAAATGAGTTTGCTCCAGATCCCTCGGGAACTATGTCAGGATATGCTAATTAGTAAATTGTCATTTCCCACCCCCCTCAACCATCTCTGCGCAACAAATCAGAACAATCCATTGTTCCGTTGCGATGTTTCAATCATGTTATTAAGGATTTCAAACTTTGAATATCAGGCGGCTACGCGGCGTGGGCGCGGGCTATTCGGCGGTACGTGGGAAAACGATAGCAAATGTAGGATCCTTGATAAGTTTTTATGACTATATATATGAAGGTGCACTTCAGTTTTTTCCAGATCCGTCTTAAAATATGCTTTTTTTGGGACAAAAAATATATGTTGTTCTCCACCCTTTACTTTGGCATTTCAGCGAAAACGATTCAGCCGTTGGAACACACATTCATACTTTCGCGTGTATAATCGAAAATGTATGATTCATATTGGTTAAAAATATTGTACACTTATTATATGAAACTAGCTTTTTTGCCCGCGTGGCCACCGTTTCTATGACTGTCCTTGAGGGTGAGTCCAGATCCCTCAGAGACTATATCGGGCTACTCTGATTGGCAGTCTATGTCTCCCCCCCCCCCCCCCCCACCACCACCAACTAATTCCATACAAAAATTACTTCATTCCGTTGCGATGCCGAAGCGTGGAAATGAGTTTTCCCCAGTATCCTAATTAGTAAATTACCGTTTCCTGCCACCTGAACCACTCTGTGCAAAAAATCACAACAATACATTGTTTCGTTGCGATGTTAAAGAAATTAACCAAAAAAAGAGTATTTTTTTAGTTCCCTCAGGAACTGCATCGGACTGTGCTATTTTCACAAGATAAAAAATAGCATATGTCCTTCCCCGTGATATAGGCTATCATATCAGCTCATATATGTCCCCACCGAGGGGCACAAGCCTACCCTGAATTAGGGCGATCGGGCCTTATTCAACCACGCGGGCCCAGTGCGGGTTGGTCCACTTTCTCACACAACCTTCGAGTTTCTTCGCAGGAGTGTGCAGGTTTCCTCGATGTTTTCCTTCACCGTTATTAAAACAATCGGTAATGATATGTACGTAAGTTTTTGAAAAACTCATTGGAACATTGGCCGTCCAGATTTGAACCCGGTAACACTGTTACTCGGTGACGAATATTTTTCCCAACCAGTAACAGTGTGACAGTGAGCGGTGTTACCGGACGGGAATAAACGGGTACCTCTGGTTAGACGGGCCCAGTCGTTATCGGTTGAGCCACCAACGACGCTATATATAGACTACCTGCATGCCAAATTTCGTCAAGGTTGGTCAAGGTGTTGCAGCATGAAAAGTTAACAAACATAATTTTACTTTTTTTTTATTGAAAATTTGAGTGCGTTTGACTATATCTCACCTGATGGTAAGTGACGATGTAGTCGAGGATGGTACACGCTAACTCAAATAATACCTAATTTATTTATAATATTAATTTATATGAAAAAAAAAACGATTTTTTTAATGGATAAGATTCTATTTTACTAATTGAAGTATCGGCCGTCGTTATCGATTAACTTTTGCCATTTTAATGGAAGTTCGTTGAAGCCTCTCCTAGAACTCCTGGGGACGGGAATCGATGAACTTCTTAAAGGTATTTTTCCCCTGTAGAAAGTAATCCAAATTCCAAAAAAAAATGTAAATCTGTAGGGGCGCGGTCCGGGGAGTATGGTGGGTAACGGAGAGTTTCCAGTTATAGCTGCTGTAGTTTTGCGGCGGTCCTCTGCGCGGTGTGCGGGCGGTGCGGGCGGTGTGCGGGCGGTGTGCGGGCGGTGTGCGGGCGGTGCGGGCGGTGCGGGCGGGCGTTGTCGTCAAGTACGAGTGGACTACAACAATTGACAAGTCTCGGTTGTTTGACAGCGATCTTGTCCATCTTCCGTTCGGGACACGGTTTGGCTGCCTCCCCTCCACACCCCTCCCCTCCCCACCTCGAGAGGTCGAGATCCAAGTAGTGCGATTGACGTTTTCGGTTATCATAAAGTACCCATATATGTATAAATTCTTTATTGCACACAAGGAATAATCACAAAATGGTTTTATCAGACTTAAGTGTACAAAGGCGGTCTTATCGCTAAAAGCGATCTCAAAGTACCCATTTATTATTTATTTATGTATTCCACGATTTATTTTACACGGAAATAGGGACAAACAAACATTAAACTAGATAAGAACATACAAAAGGTACAGTTTATTCCTTCAGAAATTTCTTCCAGCAGACCTTGGTCATTTCTCTTCTTAATAATAGTGATGTTACCACATGTAACCATTGATAACGTATTTGTAACTGTTATGAATAATTCGATACCACACAAACAATTACATATTTCTTGTTGCGTCAATCAACCAACCATAAAAGTTTCAGACATAAAGTGATATGTTTAAGTACAATAGTAGATTGTACAAAAAGAGAATAAAACAAGCCATTTTACCCGAGACGTTCATTTAGCAAACCGAGCTGGTACGGCGAGGGTGGATAGTCACGTCGAGGGTAAAATGGGTTTCATGCTCGAGTTTTAGACTCTGCTTTTCACTTCGATTGCAAGGAAATAATAAATAATATTCAACCGCAATAACACAAATTTGGCTAATTTTGACGAATAATTAGTTTCCCGCCACACAATTTTTCTTGTTTTCCACCCCCTTCACCCATTACAACCCCTAAAACCGACGGTCCACAAAGTATACTTTAGCCTCGGGTTTGGCAACACTATTTTGGTAATGGTTATTTTATTTCGTTATATGTTGCATCTACATGATAGGTACATAGTATTTACTATGGATGTCTATGGGCACATCACTAGTTACGTCATACTAGCAATTAGCATATATCAAATCAGCATTCTCTGGACGGCCGCAGTATAGCCAGTATTCAAAAATGGGCAACTTCACCTAATAATATCTATGAAGCGGGAGCGCTAACCACTCTATGCCACCGGGTCAGTCAATGTGTGTCAGTTTGTAGCAATTACTTTTTATGTTCTTAGGTTTTAAAACATAAATTGAATGCTGTATTGGTTATTTTCCAGTGTGCGTGAATATGACGCGGCTGAGTGAAGATGACATCCGAGCTGCGACGGGACTGCGAGGGGGAAAGAGATAGCAGCATTCAACATTTAGTGCTAAAAGATCGTTCGTGAGATAAATCTCTTATCGTGTGGCACAGTTGACCGTGCTATCCAGGGGATGGCCGGCGCGGTGGGTGCCTGTGAAAGAACTGACGCATCGTTAAGTACACGTGCCCACTGCTGGGCACGGGTCGCTCTTCCCAAATTCGGGAAGGCTAGGCCATCTCCACTCACGGGGGCCGAGTCCGGGTTTGCGGAGGTTGTAGAAGAAAGAAGAAGAAGTTTTTGAGCCGCATATAGAGCCTCTTGGCTATCGGTCCAAGTTCCCGGTGTTAGGATGCCCCCAAAAACTTTGCGGGGCACCTCGGATTGGCGTTTAACTACCAACTTTTCACCCGATGGCAGGGCGATGTCTTCAGCTGTGGCCGTTCTGAGCCGTTTGAGCGTGGCCTGGTTGGCGCACCGGAGCTGCAGAACGCCGCCCGAACTAAGCTTTTAGGTGGACTGATTCTCTGGAGTTAAATTTATGATTTTTTGTATCTGACGTTTGCCATCATCATAACAGCCGAAGGACATCCACTGCCGGACATGGCCTCCCCCAAGGATTTCCCCAACGACCGGTTCTGCGCTGCCCGCAACCAGCGGCTTCCCGCGATTTTACCAGGTCGTCGGTCCACCGAGGCCTGCCTACGCTACGTCCTCCGGTGTGCGGTCACTACTCGAGAACTATACTGCCGCAACGGCCATCCGTTCTACGAGCTATGTGCTCCGCCTACTGCCAATTCTGAGAGCTATGTCGGTTACTTTAGTTCTCCTACGGATCTCCTCGTTTCTGATAGAACTATACTGCCGCAACGGCCATCCGTTCTACGAGCTATGTGCTCCGCCTACTGCCAATTCTGAGAGCTATGTCGGTTACTTTAGTTCTCCTACGGATCTCCTCGTTTCTGATTGGATCACGCAGAGAAACTCCGAACATAGCATGCTCCATGCCCTTTGGGTGACCTTGAGCTTTCTTATGAGCCCCATAGTAAGCGACCATTTAGAATGTTTATTGAGCGTGCGTTCTGCCATTGGGCCAAGCGGCGGTTGCGTTTATTTTGTTATACCCTCCTATATAATAAGGTTAGGTTCATACTCACTCTAAAGACTGATTTGTAATATATATGTAAGGCAAGTACTATTATAAGTAAACAACTTGTGATAACTAGTTACATAAGATCTTCTATACCTGTACCATTGTCTAAACTTTGGACAATTCATTGAAGGAAAAGGAGGCGCCAGCGGTGACCAGTGGCTGAATACTGATGTAGGCTTTGACGCAAACTTCAAAAGCGTGAGACCATTGTATGGATTCTTACGCTGTGTGTAATTAAGTGTATAAAAGCATTGATATAGGTACCTGCTTAGTATCTAGAGCTAGGTCTCGACTGTCGTCTCGTATAAAATCAGACATATATAAAAAAAAAGACTTTTACTGATCCTATTGTATACTAATTCTCTGGTGAAAAACTGTTAAGCATGTAAATGGTCAAACCTAAAGAGTCACACGCTCTAGTTACCAGGAGCAGACTTCTCGCCAGAGATATCTGTCATATACGACGGCGTAGTGATTCCCTATGCCGACACAGCTGAGACCTTGGAACAGAAATGTCGAGGGTACACGACTGCCCACAACAAAGGAGTGTATTGTTTTCAGGTGTATGTGTGTATATTATTTATTAATGGCATTATTTTGGACTCGAGTGTGTCTTGGGTTGCTCAAGTCAACGAAGTCATCCGCAAGATGCACTTGTCCTTTCATGCGCTGAAACGTACTCAATATTTCCTGCCATTGAAAGCTAATGTGTCCTTATACCGCCCTATTCGGGATTACGCTGACACGTGCTGTTTAGATGTAACAGAAGAACTGCTCAACAAACTAGTGTCTCCATAATCTTTGAGTTCGCTTTATTTTTGGCCTGCGTAAGTTTGGCCATGTCTCCCAATACTTCCGATTCGTCTTCGCAGAAACACTCATATCCTTTGTCTTCTTTTCAAAACACTTAACAATCCTTGTTCTCCATCCTGTCTACGGGAACGCTTTAACTTGCAACGTCCTCCCGACCAGCAATCCCGTGCTCATCTCAAACCCCTCCTTTCTTTTCCCACCCATTCCACTGACTTCTATTCCTATTCCTTCTCTGTGCACGCCAGGCTGTGGAACTCACTTCCACACGAGGTTCACGTTAGTCAAAGTCTGTATGAATGAATGTCATTTATTGTCTGAAAGATAAGCTTATGTGCTAGTTCTTATTGCAATTCTTATTGTTAGAACAGTCTACCTTACACAGGCATACAATATAAAATTACAATTAATACTTAAGTATCTACTATTAATTTCAATGTCATATAAAGATATTACAGTTTTATAAGAAGTAAGTCAAGCATAAAACAATCTAAAATATAAATAGGTGTAAAAAACTTAAAAAACTCATCAAGATTGTAGAACACATTTTCAATAAACTATTTTTTTTAAAACACTCGAATTTTAATACATTGAACTCCTTAAACTCATTTGCCAATTTATTATATATTTTTATGGCATTAATGTAAGTCAATGGTTCCCAACCAGTGGTCCGCAGAAGCCGCCAAAATATGGTCCGCGAAAGATTTTGTGAGCCCTTGGTCGCCGTGCGGTACGTGAAGAGCGCAGGTCGCCGGGCCGCCGCCGCCGCCGCCGCCGCCGCCAGCTCGGCGAACACGATGCAAAGTCTGCGATCTACCCACTATTGAACGTGTATAGTGTGCAACAAATTACCAACGCTTTGCTCTGTCATTTGTTATATCCGAGTGTCTCAGTAATAGTATTTATTATTACTTAACTGTACGAGGAAGTGAATCATTCCATACTGACCGTTGTTCTTAACTTTATTTCTTGAATTTGTTCGTAAATAATATAGGTAAGTGAACATCTTGTTTTGATAAACCCTTTCTTTAAGTACCTTTTAAAAATGATCGTTTTCGGGCCGTCATTAATTGAATATTTTCAATGCGCCTATTTTTCGATGCCTCAACTGAATAAAGACGTAACGCTTTTTACCGAAAAATTTTTTTATTGCATTTTTCGATGGCAGAGACTGAGGCGCATATGCTAATTTTTTTTTGGAATTTTATCTGTAAATTCGGTTAAAATAGGAAGGAACACAACTTTATTCTATCGAAATTTACTACGTTTATTGTGGACGAAAAACGGCGCTATAAAGCCTTACCACTTTTACCAAGTGTCGAAAAAAGCAGAACAAAGGCGCAATCATGTATCACTTACTTATTCGTCTGAATATTTTGTAACCATTAACGCACAGATACTTTACGTCTTTATTCATGTTAAACTGGAACGAAGTGTTTTGGTGCAAAGATTTATTTGCGTTTGTTCTTATGTAAAATGCGATATACTTATAAAGCAAAAATTTTTACAGTAAAATTGTATCTCATTTTGTTACGTATAACCACTTTGACACTTTATTCGTACTACGCATTGAGGCTTTACGCCTTTATTCGGGTTAATGTGAACACAGTCGTAACGCAAAGATTTACACGCCTTTGTTCGTATGTAAGATAAGATAAATTAAGAAGGCAAAGCTTTTTACAATAAAATTATGTCTTACTTATTCGCATATAACTTCTTTGCCGCTTTATACCTTATTGACAAAAATATCATGTTAGAAAGCAAAACGTCAATACCATACCATTTTTAGATATTGTACGTAGTAAGAGTACCTTACCATTCATCAAGCATCCAAATAATTTTGTATTCACCGATTACGTTCAAAGCAGTTGATAGTTGAAATGGTATTAAAGTATTGCGCGGAGCGGCGCGTTGGCGCGGTGGCGCGGTGGGTAGCACTATAACGTTGCATCAAGGTCACACGCTTAACGTTTCGATTGGCTGCTCGCACAGCCAGTTTGCGTCGTGCCGGCGGAGTGATTAGTTGCGTATAAATGTGAGTGAACCAGCGGAATAACTATAATGTTTTCTCCGGAAATAGTACCATCTCAACGTAAGCGTAGCTCGCAAAGACCTCGAAAATGTCGTCGCAAACTAAATATGGAAAAGCAAAAATATGATCAGGATCTTGACAAAAAAGGTAAGTTATTTGAGATGTTTATTTGGCCCTAAAATAGTTGTACAGTCAGCTGACGAATTACTTGACCACCCCCGCTCAAAACCAGTGAAGTTTTCTCGGTTTTGAGCGGTTTTTTGTTTTTGTTTTTATTTTATCACGAAATTTCGTATAATTAGCAGGTTAACAAGCTGTATAAGTATATAAAATCGTATGTAAAAATAAATAATCAACTGAGAAAATTTCCTCGGCTTCGAGCGGGAGGGGTTAGGTAATTCGTCAGCTGACTGTACAAGTTTAGTGCTATGACAGAAGTTTTTTTGCAGCATAATTTCGTAGGTAAGTACATAGGTACTTTAGAGTTTCGTGGGTACCCAAAACGTGCCGAAGTAGCCAACACCATACGTCTACGTTAGGTAGGTATTGTCTAGGTATTGATTCCTTTATTGTCATCTCCGATGTTATTTATCAATCAGTGATTGTGACGAGTACTTAAAATAAATAGGTCAAGTATGTATCGGATTTTATGATGATTAATAAATATTTGGTGAAAGTATCTTTTACGAGTAATAATAAATAGGTGTGTACTACCTACCTTAGATTACCTACCTGTTACTTATCTGTTGAAAGGATGAGTTTTAATTATTATTGTGTTGTCAAAAGAATTTGATATACCCACATGATAAAATTATATCATCCTACTAAATGTTATAAACGCGAAAGTTTATAAGGATGTATGGATGTATGTTTTGTTACTCTTTCACGCAAAAACTACCGAACAGATTAAGATGAATTTTGGTATGTAGACAGTTGGTATGCACCCTGGATTATACATAGGCTACTTTATATCGCAGAAAAACGTGTTATGCCCACGGGAAAACATCATGAAACTTTATTTTATATTAGAAATTGGGTATGTAGGTACGGTAGATACCTTGCACCCTGGATCTAGTTTTTAAAGCGGGAAATCGTCTTATTTTCACAAGAAAAAAATTATTAAACTTTGTTTTTTACTTATAATATATTTGGTACAGACAATACAAAACAGCCTATTTGTAAAATATAAAAAAAGATAGATTAATAACTACTTGAGAAAACTTTATCGGTTTCAAGCGGCCCGATTACTTATGTTAGGTAACAGACTGTACACCATCCCTTACAGCCTACCTACAATTTTTTTTTTCAGATGAATCGAATTCCAGTTTCAATCTCACTGAGGATTTTTCTCCAGATGAATCTGACTATGTACCCGAGACCGAAGAAGATTCATCATTTGAATCTAATGAAGAATTGCCAAAAAAGACTGCTAAAACCAAAACATCTAAAAAAAATAAAGATGACTGCAGGATTTTGAAAGAGAGGAACACTAATGAAATCCATGTCTGTGACGATTTATCAGAGGTCACCAGCAATATGAAATCAACGTTTAACACACCAACATCATCCAATCTAGCAAGTTGCGTTGGATCACCATTTTTCAATACAAACGACATTTTGGTAGACATATCAAATGTGCAAGAAATACTTAATGATATTGAGAATATCAATCCGGAAAATAATGAAAACGTGATTGATGATTTGCGTGAAATTAAAAATAGTGACTCTTTAACAGAAAATATTGAACCTCAAACAGCTGATAATATAGATCCCATAACACAGAATATTAATGATAATGCTCCAGAAAAGGAAAACACTGTAACAGAACCAATTTATATCGAAATGACTGGTCTACAGGCATCTAGTAACGCCGATGTAATTTCTGGTGTTCCTAAACTCTCAAATCTGGCATTGCTAAAATTACAAAGTTTGACATACAATGGAAGTCTTGTGGGTATGTTATTTAAGTGATTTAAGTTTTATTATGTAGAAATTGGTGATAATTTAAATGTGTAGGTAAGGTAAGTTTCTTAAACGGTATATTTATTTTACAGGTGAAGAAGTAAACCAAAATGAAGATCAAGCTATTAGGCAGATAATTGGACAGGACAATGATAACCCTAACCAAGAGTTAGAAGATCTTGCACGTATGTCAAGTTATTTTTAAATTATTATGTAGAATTTTATGTTAATTTAATTATGTAGGTAAGTTTCTTAAACAGTATATTTATTTTACAGGTGAAGAAGTAAACCATAATGAGGATCAAGCTATTAGACAAATATTTGGACCGGAAAATGATAACCCTAACCAAGAGTTAGAAGGCCAAAATAATGACGAAACTGGAAGAAGTAGGAAAAGAAGAAGAAGTGAAGAAAGTTGGAAAGATAGGCGAAACAAACGCCTGAAAAACTTGGGAAAGTCTTACGTAGGAGTACGAAATAAGAAAGAGCAAAAAGAGAAAGAAATGGGTGAAGTATGCAGTTGCAAAAAAGAATGCTTTAATAAAATAACAGCTAATGAAAGATCACAAATATTTGAAAGATTTTGGAAACTTGGCAGTCACGAAAAACAATGGGAATTTATTCTTAGACATATTTCTTCACAAAACATAAAGAAAATGCAGCTAGAAAGAAAAAGCACAAGGTCACAAACCATAATATACAATTTACCACAAAATGTTAGAGATAAAGTAGTTGTGTGCAAGAAAATGTTCTTGAGCACTCTAGGTATAACCGAGAAGTGGGTGTATACTGCAATTGAAAAAGAAGAATCTGTAATTGAGGACCGAAGAGGGAAGCATTTGATCAGACCTAATAGGATGAAGGAAGCCACTGCCCAGGGAGCCATTGATCACATAAAACAATTCCCAGTTGTAGATTCGCATTACACTCGCAAAGATAGCAATCGACTTTACTTAAATGAGACGTTGAATCTGTCCAAAATGTATAGATTATACAAAGAGTGGTACGGAGAGCAACCTGACAATGATCCAACTAATCTTGCTTCAAAAAGTCAATATGAAAAAATTTTCAACACTAAATTTAACTACAGCTTTTTCAAACCAAAGAAAGATTTATGCGATACTTGTTTTATATACGAAAACGCCGATGAAGATAGAAAAACTCAACTGAAAGATAGTTACGATTTGCATGTTAAAGAAAAGGATGCGGTTAGAAAACTGAAGGATAGTGAAAAGGATAATTCTAGTCAGGATACGATAAGCGTAGCTTGTTTTGATTTGGAAAAAGTACTTTACATACCGCAGTCAGAAGTGAGTCGATTTTATTACAAACGGAAGTATGCAGTCTACAATTTTACCATCTATGATGTTTTAATGATGAAAGGATTTTGTTACGTTTGGCATCAAGAAATTGCGAAGAGAGGAGCTATCGAAATAAGTAGCTGTCTTTGGCACTACATCAAACACGAGGTAGCCGAGAAAGGTAAAACAGAAGCATCTTTCTATTCTGACTCATGTGCCGGACAGAATAGAAACAGGTTTGTGTTTGCCATGTTCCAGCATGCTAGCAGACTTTTTGGGGTAGATATTTGCCACCGATTTTTCGAGAAAGGCCACAGTCAGTCAGAGGGCGATACAATGCATGCTTGTGTCGAAAGGGCAAAAAAAAACACGTCATCTACACCCCGGAACAAATGTATTGCATCATTTCGAATGCTAAAGTAGAAGGCGACAAATTTTCATTCAAAGAAATGATGCAATCGGACTTTTATGATTTTAAACAATTGGTCAACAAACCTGATGTGAACTGGTTCCAAGACGATGATAATCAGAAAGTATTTTGGTCTAGAGTAAAAGAAGTTAACATTAAGCACACCAATCCAGACCAAATAACATACAAGTACAGTATTCTGGCTGGAAGCGAATCCAAAACATTGACCACAAACAAAGTGTCTTCTCGCCGCCGTCGCAGGGGTAATAACTCTAACACACAAGAAGTTGTCACATTGATCCCTGCATATACAGATCCAATCCCGGTTCCAAGGCCATTATACAATGATTTGATGGAACTTTGCAGCGCTGGAGCAATACCATCGGCATATCATTATTTTTACAATAATCTGAATCCCCAAAATTCAGCGGAAACTGACCAGGTAAATGATGCGGGTGACTCAGAATAAACATCGGTCTAATCTAAACTACTGCTTATTATTAAGTTAGAATACAGTTTAATTTTCAATCATATTAATAAATACCAAAAAAGTAATTAAGAACTATGCTAATACCAATTATAGAACCATGGCTCCAACCAAAGAGGTTGACTTATTTTCTAATTTTATTTCTGTTCATAAATAATTAACGTTTATTTTTAAAAAGTTTACTATAATAAACAAAATCTAAACTAAAATTATTTTTAAGTAAATTAACAATTTTATTTTTAATCATAGTGAGTATTAATAATACCAATAATTAAAAACTATGTAAATGCCAACTCTTAAGAATCATAGCTCCAAAGAGGTTGGATTTTTAAATTTTATTTGTTTGTTAATCATGATAAGTATGAGAAGTTGATGTTTTTTGTTAAGTTGATGGTAATGTCTAAACTTTGATAGAGAGATTTTATTAAGTTAATAATTTTACTGTGATTTAGAACCAACAATTTTAAAGTACTAAGTTCCTATCAGAAATACCAAAAATAGTGTAAGTTAAGGGAAGATTATATTGTTATTTAGATGAAAATAACAGAAAAGAAGATTTTTTGAGTTAGCTTTATTATTAAATATTAATATTATATCACTTTTACTTAGTTTTATCACTTAATATCAAATTTATTAGTCATTTTCGACTTCTGAATAAAAAGTGTATAAAAATCATAATAATTCATAAATATCAGCCCCGTTGATACAAATTTAAACTTTTTACCACTACAACACATTATTTTTGATTATTATGTAGCCGTAGATCAGTAAATCGTTTGATTAACTATTGATTTAATATAATTAATAAATATATTTTCATTTTTCTGCGTCTTTTTTCAGTTACTATTTACCTTCCACAATTAGCGTAAACAGTTATTACGCAATATATATTTTTCAATCAAGTTAACGAACAAAGTTGTTACGTAACAATACGAATCGAGTTTCATTAAAAAAATTGACGAATAAAGGCGTAAAGTATTCTTGCACGTCAGGTATCTATGAAAAATTTGGCTTATAAAGTTATGCAAACTAATGATGCGTTTCTGTTTCATAAGCTCTTGCAGCCGAATAAAGGCGTAAATTTTTTTACAAAAAAAATATTTTTGAAATTGTAGATGAATAAAAATGTAATATGTTTTTTATTGAATATCTCTCTTTCTGATTAGAATCGGCATTTATCAAGTACACAGAAAGAAACATTATTTTTTTACCCATCTTTCAATATACATAACTAATGGTAGAAGTAATTAGAAAAGTAGGTAGATCAATTTTACGGTTTTTTGGCTCTCCTGTGAAATTGACTTTTTTCGATTACGCCTTTATTCGGTTGGGGCATCGTTTTGTTTGTGTCTTTTTTCAAAAAATAAGTATTTTTATTTAAGCTACATTTAGATTTAAAAAAAAGCGTAGGTGGCTCAGCCGGTAACGACTCGGTTCTTCTAACCAGAGGTACCGGGTTCAAATCTGGACGGCCAATGTACCAATGAGTTTTTAAAAACTTACGTACATATACTTACCGATAGCTTTAACGGTGAAGGAAAACACCGTGAGGAAACCTGCACCCGCCTGCGAAGAAACTCGAAGGTTGTGTGTGAAGTCGACCAACTGTAACGGATTCATATGTATAAATAAATATCTATAGGTATTACAGTGAGTCTTGATAGACTAAAAGGAAACTGTCTTTTGGGAAAAACATAACTAAGTTTTATTCGGTCGGGTGAGGATTAACCTCGAGTCGAGTGAATGGACAGTTGTTGAAACAAATTAGCTCAGGGATTATTTCGGGAAGCCAGGCTGGCGCCTTGTCGGTCGTCATTCGAACCACGCGGTGCGCACGTTATAACAGATTGTCTAAGGTAACTAGTAGTGTTTGGCGCCAAAACTGAGGCCGAAGAGATAGAGGCGTCGCCCTGTCTGGGTCCGGACAGCGACCGACGCTCGCGCAGATTTGCCACGAGGTCGGATGCATGTGTGCGACGGCCCGCGCGCCGCCGAGACTGTATCTGTGTGAAAGCTTATAAAACCACGGACACGCGGACGCTGGGGGACTCAGTCGAACAGACCACCACAGGAGAAGGACGTACTCGAATAACAGCTGCCGCACGCCCCGGGCAAGTGTCACGCCAAGTACTTATTAGTCGCGAATTAATTTAGGAATCTCACTTTATATTGTGAGTTTAGAATAGAATTTAGTGTGGCCGAAATCCTAGTTATTTGCCTTCGAAAGTTCGGGTTCCTACCTGGGATCAAGCCATTGTTTAGTGCAGTTAGGAAGTGAGGTACAGTGGGCAATCGAGCTGGGATCTAGGAATTGAAACAAGATGCCAGGTCGGTTGCTAGCTGAAGGTTTCGTCAGGTGACCAGGTTGGTAGTTCATGTTTTCAGGAAGGCTAGTTGATTAATTTCACGTGATACGCTACCGTGACAACTAAGCGTGAGTTATCAATGCGAGTGCCGAAAGCAAGCTGACAGGAGGGCTTGCCTGGCTAGCTACCCAAGTTTGGTTATGGCCGGAACATCCTGACTGTACCATTTTACGACCTACCGTCATGAGGACCACAAGTTGGACATGCGTTAGCGCGCTCATGTACGGAGTCACCGTATTTGGGACAGGCCTTACCTATCCAAATCCCATCCAAACACACTGTTTAGGAGGTGCAGCGAAGCGGCAGACGTGGTCTGTCGTGGCAGCGGCATTTCTTATTCAGGGCAGGTACACTTTAGCCGTAGGGAACTAGGACACAAGTTAGCTTTAGGTACGCACCACACCATGACACACTACACCTAATTGGGTTCATCTCGAAGGCACGGTTGGTTTAGTACCCCGGGGGAAAGACGAATAAAGCCGCCACGAGGTGTAACTGCTTGTTGAAACATGGACATCAAAATAAAATTTAGTTCTCGTAATACTTAGCTATCTCGCTAGGATAGGGTAAAACTAGGGCTGAGTTAGGGGGAATGCAATCTGTAGGAAATCTAGTAAATAAATCTATTACTAGGGAATAGCGAATTAGGTTTTGGAATAAACGTTAGTAGGAAGAAATGCGAGTCATATTAGTGAATAAGTAGTAGGTAGGTCTAAGCGATGCCCACGTTTTATTTATTTACGAATTGCCTTCACTGCAAGTGCCACGCGGCATCATAAGTTTAGGGTTCCGTGAACACGAGGTCCACTCAGTTCACTAATTTCATTCGGGATAGTACAGTGCTATGCTATCGAAGGGAAGGCCTATTTCATATTTGAAATGACTGTTTACCAAGCTCCATGCAATATGGGCTAGTTATGTAGTTTAGTGGTTCATAGATATGAACAACTCCTAATTTTACCAAATTTTAGCTAAATCTGTCCACACGTTTATAGGATAAATGTATGGACTAACAAACAAACTATAGGCGTTCGAGCCTCGCCTATTATGATACTAATGTAATTTTAGATAGCTAGGTCCTATCTGTAGCTTATCACAAGCATGCCTCGGCAGAATTTCACCCGAATCGGACCGAGCGTTTAGGAACGTATTGGGCAAACAAACAAATAGTTTAGGCGTTCGCGCCTTACTACTAGTGATTATAGTAAGACCGATTATGATGTAGGTAGCCGACCCATCCTGGTGGTAACCATAGCTAGGGTCAGTTAATATGTGCTACATTTAGAAACTAAATCTATTCTACGGTTTTTGATTATTATGGACGGGTGTTCATGGTGTCCGCGTTCAGTCGGTTCCTATTGCGTCCTGAACTAGCGTCTCGACCAAACACTTGGCTTACACGCCTTCTCGCTCTGACCTAATTGTGATGCTGCGACTATGCTTCGCGTGGGTGTCACAATGAGTTGCGACTGTGTTGGTTCGTTGTTCTTTACGCTTAGCCAACCTGCTGAACTGTCAGTACTTTCGCCCTTTATCAAGCGTCTACTACGTCTAAAGACAGACCTTTAACACTATGTATTATTTTGGAGCCGGCGGCACGGTGGATATTGTGTCCATTTCGTCTTAGCTATATTGACTATAGGTCTTTATACCGTTATATACAACTGTACGACACAGTTCCAGGTCTAAGAACCATATTAGTAGATTGCCTACTTATTTCACATTCCGTGGTGCTCCTCTCACAGGTTGAGCAACATTCAAGACGAAATATCTACTTTGTTTTAGTACCTAGTGCTAATATGTATTCGCGATCAATCGCTGTTCGAAGGTATTAATCCTACCTGACGAATAGGGATGGACAAATGTAAAGACTCAGTCATAGTTCACACTATACACGTATAATAAGGCGCCTCACAAGCGTTTTATATACACTAGCTTTGGGATTCTGGGTGGTACACGGCTTAGTACACTATACAATGTCGTGTAGCTTAATTAAATTACACTTGAAGCGGGGTGGACTCCTATCTGTGTATCTTAGTGGTGTGCAGGCAGACAGTAGCTGGCGTGGCTCACCTTAGTCGTAAATAACTGTTTTGAGCTAAAATCGCTCGTTCACTTTTCTTGTATTAGATGTACATTGTTTTAATCACCAAAATAATGTAATACTGACGTCAGTCGTGTATTACGTTATTCCGAGCACTGGGGGCCAGCTACCCTCCCCAATTTTGGGGGGGCCCAAAATAGGGACCAATCACAGTAGGGAAACTAGGGTTCCGCGCGAAATACTTCAAAATTACAGGTTAGACTACATCGCTCGTCCAAACACAACGTAATAGATTAATCTCTATAAGATAACTTGTCATTCACCTTCAAAAAGATTCTGAGTTGCTGCGATCACAGATTAGGGTTCTTTAGACGATCTGGCCAAACGTTTAATTGTATTTTAAAATGCAATAAAAAATCAAGTATAGTTTACATACTTCTTATAGGTAGATAGTGGTAGGTTGTATGTACGTACGCGTATATTATAAGTAGGTTTAGCTAGATATTTATATATTTACGGGGTGGGGTGTTACACAACCCGCACTGGGTCCGCGTGGTCGACTAAGGCCTGATCGCCCTAATTCAGGGTAGGCTCGAGCCCCTCGGTGGGGACGTATATAAGCTGATATGATGATTAAAGCTAGCTAACACGATCATACTATAATACATAAACTTACGCTTTTAACAAAATAATGTTATAATGTATTATTATTTTTAAATTACGGTATTGTGTTTATAAAGTATGCCAATATAAAAACGTTTTGAAGTTGATAATGCGAACTCTACGATATGAGAGTAGATAAACTCTATAATGCGTCTCCAGAACGTTTTGGTAAAATTATCCAAAACCAGAAACAAACAAAATTCGACGGATGCAAACGTATAGAATTGAAAATGATGAGTTCATAACTAGTTATGATGGAATTGAGAGCAGGCGACATTACGGCGGCGCGCCGGCGGGCGGTGTACTTGTGCCTTGGAAATACTAAATTAAAACAATAATAATACAGTGAAATTTTGTTTGAGAACTGATTTATTAAAAAAAATAACATGCGTAAAACTTTAGTTTAGTCGGATTTAAAGTATGTGTTAATGTATTAAGAAAATAATTATAAAATGTAGTCATAAAAGTAATTGTACGTCTCTATGTTTTTCATTTAAATTTTGCATATTGTGTATTTATTTTGATGTACAATAAAGAGTTATTTGAGTTTGAGTAAACTTTGTCTTCTGTAATACGATTCACATTATTTTAAATTTTATCGAAAGTCTATCTCTAGATTCAGTGCTCTACAGGGAAACAAAATAACCGATGGGTCGAATCACCGGGTACACGGGTAAACGCCGTTATCATGTGCATGGCATAACATTAACATCGGTGGCTCAACGGTAAGAGCCGCTACTTCCTGTTCGTACCAATGTGTTTTCGATTTCATATGTACGTTTATCCGACACTCTTACGGTGAAGGAAAACATCGAGAGGAAACCTGCACACACCTGCGATGAAACTCGAAGGTTGTGTGTGAAGTCGACCAACCCGCACTAGGCCCACGTGGTCGACTAAGGCCCGATCGCCCTAATTCAGGGTAGGCTAGATCCCTTCGGCGGGGACGTATATGAGCTGATATGATGGTCATTAAAACAAGTATCTAAGTATAGAAGTGCGTCGAGCTGGCACTTATCCTCGGCGGCGGCGGCGGCGGCACGGAAGCTGCTTGGTGTGGGATGTCGCGAGGGTCGTCCAATAGCATCCTCAAATTGTACGCTAATAGCTCTTGCCTCTACTTGGTAGCGTCTCATCTCCTTTTATTTTGCCTTTTTTCGTCTTTCATTCACTGAAAATAAATCAAAATCTTAATGTAAGTACAAAATTTGTTCAGGTGAAAAAAAACCTCTTAAATTAGAATTGAGGATGAATGTGCATCGCTAATCGTAAAATTAATAAATAAAAATCTGATGGCTAGCTTTGTACGTTTTCTTTATTTGTTAAAGTTATTGATTCAGTCCCACGAGCGGAGGCCCCGGTACAATTATGTAATGATGAAATAATCTAACCAATAAAAAGCCGAATGCATAAACATTACCTCTCTTTTTTGGCCAGTCGGATAAAAATGTATACTTAGGGCCTTATCACACTAGCGAGTCGCGAGCGAGTGGAAAGCGGGGCGATTGCGCAGCGAGCTCGCAACGTGTGCGTCGCACGAGTTCGCGGCGATCGATCCGCGTTTTGTACATTCAGTGCCAGAAGGGAACGAGGGTGTACAAAATGTCGTCGACAGCGCTGTTCGCCACGCACAAGCTGCGAACTTGCAGCGAGGTCGCTGCGCACTCGCCCCGCTGCCCACTCGCTCGCAACTCGGTAGTGCGATAAGGCCCCTAGCCACACACGGGATGAGACGAATCTAACTACACCTCGCACTCCAAAATCCATCTAGCCTTCAAACATTACCCTCTTTTAGGCAGTCAGGCAGTCAGGTTAGTACATTACCGACGACGCCGGGAAAGTAAGCGATTGCTGGAGTAGAGTTTAAGGGCCGAACTGCAGGGTGCTTTACTCAAACATTGTAAAACAATTATTAATAGAACTTTAAGTAAAATACACTGAATATTTAAAACCGTGACCAAAGAGCAGGCGCACACGTTTGCTTTTCCGCGAATTTACTTTTTTTTAATCACAGCGCTGCGGTCGCCACGCTCCCGCCGCGCGCCGGTCCGTTCAAAATTTGAAAAAAGCAGCCCGCGGACATCAGACCGAGGAGATTTTACTTATCCGACCATGGGTTTGTCACTTGGCTGTACGAGATTTGTGTTGTATTACTTTGTAATATCACACATCACGCACCGCCCTAAACATTACCCGACATTTTGGCATTACATACGTCATACGTGCAAGTGAAGAGTGATAGAGCGCGCGCGACGTACCATTACCTATATACAGTATTACTCGAAAAGTAATGCAACATTGGGTGATTTAAGGTCAATGAATGCACTAGGTAATGTGTACTCAGTGTTACAAGATTGTTGCAATTAAAAAAATTGTACTCTCCGGTAATGAAATTACATATTACCCATTTCTACTAACATAGTTGGTAAGCTCAACGTATGGGTTTAATCTGAAATAAGTAGTTTTTTGTTTATATATTTTGACGATCGTGAAATCACGTATTTATTGTCTTCTTTTTAAGAATGTAAAGCGAATATTACTTAACGTTTGAGTAAAAATATTATATGACTCGCGTTGATGTAGTTCTTACTAAGCTTGCGCTGTCTGTCCGTCCGTCAGCGGGCCGTACTTCATGAACCGTAATAGGTAGCCAGTTGAAATTTTCACAGAATTTGTATTTCTGTTGCCGCTATAACATCAAATACAAAAAAAAATAAAAAGCGAAAAAATAAGGGGGGTCTCCATACAAAGTTAGCTCTATCGTAAAAACGGTAATACACACAAGCGTGAAATTTGGTGTGATTATACTTCTAATACTAAAGTAAGACAACAAATAATAAAAATCGGCCAAGTGTGAGTCGTATTCACGTTACGGAGTTCGAACTGAATGACAAAAAAAGCATATTTTTGTCGCTCGCGTTTATGTTTTTTGTTTGTAATGTGAATAGGTATCATTCTAATTATGCTATGTAGTTGTGTGGAGAGGTATGGTGGTACGGAACCCTCGGAGTGCTAGTCCGACTCGCACTTGGCCGGTTACTATACTATGTAGTTGTGTGGAGAGGTGTGGTGGTACGGAACCCTCGGAGTGCTAGTCCGACTCGCACTTGGCCGGTTACTATACTATGTAGTTGTGTGGAGAGGTGTGGTGGTACGGAACCCTCGGAGTGCTAGTCCGACTCGCACTTGGCCGGTTACTATACTATGTAGTTGTGTGGAGAGGTGTGGTGGTGCGGAGCCCTCGGAGTGCTAGTCCAACTCGCACTTGGCCGGTTACTATACTATGTAGTTGTGTGGAGAGGTGTGGTGGTGCGGAGCCCTCGGAGTGCTAGTCCGACTCGCACTTGGCCGGTTACTATACTATGTAGTTGTGTGGAGATGGTGGTACGGAACCCTCGGAGTGCTAGTCCGACTCGCACTTGGCCGGTTACTATACTATGTAGTTGTGTGGAGAGGTGTGGTGGTACGGAACCCTCGGAGTGCTAGTCCGACTCGCACTTGGCCGGTTACTATACTATGTAGTTGTGTGGAGAGGTGTGGTGGTGCGGAACCCTCGGAGTGCTAGTGCCGACTCGCACTTGGCCGGTTACTATACTATGTAGTTGTGTGGAGAGGTGTGGTGGTGCGGAGCCCTCGGAGTGCTAGTCCGACTCGCACTTGGCCGGTTACTATACTATGTAGTTGTGTGGAGAGGTGTGGTGGTACGGAACCCTCGGAGTGCTAGTGCCGACTCGCACTTGGCCGGTTACTATACTATGTAGTTGTGTGGAGAGGTGTGGTGGTGCGGAGCCCTCGGAGTGCTAGTCCGACTCGCACTTGGCCGGTTACTATACTATGTAGTTGTGTGGAGAGGTGTGGTGGTGCGGAGCCCTCGGAGTGCTAGTCTGACTCGCACTTGGCCGGTTACTATACTATGTAGTTGTGTGGAGAGGTGTGGTGGTGCGGAACCCTCGGAGTGCTAGTCCGACTCGCACTTGGCCGGTTACTATACTATGTAGTTGTGTGGAGAGGTGTGGTGGTACGGAACCCTCGGAGTGCTAGTCCGACTCGCACTTGGCCGGTTACTATACTATGTAGTTGTGTGGAGAGGTGTGGTGGTGCGGAGCCCTCGGAGTGCTAGTCCGACTCGCACTTGGCCGGTTACTATACTATGTAGTTGTGTGGAGAGGTGTGGTGGTGCGGAACCCTCGGAGTGCTAGTCCGACTCGCACTTGGCCGGTTACTATACTATGTAGTTGTGTGGAGAGGTGTGGTGGTGCGGAGCCCTCGGAGTGCTAGTGCCGACTCGCACTTGGCCGGTTACTATACTATGTAGTTGTGTGGAGAGGTGTGGTGGTGCGGAGCCCTCGGAGTGCTAGTCCGACTCGCACTTGGCCGGTTACTATACTATGTAGTTGTGTGGAGAGGTGTGGTGGTGCGGAACCCTCGGAGTGCTAGTCCGACTCGCACTTGGCCGGTTACTATACTATGTAGTTGTGTGGAGAGGTGTGGTGGTGCGGAGCCCTCGGAGTGCTAGTCCGACTCGCACTTGTACGGTTACTATACTATGTAGTTGTGTGGAGAGGTGTGGTGGTGCGGAACCCTCGGAGTGCTAGTCCGACTCGCACTTGGCCGGTTACTATACTATGTAGTTGTGTGGAGAGGTGTGGTGGTACGGAACCCTCGGAGTGCTAGTCCGACTCGCACTTGGCCGGTTACTATACTATGTAGTTGTGTGGAGAGGTGTGGTGGTGCGGAGCCCTCGGAGTGCTAGTCCGACTCGCACTTGGCCGGTTACTATTCTATGTAGTTGTGTGGAGAGGTGTGGTGGTGCGGAGCCCTCGGAGTGCTAGTCCGACTCGCACTTGGCCGGTTACTATACTATGTAGTTGTGTGGAGAGGTGTGGTGGTGCGGAGCCCTCGGAGTGCTAGTCCGACTCGCACTTGGCCGGTTACTATACTATGTAGTTGTGTGGAGAGGTGTGGTGGTGCGGAGCCCTCGGAGTGCTAGTCCGACTCGCACTTGGCCGGTTACTATACTATGTAGTTGTGTGGAGAGGTGTGGTGGTGCGGAGCCCTCGGAGTGCTAGTCCGACTCGCACTTGGCCGGTTACTATACTATGTAGTTGTGTGGAGAGGTGTGGTGGTGCGGAGCCCTCGGAGTGCTAGTCCGACTCGCACTTGGCCGGTTACTATACTATGTAGTTGTGTGGAGAGGTGTGGTGGTGCGGAACCCTCGGAGTGCTAGTCCGACTCGCACTTGGCCGGTTACTATACTATGTAGTTGTGTGGAGAGGTGTGGTGGTGCGGAGCCCTCGGAGTGCTAGTCTGACTCGCACTTGGCCGGTTACTATACTATGTAGTTGTGTGGAGAGGTGTGGTGGTGCGGAACCCTCGGAGTGCTAGTCCGACTCGCACTTGGCCGGTTACTATACTATGTAGTTGTGTGGAGAGGTGTGGTGGTACGGAACCCTCGGAGTGCTAGTCCGACTCGCACTTGGCCGGTTACTATACTATGTAGTTGTGTGGAGAGGTGTGGTGGTGCGGAACCCTCGGAGTGCTAGTCCGACTCGCACTTGGCCGGTTACTATACTATGTAGTTGTGTGGAGAGGTGTGGTGGTGCGGAGCCCTCGGAGTGCTAGTGCCGACTCGCACTTGGCCGGTTACTATACTATGTAGTTGTGTGGAGAGGTGTGGTGGTGCGGAGCCCTCGGAGTGCTAGTCCGACTCGCACTTGGCCGGTTACTATACTATGTAGTTGTGTGGAGAGGTGTGGTGGTGCGGAACCCTCGGAGTGCTAGTCCGACTCGCACTTGGCCGGTTACTATACTATGTAGTTGTGTGGAGAGGTGTGGTGGTGCGGAGCCCTCGGAGTGCTAGTGCCGACTCGCACTTGGCCGGTTACTATACTATGTAGTTGTGTGGAGAGGTGTGGTGGTGCGGAGCCCTCGGAGTGCTAGTGCCGACTCGCACTTGGCCGGTTACTATACTATGTAGTTGTGTGGAGAGGTGTGGTGGTGCGGAGCCCTCGGAGTGCTAGTGCCGACTCGCACTTGGCCGGTTACTATACTATGTAGTTGTGTGGAGAGGTGTGGTGGTGCGGAGCCCTCGGAGTGCTAGTGCCGACTCGCACTTGGCCGGTTACTATACTATGTAGTTGTGTGGAGAGGTGTGGTGGTGCGGAGCCCTCGGAGTGCTAGTGCCGACTCGCACTTGGCCGGTTACTATACTATGTAGTTGTGTGGAGAGGTGTGGTGGTGCGGAGCCCTCGGAGTGCTAGTGCCGACTCGGCACTATACTATGTAGTTGTGTGGAGAGGTGTGGTGGTGCGGAACCCTCGGAGTGCTAGTCCGACTCGCACTTGGCCGGTTACTATACTATGTAGTTGTGTGGAGAGGTGTGGTGGTGCGGAGCCCTCGGAGTGCTAGTGCCGACTCGCACTTGGCCGGTTACTATACTATGTAGTTGTGTGGAGAGGTGTGGTGGTGCGGAGCCCTCGGAGTGCTAGTGCCGACTCGCACTTGGCCGGTTACTATACTATGTAGTTGTGTGGAGAGGTGTGGTGGTGCGGAGCCCTCGGAGTGCTAGTGCCGACTCGCACTTGGCCGGTTACTATACTATGTAGTTGTGTGGAGAGGTGTGGTGGTGCGGAGCCCTCGGAGTGCTAGTGCCGACTCGCACTTGGCCGGTTACTATACTATGTAGTTGTGTGGAGAGGTGTGGTGGTGCGGAGCCCTCGGAGTGCTAGTGCCGACTCGCACTTGGCCGGTTACTATACTATGTAGTTGTGTGGAGAGGTGTGGTGGTGCGGAGCCCTCGGAGTGCTAGTCCGACTCGCACTTGGCCGGTTTCTCATGACTGCCTTCCCCTAATTCTCAAAAATCGCCTTAGACACACTAAAAGTCGCTGCAAAATCCTTTCTTAGCGCTCACCCAGGTACCTGTGCTTTAAATAAGAAACTGCAAAACGTCATGCTTGTCGTCATGCACCTAGGGTTGCCACTTGCCATAAAGTCTCTGACGGGGACATTTTTTGTGAAGTCGAAACTATTTTAAAACGAAAAAATAAAACATTATTTACCGTTTTCTCTGTATTCACTTTAATTACACATAAAATACATAAACAGCTCATATTATTTTTATTCTTTTCAGACTCGTTTCAGCAGCTGGTTTTCTCATAACACACCTTACTTATTTATAAAATTCTGTACAGGTAATTTTGAAATTGAATTATTATCATTGCAATCTCAGCTCGTCGCTAATATTATTACCTACAGTTACAGACAAGAAGCATTTTAATTTTATTTTAGTCCTACTGTCAAAGTTAATGTTTATTTGTAAGATTTGTTGGCAACCTGTTTCTGCGCTTCCTCCCGGGCGACAGCGGGAACACAGCGATTTACTTACGTACTGGTTCCCGAGTGACTCCCCTGCTGCGCTACGGCCCGTTTGCACTGCTGCAGCACTCCCAGGCCTTTTATTCATTTGTTATTCTTTGATGCTTTTGTTTATTATGTTCCTTTTTTAGTTTGTTATATGTGTGTATTTCATGTTTTCTATTGTTAGGGTTGCGATTACTCCGCTGTCCGTCTGTCTGTATTTCATGAACTGTGATAGCTAGACACACATAATGTATTTCTGTTTTTGCAGACGATGAGCATAAACTTTCTACATCTGCGTTATGGCCAGTATAAATTGGCACATCAAAATAAACCACGGCTTCCTTGATACGAATTATTTTGATTGTTTTAGTAATTTGTTTACCGATACACTTGGTAGGTCCACCGGGATGACTGGGACCGGACCTCTAAGTCCCGGTGCACCAAGACGAGTGGCAACCCTATTATAGACCTACCAATTTAGGCTGATGGTTGCCTGTCAGTTAGTTCAGGATTTACATTAACAAGTGAATAATAAAACTCACACACTCTAGAACATCCACTTCCGACTACTTTCAATCCACTGCTTGCAGCTGCAGATGTTCCACGCTCCCGCTCTTTTGGACATTCCATTGCACTGCCACTAGATGGTAGAACTGTATCACTAATTGTATTGTCTATGGATGTAACTTCATCTGTTTTTATCTGCGAATTTCCCATATTTTCCTTTTGTACTTGAGACGTTTCAGTTAGACCTTCCATTGCACTGATATTACTAATTGAATTGTCTTTGGATGTAACGACGTTTGTTTTTCTCTGTGGATTTCCCATATTTTTCTTTTGTACATAAGACGTTTCAGCTAACTGAAACATACATACATCTTAATGTTTCATCTCATCGTTACTAGAGGGCGTAACTATATCACTGATATCGTTCAAGCGTATATCTTCCCTAATATCACTCTCTGAGCATTCCCTACAACTATTTGGGACACTTTGTGTGATATGCTTTCGTTTCTTCACCGAGACTGTCCGGATCTTAGCTCTTTGTGCCATTTTCCGTTTTTGTGGTGCAGTTGGCAATATGTAAGGCGTACTGTCTAGACACTCTTCCACCATCTTAGTACAATCCGTATCTAGATACTCTCTTTTTATCTGTAACAAAATTAATTAATTATATTGGTACAATGAGAGTTTTCTTATTGTTTATTAAAATACAAGCTTTAATTTGAAAAGAGTTTTTATGCTCACAAGCCGAATGCTCAAATGAACATAAACACACGGTTCCAAATTCAAAAAGGCTGTATTTCCTTCGATTCTATTGAAAGTAAAAGACGATTCTGGGACCATGATTCCACCTTCAAGTTTAATCATCAGATCAACTTTAACGGAAATACGGCATCATTCCAAATTTAAGCTTAATCGGACCCCTGGAAGTCGCTCTGAAATCGATCGCAACATTTGAACTAGACAAACCTACATACATACAAACATTGCAATGTAGTGTGTAAATGACTCACCTCACCCTACGTGACATATTGATTAAGCTGTAGTATATAAGATCATAATTATTACATTTAATAGCCATTATACGAGCTACCACGGAGACGTTATACTTTATTAACTACGACCCGAAGTCCCATCATCGCAGCAAGTTAAATAAAAGCTTGTCACAATACTTGTGTATGTCACTCTATATACAAAGTTTGTTACGTTGGAATGTTAAGACCCTAAGTGATCTCCATTAAAAAAGCGAAATAATCATAGAAAATTTTTTTCACACCCTGTATAGGCGGTTGACACTTTCTCGTGGTCGTCACCCTTTTGGCAGCTTAGATATTTTTGCAATAACTATTTTTTTTAAACCATATAAGCCTGAATTCGGTGAATAAAAGTATGTTGTGTCGCTTAGGGGGGGGGGGGCTCGGATTAAGGCAAGGTTTGACATCTAAATAACTATATAAGCAAAGATATATAGGTAACCTTAAGAGGTTTAATTTTTTGATTTAAGTTAGTCTATGAAAAGACTACTGACGTTCATCCCTAGCCTTGAACATTCTCCCGATCTGTTGCGAGGCGTCAGAGTTCTGTTATATCAGTGCTTGATGGAGATTATGCTGTCTCACCTCGTGCGCGTATCCTGGCTGTTCTCCCGGCACGTCTAGCAGCACCTCCACCTCTACTGGAGCCACAGGGTCTTCAGTCTTCACCTCTTGTTTAACTCTGGAATTGACAAAAATCATGAGTAGGTAACTTCGGGAGAGAAATCACATAGGTAGAGCACTCGCAAACTTTATTACTGATCTGAGCTGCGATGAATTTGCTTGCGAGCGCCGCCGCCGGTACAATCGAGTATTAGGTTCCGCTAACACCCAAAGTTTGCCACTGCGACGCGTCTCGCGACCAACTTCAGAGTCGTAATAAAGTTTGGCGCGACCTATATCTACCTCCAGACAAATCCAATTACCCTGACGTGGATTTGCATATGTAAGTGCACACAGACAGTGTAAAGCGGCAACCGTTTATTATCAAAGAGAATGTCATTTTAACCCCAAAATTCATTTATTTATATTATTTACATTACACGTCCGTCTTTGGGTCACCGACTTACATAAGTGTACCAAATTTCTACTCACTCGGTCCAGTAGAGCAAATAGGTTAAGAGAGACAGACACAGGAGTGACCTTATATTGGCTCCGTTTTTAACTTTTTAGGTACGGAACCCCTAAAAATGCCACATTCTCAGAAGATTCTCATTTCTTTTATTTATAAACGCATCCTGTGTACGTTACTAACTATCCTTACTGGACAAACTCACGTTGTCTAGTGTAACAATCAGTGCATTTGCTATAAATGAAAACGCCAAACGCCTTAAAAACCCGACTTTCATCGCAAAAGCTTAGTACAATTTTTATTTCTGGTTTTTGTTAATTTTCTTACATACTACTACACACTGACAAATTGAAAACGGGGCTTGACGTGATTTTATATAATTTATGTTGTTGTCAATTTGTCAGTATGAAAAATCGCGTAACAAACATACAAAAACAACATACAATCGAATTGAAACCTACTCTTTTTTGGAATTCGGTTGAATATTACACTGAATTGGGTATGCTAAAAAAAAAGGATTTTTTTTAATTTTTTTTCTGATGGTTTAGACCATTTTGAAAAACTAATTTGAATATTTCATTTTTTAAGCCTCTAGATATTTTTAAATATTTTTTTAAATTTTGAAACCTTGATGACGTCATCGGTTCACATTACTATGAAACGAACAGCCCTATTTCACTCAAGTCACTCAAGTCAATCATTCCCAAAGGTTTTTTGGCGGGATTTGTGGTAGACGCATTCGTAGTTTTATTTTGTTGTTTTTTCATTGCACCGGCACTAGCATTACAAATCCAACAGCTAAGGAAGCCTAAATACGTCAGACCTGGCTGTATGGTCTTAGTAACCTTTGCCTTTTCCGAAACGAAACTATCACAAAGCCAACAACGAAACGTCAAAGTCAAAGTTTACTTGTCATCAAACATCATAATCTATGTATGGACAAGGCCTTCAGAGTTTAAATGTTTTTTAGAACCACAATAAAAATTGGACCTCTAATGAATATCTTACCCATTTAAGTATTTAATTTGAATGACGTTCTAATAATATTTGATTGTTTCAAACGTAGTTTTTGGTGGATGATAAATAAATAGTGCCTTTTTCAGTGCTCGACGAAAGCTCGTCCTCAAATGCAAGGTCCGTAATTGATATGACAAGTAAGAGTGCACGTTCCGTTCAGTGGTGAAATAAGGTTTTATTGTAAACTCGTGACGTCATAGGGGTCAAATGAAGGTTATTGTCCTTTTCCGATTTTTTTACGCAATATTTTACTTTTTCGAGTGGAAAATGAAAAAATATGGCTTTAAATAAAAATATCTCGAAATGGTTTTTTTTATTTTCATGGCTTATAAAAAATTTAGCATACCCAATTATCAATTCATCCCTTCAAACGGAGCCATCCAAATAGTATAATATATAACAGTACATGATAAATAAATAATTAGACTGAATTATCAATTCATCCCTTCAAACGGAGCCAACCAAATAGTATAATAAATAACAGTACATGATAAATAAATAAATTAGACTGAATCATCAATTCATCCCTTCAAACGGAGCCAACCAAATAGTATAATAAATAACAGTACATGATAAATAAATAATTAGACTGAATTATCTATTCATCGCTTCAAACGGAGCCAACCAAATAGTATAATAAATAACAGTACATGATAAATAAATAATTAGACTGAATTATCAATTCATCCCTTCAAACGGAGCCAACCAAATAGTATAATAAATAACAGTACATGATAAATAAATAAATTAGACTGAATTATCAATTCATCCCTTCAAACGGAGCCAACTAAATAGTATAATAAATAACAGTACGTGATAAATAAAAAGTGTGTGTGTCAGCTCCGACACACGACCGGATTTTACTCCTTACTAACGATTATAAATGTGCTGGGGAATGGCGGCCAATTTTTCAATTCTGACAACGGATTCGTGATATCGACTTTGAAAGCAATCGGTCCAATAATTAAAGAGTCCAAAATCGCGGCCACTTTTTTCGATTCTGACAAGACAAATCTAGCGACACCTCACACTCCAAGATCCATCAAGCAGTTTAGGCTACAGGACGTGCCAAAGAAATAAACATACATACATACACCCAAATAAGTTGCGTACAAAATTAATAACTATACTAACAACCAAAGCATAACGCATAACAAATAACGTCTTATTTTACTCCCCATACATTTTTATACCCCGGGCTTATATATGAAAATCAATTTTTAAGGAGTAAACTGCAAAAAATCTAAATAGCGACCACTTTTTTGGAGTTTACTCCTTAAGAATCGATTTTCATATATAAGGCCGGGGTATGAAATATATGGGAGTAAAATCAAACTACGATGTCACGCGATGATACCCGAAGTGCGTTAAACGAAAAATTTTACCTATCCCCGACCACAGTGTATTATATAGGTATATTATTGTATGTATGTGTTACTTGTTTTCGCGCCAAATTTGAAAAAAGAACCGCATGCGCTTCGTAGTGAGTTTCCAAATATGAGACAAAAAAAAATATTTAAAAAGTTTTTATTTAGTTATTGATCCGATTGCTTTCAAAATCGATATCTGAGGGTCCCTGAGGTCCCTTATCACGAATCCGTTGCCCGAATTGAAAAAAGTGGCCGCCATTTTGAACTATTTAGTTACTGGACCGATTGCTTTCGAAATCGATATCTGAGGGTCCCTAAGGTCCCTTATCACGAATCCGTTGCCCGAATTGAAAAAAAGTGGCCGCCATTTTGAACTTTTTACTAACTGAACCGATTGCTTCCAAAATCGATATCTGGTCCCTGAGGTCCCTTATCACGAATCCGTTGTCGGTATTGAAAAAAGTGGCCGCCATTTTGAACTTTTTATTTACTGGACCGATTGCTTCCAAAATCGATATAATCGATATCTGAGGGTCCCTGCGGTCACTTATCACTAATCCGTTGTCAGTATTGAAAAAAGTGGCCGCCATTTTGAACTTTTTAGTTACTGGACCGATTGCTTCCAAAATCGATATCTGGGGGTCCCTGAGGTCCCTTATCACTAATCCGTTGTCGGAAGTGAAAAAAACAACGCCATTTTGAATTTTTTGGTTACTTTTTGGTGTTTTGTTTTAAAGTGTGTGTGTCAGCTCCGACGCACGACTGGAGTTTACTACTTAAGTACGATTGACTAAACAGGCACAAAACAGGGATTTGGGCTCCCATGATCGCAGCTATAAATGATCTATCTGGTGTTTGGCAGCGACTAACCTCATATGCTTTGGATGCGGTTATACGAGCATATCTTAGGTCATACCATAAAGGGCTCTTACATTGGTTTCGAGTTGACTCTTCCATTAAATCAAGAGCATTTTTGTTAAGTTCCTCTTGTAATGTTTCTAGTAATTTGTTGACATCATTCTTTATATCATTACTCGCTTGAATAAGGAAATGATGAAGTGAAAACTGTCGAACATCACTGTGTTTAAAGTCGTTCCGATACTTGGTCAGTTAACAATTCATAATTTTCTTATTTTTTGCTTCTTGAAGAAACTCGTGGTAAAGGTCTGTGCTGGTTTCATGACGTGGAGCTTTTTTTTTGCAAATTTGATCTACTGTGACGTATTTCATCATTCACTCTCGAGAGGATGGGTTTTTTCCAGTAACTTTCAACCTCGGTGCAGGAAGGTTCTTCACTGCGACGATGGGTCCCCCAGATATCGATTTTACAAACAATCGGTCCAGTAACTAAATAGTTCAAAATGGCGATCACTTTTTTAAATACTGACAACAGATTCGTGAAAAGGGACCTCAGGGAGCTCCAGATATCGATTTTGGAAGCAATCGGTACAGTAACTACAAAGTTCAAAATGGCGGCCACTTTTTTCACTTCCGACAACGGATTAGTGATAAGGGACCTCAGGGACTCCCAGATATCGATTTTGGAAGCAATCGGTCCAGTAACTAAATAGTTCAAAATGGCGGCCACTTTTTTCAATATTGACAACGGATTCGTGATAAGGGACCTCAGGGACCCTCAGATATCGATTTTGGAAGCAATCGGTCCAGTAACTAAAAAGTTCAAAATGGCGGCCACTTTTTTCTATTCGGGCAACGGATTCGTGATAAGGGACCTCAGGGACCCTCAGATATCGATTTTGAAAGCAATCGGATCAATAACTAAATAAAAACTTTTTTAATATTTTTTTTTGTCTCATATTTGGAAACTCACTACGAAGCGCATGCGGTTCTTTTTTCAAATTTGGCGCGAAAACAAGTAACACATACATACAATAATATACCTATATAATACACTGTGGTCGGGGATAGGTAAAATTTTTCGTTTAACGCACTTCGGGTATCATCGCGTGACATCGTAGTTTGATTTTACTCCCATATATTTCATACCCCGGCCTTATATATGAAAATCGATTGTTAAGGAGTAAACTCCAAAAACAATACACTCCTATTTAGGTAGGCAGTCATGTAATAAAAATGGCGGCTGGATGCGGGCAGCGCAGGACCGGTCTTTGTGTTTCCACGTCCACTGTTAATGTGGTGACGATGATGATGATGAGTGCAACTCACAGTGCGACGTCGGGCCGCTCGAGCTGCGAGCTGTGCCACATCAGCTGGCGCAGCGTCGTCAGCACAGACTGGGTCTCGCTCTGCATCAAGAGAAACAGTTCGCTTTGTTAACCTATAAAATTTATTTTATTTAAATTATTATAATAATTAAAATATTACCACAACATGTAATGAGAATAATATTATCAATAAAATGAATATGATTATAAACAGGCTTTTTATCCAAATTTTGTTAAGCCCTACAAAAGGAGAGGAAGAATAGAGAAAAGATGGATGGACTGTGTGAAAGATGAGGAGATTACGAAAGAAGCGAATTTAGAGATACTGCAAACAGGAAAGAAAGGAAGAGTTATTGAAATCGCTAAACGCGTAAAAAAACAGACTTCCATCGCAAAAATTAAGTACAATTTTGCATTATTATTTTTGGTTTTTGTTAATTTTCTAAAAAAAATATTGCACCGATTTTTATGAAATTTATATGGGACCAACTCGGTACAAAAATTACTGATGATTACTGAACATGAACTCACTATCAAAAAACTAACAGTCATCTGTAACTCCACAGTAAAAAGCAGTTCATCAGTTAAAAGTTTACGGAGAAACAACATGATTTTAAGAAGAAAAAAACGAGACCTACAGTACTCGCATATGATGTGTAACATGTGACAAAATACTTATGAAATTAATTAATTATCGAGTCGTACATTCACGGGCCGACCCTTCGAATAGTAGTATGTCATCTTTGCCTTTGCCATCACACTAGGCTGCATGGCTATGACAACCTTCGTTTTCGAGAATTAAAAAACGTTCGCATTTCCTGTTACACATTTCCGTCCCATTTCACGAAATCACTTCCACAAATTGCAGGAAAGCGAGAGCAAAGATGTTAAAAACATCAAAAACATAAAACTATTCGCCTCGTGAACAAGATGAAAGTTTTGGTTTTCGAAAGTTGGACCCACAAAACTAAAGAACTAAAGCCAGCTCCTCGAAAAAAACAGTGTTCTAGCTACTGAAACGCAAACTATCGTTTCGAGCCGATGTTCTTTCTTGCGTTTCATAATTAAATTCTCTTTTGATCTTGTTCGTCTATAAAAATAGAATTTGGAAATGATTGCGAGCTTTTGACAAGAGTGAAAACAATTGAGGAGTGTTGACCGTCGAAATAGGTGTTTTCAATATATATATTTAAAAAGTTTTGTGATTTTTCTTGTTATTTTCAAGACCTCCTATTTTTAACTGGGGTAAGTGATTTATGCTTAGAGAAAGCTATCCATTTTTATTTAGTGCCGTTGCGAACTAAATTTTTATTTATGGTTGTAGGGTCTTCCACACGGCCCGAACAAATCAGCATATTACTACTATACCCTGGACTACTGCTTACTACGCCGATCTGCAACTGCCTGCCGCTTACCCAAAGGGAAGTGGAACTTTTGTTTATGCCTAATTTAAGGCCCATTGGAGTTGATTGTTACTGGTGACCAAATACTATTACTGGTGATCAAGCATTACGACCTGCCCGCGCCTTTTTGTTATCGCTAGTGACCAAGCATTACTACTGCCCGACAAGGTTCTGCTGTCGTCCTCCAAGCGCAGCTGCTGGCCTGCGTGTTCTCCTGTCTTCCGTTTACTATAACAATTTTGCGTTTAGTTTAAAATTTATTAAGAGTATTGTACACCCAAAGTTTTTTTACCTACAACGTTGAGGGGTAATTTCGACACCTAATAATTGAACTCGATTTACTTTTTTAGGAATTTATTAGATCATTTTATACACCCGGGGGGACGATCGATCGTTACCTAACCTTTTTTATATTTTAAAATTAGGTAATGTGTTGTTTTTATATTTAACTAGTTCCACGGTCATCCATTTGTTATACCAATTATTTGTAAGGCCTTTACATATTTTTTTAAATATTATGGTCATCCACTCTTTACACCTTTAACTTATCCACTGGTTTATATCTTTACCCAAATATTTCTAATCTTATAAAATAAAAGTATTCCATATTACCCCAAAATTTATTATGCTGCATAATTGAATTTAAAAGGGGTTAATTAATATAATAGAGATGCTACATGATACGTAGAATTTTTATTCCCTGCCTAAATATGAATTTCGGAAAGAAAATAAATTTTGAGGTAATATGGAATACTTTTATTTTATAAGATAAGAAATATTTGGGTAAAGATATAAACCAGTGGATAAGTTAAAGGTGTAAAGAGTGGATGACCATAATATTTTAAAAAATATGTAAAGGCGTAACAAATAATTGGTATAACAAATGGATGACCGTGGAACTAGTTAAATATAAAAACAACACATTACCTAATTTTAAAATATAAAAAAAGGTTAGGTAACGATCGATCGTCCCCCCGGGTGTATAAAATGATCTAATAAATTCCTAAAAAAGTAAATCGACTTCAATTATTAGGTGTCAAAATTACCCCTCAACGTTGTAGGTAAAAAAAACTTTGGGTGTACAATACTCTTAATAAATTTTAAACTAAACGCAAAATTGTTATAGTAAACGGAAGACAGCAGAACACGCAGGCCAGCAGCTGCGCTTGGAGGACGACAGCAGAACCTTGTCGGGCAGTAGTAATGCTTGGTCACTAGCGACAACAAAAAGGCGCGGGCAGGTCGTAATGCTTGATCACCAGTAATAGTATTTGGTCACCAGTAACAATCAACTCCAATGGGCCTTAAATTAGGTATAAACAAAAGTTCCACTTCCCTTTGGGTAAGCGGCAGGCAGTTGCAGATCGGCGTAGTAAGCAGTAGTCCAGGGTATAGTAGTAATATGCTGATTTGTTCGGGCCGTGTGGAAGACCCTACAACCATAAATAAAAATTTAGTTCGCAACGGCACTAAATAAAAATGGATAGCTTTCTCTAAGCATAAATCACTTACCCCAGTTAAAAAAAGGAGGTCTTGAAAATAACAAGAAAAATCACAAAACTTTTAAAATATTTATATTGAAAACGCCTATTTCGACGGTCAACACTCCTCAATTGTTTTCACTCTTGTCAAAAGCTCGCAATCATTTCCAAATTCTATTTTTATAGACGAACAAGATCAAAAGAGAATTTAATTATGAAACGCAAGAAAGAACATCGGCTCGAAACGATAGTTTGCGTTTCACTACAAACTCGAGTAAACAAGAAACAGATGTTAGGACTTCCTCGTCTATCACCTCACAAGCTGAAAACATAACAATCGGTCCATCGCCGCAGCTGCCGTCGGACGGAACAAGTTGCTCACACAAACGTCACCAGGTGACGAAAGATGGCGCTACAAGTCAAGACACCAAGAACAATTTATTTGTTGTAGGCGTTGAAACCACTTAGGTTTGGCATAAAGATGTCAAAGGTTAATGTCATTAAGACGAAGGAATGGAACGACACCTATACGCCATCTGGTTACAATATTACACATGCCTCGAGTATTGAAATACTAAACTACTGTTCCAAAATTGAAAATAGTTAAGGATATAGTTGTTTTAGCTGTAGGCAGGAATGATAATAATCCTGAAAAACTTCTGTAGCGAATCAACTCGCTACCTCTGCCGCTCCGCTTGTGCATATTGTACCACAAATCCACATGACTACGTCGCAGACAACTCGTTTGGACGGCGCAACCATAGATAATACCCTCAGAAGATCCAAAAAATGAATCGATGCGAAGACGACGTGACCGCCAGTACTTAGTTAGCGTCTCGATCCATTATTACGTACTATTTGTAAATTGTGTCAAATATCATAATAAATAATTTATTCATAAATTTTTATCTACTTTAATATTTCTCACTAAATTCAGTTAATAGTTTTTTAGTTACAACAACTTTCAATCAAGTTCGATTCCTGTCCACCAGCAAGTACAAACTACAGTGGTGACCTACGACAAAGAACAGAGGATCAGAACATTTTGCATCAGGTATGCCGAACGAATGAGATAAAACCAACGATGGCTGCGAAAATAAAAACGAAAAACAAAACGTTAATACAAACTCAACCGATGGTCCAAGTTTCATAAGCGGAAGCGGAGTCGGCAATGATGTGTTCCGTGTGGCTATTCGAATCCCACCATTTTGGCCAGAGGAACCCGCAGTTTGGTTTGCCCAAATCGAAGGTCAGTTCATTTTGTCTGGCATAGCAAGTGACACTACAAAATTTTATTACGTCATAGCATAGCTTGGCCACCAGTACGCTGTCGAGGTAAAGGATATTATTACCGCCCCACCTCCAACTGGTCAATATGAAAAGCCCAAATCGGAACTCATAAAGCGACTTACGACTTCTAGGGAACGCAAAATAAAACAATTGCTGATGCATGAGGAGTTAGGCAATCGAAAACCCTCCCAGTTCCTGAGAAACCTGCAAGGCTTAGCTGGACAAACTGTTACAGAAGATCTTATGCGCACGATTTGGTCGAGTAGACTTCCTGCTTATTTGCAAACTATTATCGCATCACAGAAAGACAGCACTCTGGAAGGTGTAGCCGACCTAGCTGACCACGTTCATGATATTTCTCCTCCAACTGTTGCACAAGTATCCAACGCATCATCATCAACGTCCGAAGTCACAGGTACAGCTTTTAACTCTTTATGCAACACTGTAGCGGAGTTGGCGCGACAAGTGGAGAGTTTGTCTCTAAATCAACACAGACGTTTTAGTTCGAAACTTTAGTTCTTTTTCACTGTAATACAGCCAAAAGCGGCACAATATTTTCCACCACCTTTCCCCATAGGTAACGGTTAATCAGTAGGTTTATACCAACGACAATCGACAAGGTACGAGACGCAATCTAGGTCGTGGCGCGTCAGCAATTGAAAACACAAAAATCGCTCCGTATTCTGCACGAGTTGACAACCGACTGACGAGCGCGGCCTTCTGTGAGTACTTATCTCGCCCGCTCGACCCAGTGACGGGGGCCTGACGCTGTCTCACCTCATGCGCGTATCCTGGCTGTTCTCCCGGCACGTCTAGCAGCACCTCCATCTCTACTGGAGACGAGGTGACTTCAGTCTTCACCTCTTGTTTAACTCTGGAATTGAAAAAATCACAAGTAGGTAACTTTGGGAGAGAAATCAAATTTTATCAAATAGGTAGAGCACTCGCCAAACTTCATTACTGATCTGAACTGTGATGAATTTGTTTGCGAGCGCCGCCGCCGGTACAGTCGAGTATTAGGCACGGTGGGGCAGGGTGGGGCGCTTGCCCCACCGTGGCTCTGACTTGTAAGGTACCTAACAAAACCTAAAAAAATATATTATCTAGATACTAACTACAATACTTAATATCCGTAAGAACGTTCACATTCGACAGTCGACACAAAAAAATGCGATCAAAACAAAAAGCGCGCGCGATTGACCGCACTCCTTTTGTTTTTCGTTTGGGTGTGTGAGTGAGTGGTTGAGTTGAGCGGGAAAGCGACCCACCGTCCGCCGGCCCCGTCCCGCGCAGCGCAGAGCTTTTTCTATCGCGGCGCAGTCAAGGAGCGACTGTCCATCGGCGTCAGATTTTTTGACGAAGCAAGGATGTTGATTCGCGAAGAATTTCTAGGCTTCGTCGAACTAATTGCCATGGACGCCAAATCTATTGTCTCTGCCATAGATTACTTCATAACGAACGTGGGCCTGGACCCAGAAAAGTGTGTGGGGCAAGTCTATGATGGGTGCTCCACAATGTCGGGAAAGATGGTGGCGTTCAAATAGAAAAATATAAAAAAGCCGTGTTTTTCCACTGCGCCAGCCACAAATTAAATTTGGTCGTTCATGATTTAAATAAAATCCCCGCAATAATAATATATAATAATACTATATAATAATACACTCGGCACAATGAAGGAAATCATAAAATTCTTTCGAGAATCAGCTCAACGTCGTAAGCACGTGCCTAACATACCGCAGCTATACGACACGCGCTGGTCGCAAAAATATAAGTGCAAGAAAATTACATCCAAATGGCCGCGGACCTTTGGACATTTTCGAAAGAAAGCAACAATGCTACAATAAAACTCCTTTTCAGCTATAGTGCGCTGCTATAAATTCAAAATTTACTGTCTCTGTTTGCCTTATTGCGAAATATTGCTCACTGCTTCAACCGATCGTAAATGTGCTACAGTCAAAAAGCATTGACTTGATTAACAAATTAGCATACGCCCAGAGCCCAAACGGCTGAAGTTAGAGACACATTTTTGGATGGAAGATTTCGTTGTGTAGGTAGGTGAGCAATAAGAAAGTGTTTTGGATTAGATTTACATACAGATATAGGCGTAAAAAGCGTCGGTGGCTCAGCCGGTAACGACACGGTTCTTCTAACCAGAGGTACCGGGTTCAAATCTGGACGGCCAATGTACCAATGAGTTTTTCAAAACTTACGTAGGTACATACTTACCGATAGCTTTAACGGTGAAGGAAAACATCGTGAGGAAACCTGCAACGCCTGCGATGAAACTCGAAGGTTGTGTGTGAAGTTGACCAACCCGCACTGGGCCCGCGTGGTCGACTAAGGCCTGATCGCCCTAATTCAGGGTAGGCTCGAGCCCCTCGGTGGGGACGTATATGAGCTGTTATGATGATGATGACAGATATAGGGTGCTATAGGGTGTAAACTTTTTGTATGAAAAAATATACCGGGGTAAGACCGCGGGTTTAGTTTACTAGTTACAAATTATTTTAGACTGCTGCCCCACCCAGAGCCCATGGCTGGCTACGCCCATGGTAGTAGGTTCTGCTAACACCCAAAGTTTGCCACTGCGACGCGTCTTGCGACCAACTTCAGAGTCGTAATAAAGTTTGGCGCGACCCATATCTACCTCCAGACAAATCCAATTACCCTGACGTGGATTTTGCATGTGTATGTGTACACAGACAGTGTTAACCGCCTCCGTGGCGTAATGGTTAGTCCATTCGCTTCACACCAGGAGGTCGCGGGTTCGATTCCCGGTGGGTTCATCTTGTAAGACTCGGTTTAGTTGGTGGTAGGGCATTTTCTAAGCCCGCCTAGCTAGCTACCAGCATCTTATCTAAGTCTTGCCGCCAAACATCAGTGTTAACAACATTGATGTGTTCCGGCTTAAAGATAGGCAGTTCTCCATTGCCTGAGGGAATCTGGGTAAGCCCACTTCCATCTTCGGCATCATCGTCACTTACCATCAGGTGAGATGAATAAAAAAAATCAACCGATAATTATCAAAGAGAATTTCATCGCTATTATGTAACAATAAGACACGGGACGTTCATAGAAATAGCTTGACAATCAGTAATATCAAATTTAAATTCAGTGAATGGGCTACTATAGGTATATACAAAAGTCGCCAAACTATGTTTGACCTTTATGACAAAAAAACTTACACTTTTGATGAGACCTTCAGAAATTATGTGAAACAATATTCAAAAAATTTTAAGCAGTTTTGTCGCGTAGCAAAATCTAATTAGAAAAATAAAATTGTCAGATAATAAAATAAAAACTGTTTGCAATATTATTAGCAAACAAACAGGTAAAGAAAAAGCTCTGGACAAAGAATATGTTTTGCAAACAGATCAAGGTAAAATTAGTTCGAATTAAGCCAAAGAATGCAAACCTTTTTTTACAAATATTCCACTTAAGACTACTGAAGCCCTAAACTCATCACCTATGTATGCTCAAAGGTTGCTAAAGGATAATGTTAGTAATTATGATCAAAAATTCTCTTTTAGAGTAATTGAACCACAAACTATTGTAAAAACTTTTAAATCTCTTAAAGTGAAAAGAAACGAAGACCTCTGGGGATTATCGGTAAGCTTGATCAGTAATGTAATTGATACTTTAGCGCCATATTTAGCTTGTCTTTTTAATATTAGCATTGATAGTGGCGTCTTTCCAGATCTCATGAAGCTTAAAAAAGTGATACCTCTATATAAATCTGGTTCAAAAACTGATCCAGGCAACTACAGACCAGTTTATGTGCTGCCAGTTCTTAGTAAAGTGTTTGAAAAGATTTTAGAGTGTTTTAAACAGTATACCCAAACTGACTCATTATAATAGACAGTGTATAGTAATGTGTGTTAAAATTTATGACCTACTGACATGAAATCAATACCGAATAGTATATCATTTAAACGCAAACTTGTGACATATCTTAAAGAAAAATTATTTTATTCCGTAAATGAATTCCTATATAGACATTTTGACAATTAATATTGACTATGACAAATGCAATTGTATCTGTAACTTTATTTTGTAGTATAGTTGGTAGTATAAGTATTAGCTGTGAATTTTATAAGTAATAATTATAATAAGATTAACATTTGCATGCCAATCTGGTGAAACATGAGGACTACCTAAATAATGCAACAACTTTAAAACCATGTTTTATGCAAATAAACTTTCATTTCATTTTATTTCATTTCATTTCATTACGCTTAACCAAAAGTTACAATATTTTACAGAAAACAATCATAACCAACAATTTGGTTTCACTAAAGGTCGATCAACAACCGATGCAGGAGTAGCACTTATTCGAAACATATAATATGAATTATGATGCATACAGCGTCACGGCTAGGGCCGCCGCCTCCTGTCCGGGAGGTCGTGGTTCGAATCCTGCACCGTACCAATGTGATTTCTAATTTAGATTTCATATGTACGTTTATCCGACGCTCTTACGGTGAAGGAAAACATCGTGAGGAAACCTGCACACGCCTGCGGAGAAACTCGCAGGTAATGTGTGAAGTCGACCAACCCGCACTGGGCCCGCGTGGTCGACTGTCCCGATCGCCCTAATTCAGGGTAGGCTCGAGCCCCTCGGTGGGGACGTATATGAGCTGATATGATGATGATGCCCTCGAGGAATCGCAGAATGCAATTGGAGTGTTTATTGATTTATCTAAGGGTTTTGATTGTGTTGAACACCAAACATTACTTATGAAATTAAAGCATTATGGTGTAGAGGAAGGGGCTCTCAGTCTTTTAAATTCGTATTAAGACAACAGAACACAAAAAGTACAAGTGATTGGCACGAACTCATCTGGATCTAGAGTGAAAATGGGTGTGCCCCAGGGTTCCATATTAGGGCCTTTTCTATTCCTTGTTTACGTAAATGATTTGCCTTTTATGGTGCAACATCTATCAAATAATGTGTTGTTTGCGGATGGTACTTCTCTAATTTTTAAAGTAAATAGGAAAGAAAATGAAATTGACGAAGTAAACAACACTCTCTCAAAGATACTGAACTGGTTCACTGTGAACAACTTATTATTAAATGCTAAGAAAACAAAATGTATAAAATTTTGTTTGCCAAACGTAAAAAAGCTCAATAATAGTGTAATATTAAACAGTAATAACTTAGAATTTGTAAATACTACGGTGTTACTTGGTATAACTTTGGATGTTTCACTTCAATGGGGACCACACATTAAAACTTTAGCGGGAAGGCTTAGTTCAGCTGCTTATGCCGTTAAGAAAATAAGACAGTTAACGGATGTAGATACTGCGAGACTAGTGTATTTTAGTTACTTCCTTGGTATAATGTCTTATGGCATCTTACTGTGGCATGCGGCCGATATAGAAACTATTTTCATCTTGCAGAAAAGAGCTAATCGCGCAATCTATCAGATGCAATCACGTGAGTCGTTAAAGAATAAGTTGAAAGAAATCAATATTTTAACTATTGCTAGTCAATTTATATAAGAAAACATCGTGTACGTTCGTAGGAATTTGCATTCATTTCCTAAAAACAGTGACAGGCATAATTTGAATTTAAGAAATGTAAATGAAATAGATATAGTCTTTTCGAGACTGAGTAAGGTTAAAAAGTCATTTGTGGACAGTGTTTAAGATTCTACAATAAAATTCCAGAAAATGTAACTAGTTTGTCAGAGAATAAATTCAAGACTCATGTCAAAAAATGCTTGTGCTCTAGAGGATGTTATAAAATAACCCCTAATTTGATTCGTACCTACCTTTGATTTCATTATTGTTGGTTAATTTCGTATATTTCTATGTATAAAAATATTAATTCATACTTTTGAGTATTTTCTTTTTGAAGTAGATTTTTGTTTTTTAAACTTTTTTTAGGTATGTAGTCATGTAACAAAAAAGGCGGCTGGATGCGGGCAGCGCAGGACCAGTCTTTGTGTTTCCACGTCCACTGTTAATGCGATGATGATGATGATGATGATGATGATGATAAGTGCAACTCACAGTGCGACGTCAGGCCGCTCGAGCTGCGAGCTGTGCCACATCAGCTGCCGCAGCGCCGTCAGCACAGACTGCGTCTCGCTCTGCATCAAGAGAAACAGTTCGCTTTGTTAACTTATAATAATAAGGACCAAGGTCGGGAAATGAATTGAAAAGCCCTTGGCGTCATCTTACCTGATGGTAAGTGGCGATGATGCCAAGATGGAAGCGGGCTTACTAAGATTCCCCGACGCAATTGAAAGCTGGAAATTTTATCTTTGTACCAGAATAGAAAAATGCTTGTGTTAAGTGGCAAGTATTGGATATGTTGGCGAGCTTATACAATGCCCTACCGCCGCACCAATACCACCGAGTCTTGTAAAGTTAGACCAAGACGGGAATCGAACCCGCGGCCCGCGACCCGCGACCTCCAAGTGTGAAGCAAGTGGAATAACCACTACGCTACGGAGGCGTTTTATGGGCGCGCTAGCTTTTTTACCCGCGGCTGGGCCTACGTGGATATCGTTTTTATGTCTTTCTATGAGAGTGTGCGATGCGCGAGCGTGTAATTGAGTTTTTTTTTTAGATTACTCGGCAACTATAGCAGGCTGTGTTTTTTACGGGACATAAAGTAGCCTATTTCACGCATTAGCTGTCTGTGCAAAAAATCACGTCGATCCATTGCTCCGTTGCGACGTGAAATATGGACAAACAAACGCACTATTCAAATTTAAAATATTACTAGCTTTTGCGTGGACATTGGCCGCAAGCGGGTCGCGAGCGTGTAAATGAGTTTTCTCCAGATCCCTCGGGGTCTATATCGGGCTATGCTAATGAGTAGTCCAAGCTAGTCTTCGTCGCTTCATGCTCCTTAAATATCTAGGTAATGGAGGGAACGGGAGAAAACAGTGCGGACTAACCCTCCGAGATATGGGAAATGGGAATACTCGTAGAACGAGATGTGTAAAATGGCATTACGGTAGCAAAAAAAGGATGCACTTACGTGAGTCTTGTGGGGCGGCACGCGCAGCACGTAGTGCGTGGCGTGCTCGCCGCGCGCCTCGCACGCGCCGCACAGGTCCCAGTCGCGGCACTGCATGCACGCGTAGCGGAACCTGACAACAATTTAAGGACTTACCATACAAAAAAGGAAACCTTATTAGCACCTCTGAATATTATACGATTATTATTACTTTTAAATGTGTTATCGACACAATAAAAGCTAGGTTTATAGATTTTGGTATTTGCTAACGTACATGTAAAAAAAGGGGTGATTTTTTGTTCGGTGTCCGTTCAATCTTCCTCCCCCCTCTCCCCCAATACACACTACAAGCTAAACCGCTATTTCAGAACATTAAAAAAATTGAAAATAGTAGGACATTTAATAAATTTTAAAAGAAAACTTAACTTATTTTTATGTTTTACATTGTGTTTATTTTTAATTAGTGTGTAATTACTAATTAAAAATAAACAAACAATGGCCGAAATCAAAAACACTGAACTACAAATAAAATTGAACTTATTTATTGAATTGAAAAAAGAAAAACGTATAGACGTAACTTTGTATTGTGTCAATAACATATGTAACGGTTACGGGAGGATAATGTTCGGAGGTGGAACAAGTTTCCTCTTTTCGTATCCGTGCGTGCTATTCTTCTATCCTAAAAACCCGAGTGCATAAAATGTATATTATAAAGTTGTATCCTATGTCATGTTAGGAGATCAAGACGAATCTAGCGACCTTAGCACTCCATCGAGCCGTTTAGGCTGTAGCCTGTAGGCTCAGTCGGACAACATTGCCCTCGTTTCTGGGCAGTCGGATATAAATAGTGGAGTACCCGCGACTTCGTTCGCATAGATTTCGACTGTAAACTAATGTTCACCGCCAATATAAGCCCAAAGACGTCCACTGCTGAACAAAGGAAGACGTCCCCTTAAGGATTTCCACAACCATAGGTCTTTTTTACTAATCCCATTCACCAGCTTCCCGCGAACTTCACCAGGTTGTAGGTCCACCAGGTGGGAGGCCTTCCTACGCTACGTCTTCCGGTGTATGTGCAGTATCGGACAAACTAATTAGTTAACCCCTGAAATTATGTATAGTCTCTAATGATATCTCCGCATGCGATACCCCAACCCCATGGACCCCACTCGATACAAGATCTGTCATAACTTAACAAATACAAAGTTGAGTGACCTGCGACTCTCGGTAGCTTCTGTAAATGAACCGTACGTGCTAATAATCGCCTCTCCGCAGTCTTCAGCCGGCTTTCTTCCGAGGTAGACGCGATCAAAGTGATCAAAGTGTGGTAATTGTCTCCAAAACGTCGGTCAAGAACATGATGAAGAATAATTTTGCAGTTTTGAAGGTTTTTTCTTAAGGTTAATAAATATGCTAATTTGGTAATATTTGATTAAAGTTTTGACTCATTCATATAAATAGATATAAAATTAATCGTAGCTAATTAAAAAAATGTAATATTTGTATGTTTTTCTACTTAAAAACAGTCATTCTATTTGGGGTCCAATGGGCCCCACCAGGCACGCCGTGTTATTTTCATTCACCAGACATGCGGAGGGTTAAGAACATATTCACAGAATCGTTTCCCACACACTTAAAATTATTAAGATAAGATAAGCATTTATTCGGAGCCCACACAAGCAAAAAAAAACTGGTAATACAATGCAAATAAAATAATTAAAACTATTTATTTTAAAATTTTAATAACTATTAAATATACGGTGGGCTAGGAAAATGACCAGGCTCAGCGAGAATGCTGCGAAACCTTAGATTCGCAGCGCTGATGATTCTGCCAGGCCATTAAAAAAAGCGAATGTGTGCACCATTGTCAACCATCCAAGCCAACGAGTTGATATGCATTTGAATAAGATTAAGAAAAAGCGTCGGTGGCTCAACCGGTAACAACTCTGTTCATCTAACCAGAGGTACCAGGTTCAAATCTAGACGGCCAATGTACCAATGAGTTTTTCAAAAACTTACGTACATACTTACCGATTTCTTTAACGGTGAAGGAAAACATCGTGAGGAAACCTGCACACGCCTGCGAAGAAACTCGAAGGTTGTGTGTGAAGTCGACCGACCCGCACTGGGCCCGCGTGGTCAACTAAGGCCTAATCGCCCTGATTCAGGGTAGGCTCGAGCCCCTCGGTGGGGACGTATATGAGCTGTAATGATGAAGATTAATGCAGATAATAAGCTTACAGTCAGTCTAGTAAGCAATAACGAAGTTTACGATTCTTTCAAATATAAAATATAACAGGTTTACATAGAAAACAGAGAAGACAGAGGAAAAACATGGGTGCGTGTACTTATGTACGCGCGTGAGAAGTTTACTTTTTTGGCATCATTAAAAAATAGTTTTTAATTGCATGCAAATAATTACAATAAAATTAAAAAAAGATATGCGCCAAACGGAACGTAAGGACCAAAGGACATAGCCCTTAATTATCAGCGATGGAGACGATACATATTTTGAGGGGTTAACTAATTTATTTTTTATTAATTTTTTTATTTACCAATTTCAAAACAAAATACAAAACAATTAATCATCTAGCACCATTAAACTTGTCCGATACTGCACAAACACCGGAAGACGTAGCGTAGGCAGGCCTCCCACCTGGTGAAACTACAACCTGTTGAAGCTCGCGGGAAGCTGGTGAATGGGAGCAGTGAAAAGACCGATTTATATGGAAGATAAGTGTGGCAAAGTAAGTATTAGTATTAACGTACAGTATGGACACTCCTTGCCGCTCTCTAGATTGCTACCTCACCCCCTCGTCACCCAGATTCATACAGATTGGTTCTCAAACGTAAGGGATTTCAGCGTGATTTTGTTTGCTCCCTCATTTGTTTTTAGAAATGTCATTTCACGACCGTGTATTGTGTATGCAGTGTCCGGGGTGTGGCTGTGGCTGTGGTATGCGCAAGTTGTTAGTAGCAGATGCCGCCAAATCACCCCCCTCCGCTGGGAAACGATTGTATGGATACTCTCTCTTCATTGACAATCACAACACTAACCCAGATATGCACTCCTTGCAAATACTGCACGAGTGTTCTCCCTGCGCGCGACACGCCCGCGCCGGCGCCGGCGGCTCCAAGAGATCTGTGGAAAAATATTTTTTTATTCTAGTTATCCAAATTGTTAGCGTAACTACCTATTTTTGTTCGAAATTGTGGATATGTTGCCGGTAACACATACACTACTAGTGTGGATATGTTGCCGGTAACACATACACTACTAGTGTGGATATGTTGCCGGTAACACATACACTACTAGTGTGGATATGTTGCCGGTAACACATACACTACTAGTGTGCATATGTTGCCGGCAATACATACACTACTAGTGTGGATATGTTGCCGGCAACACATACACTACTAGTGTGGATATGTTGCCGGTAACACATACACTACTAGTGTGGATATGTTGCCGGTAACACATACACTACTAGTGTGGATATGTTGCCGGCAACACATACACTACTAGTGTGGATATGTTGCCGGTAACACATACACTACTAGTGTGGATATGTTGCCGGTAACACATACACTACTAGTGTGGATATGTTGCCGGCAATACATACACTACTAGTGTGGATATGTTGCCGGTAACACATACACTACTAGTGTGGATATGTTGCCGGTAACACATACACTACTAGTGTGGATATGTTGCCGGTAACACATACACTACTAGTGTGGATATGTTGCCGGTAACACATACACTACTAGTGTGGATATGTTGCCGGTAACACATACACTACTAGTGTGGATATGTTGCCGGTAACACATACACTACTAGTGTGGATATGTTGCCGGCAATACATACACTACTAGTGTTGATATGTTGCCGGCAACACATACACTACTAGTGTGGATATGTTGCCGGTAACACATACACTACTAGTGTGGATATGTTGCCGGTAACACATACACTACTAGTGTGGATATGTTGCCGGTAACACATACACTACTAGTGTGGATATGTTGCCGGTAACACATACACTACTAGTGTGGATATGTTGCCGGTAACACATACACTACTAGTGTGGATATGTTGCCGGTAACTAGGGTTTGTGATTTCTCGAGGTTTTTCAGTTCTCGGGTCTCGAGAATTCTCGAGCCTGATTTCTCGGGTCTTCTCGGGTTATCGAGAAAAAAATATATTTAGGTCTAAATTTTTTGTTTAAATAATGAAGAGAGTCTTTAATTTAAATGTGTAATTTTGTGTCTTTAATTTAAATAATGATGGTAAAAATCAACATAATCTTTAATAATATTAATAAGTTTAGGACTTTAGGCTTTTGTGTGATTATTGCAACTAATGAAATTGGTTAATATTAATGCACTCAATTATCTTTTTTTAATTAAAAAAACAGAAGTTTAATTTCTTCGAAAAACCTATTAAAATTAGAAAAAAAAAATTTGGTGATACAAAACAAACACTTGAACTTTTGCAGTCAATAATAATATTGTTTACTTAGCAATTTTATTACGCGTGGGTCACTGAATACACTGTCCTGGCTTTATAATCCGATCCGAACATGGCGGGAATTGAAACACGAATGAACGAAACACAACTGGGGCGCTTGCGTTTGTCGCTAAAAACAAAGGATACCGACAAGACACGTGCCACGCTGTCAGAGGAGGCCGCCGCCGCCTCGCACTTATAAAGAAAGCGTAAAAAAAAAACTTTTCTAAGAGATAAGTTTAAATTCAACTTCTCGATGTCTCGACTTTTCTTGAGCTGAATTTCTCGGGAACGAAACCAACCGATTTCCCGGGTACAAACCCTACCGGTAACACATACACCACTAGACAAAAAAATATATTTTTATCCACAATTGATAAGCTCTTGTGTAAAAGTTTGTAGTTAAAAGTGGGTTGTTTAAGAATTATTTGGTATTCTAATTATCGTTATTATTTGTTATATTTATTAATTATTTCAAAATAAATCATAAAATGGATTGGATTATAAAAGTGAGTCAATTTAACATAACGTTCTAAAAACAAACAAAAGACCGCACAACACAGGATCTTATAAGCAAAATTTAAGCTACCCAACCCCATTAAGAACATAATAGAACAGAGAGGGTTAAATGGTTTGATTTGAGTGGTGACTAAGGTGGAACCCTGACCAAATCATTAAAAATGTATTTAGAGGAAGACATTAGTGTGGGTGGATTCTACTAATAGTACAGATATGTAAGTATATAAGGCCGCCTTTGCACATCTTTGTGTACCTTGCTAGTTAATGTTTTGGTGTGCAATAAAGGATATTTATCTTATGTTATGTGTAGACAAAGTTTGAAGAAAAATATAAAGCAGAAGCAAAAGCTAACTTAAATGTCTCGAAAGTACATTATCAAAAATAAAGATCCTACCTGGTGGAAACAATCGGTAAAAGAAGCCGTCAAACAGGAAAAAAGAGCTTCTTAAGGCTTGGCAATGTAGCATTCGAAAGAGAACCTTGAAAATTAAAGGAAAGCTAAGTCTGCAACTAAAAGAACTGTTGCGCAAGAAAGGGCTATTTCCAGAAACGGCTTCTAAATATGACAAAATCGAAGCCGCCTAGGATAACACACAAATATATAATATATAGCTTCATATCGGATTCCTGTCCGTCATTTTGGTAACTTCTTGCATGCTCATGCTCCAGTTATTTTTACAAACTATAGAGATAATATTTTTTTTATTCGTGCTCCTTCTCAGTTTAACAAGCTTGTGGAAATCCCTCAACTCGATCTTTTAATCTAATAGTTTTAAAACTATTTTAGCAAAAGCTGGTTTGACGGGGTTCCTTGACTTGCGTGTTTATTTTTTCATATCAGTATTTTTCTCCACTGTTTATTTGTAAGGCAAGTAAGACTTTTGTTTCTACATGCGAGAACATATAAGGTGGTATATATTAATTACATTTAGCTATTGTGTAGTCATGGAAATACCGTTTGTTTTCCGAATAAACTAAAATAAATAAAATAAAATCGCAAAGCAGCGCTCTAGAAATACCGTAGACATTAAAAATAGTAAATATGTATATAAAAGATAAAGAAGGAAAACTTCTGACCTCTGATAACTCTATAAAACGACGGTGGAAAGAATTTTTCGATAAACTGTCAAACGAAGAATTCCCAAGTGAGTAGCTGCCAGATATAACATCTAAATCGGGTCCGATTCCAGCCATCACTGAACATGAAATGGAATCATTTGGCTCACAAAACTATTCAATCTTATTCTCTCAGCTGAAACTATCCCCGCTTCATGGCGAAGAAGCTATCTAACACTATTTTTCAAAAACAAGGGCGATGTTGGCCAATGCTCAAACTACAGAGGAATTAAACTAACATCTCACACTTTTAAGATTTGGGAGCGAATCATAAATAGATATTTATTGCAGCAAACCACCCTATCAGAGAATAAATTTGGCTTCACCGCAGAAAAATCGACAACGGACGCTATCTAGGCAATGCGAATCGTTATGGAAAAACACAGAGCAAAACAGGAGGACTTGTACATGGTCTTTACCGACCTTGAGAAAGCGTTCGGTAGAGTGGCCCGGAGACTAATCTCTTAAGCGATCCGAGCACAAAACATTCCCGAAAAATATATTGACATAATCAGGGATTTGTACCATGACTGCACAACTCAAGTCAAGAGCCCAGCTGGCCTTAGCGATCCGTTCGAAGTAAAAGTTGTGTACATCAGGGATCTGCCTAAGCCCTCTACCGTTCAATTTAGTAATGGATTTCCTGAAAAAACACCTACAAACGCCATTACCATTACCACGGTGCATGCTCCATGCGGACGATATCGTACTTGCCACGAAATCCGCAGAAGAGGTGCACACACAACTAACCTCCTGGACTAAAGCACTAGTACATATTATGGCCTCCGAGTTAGTAGGAGCAAAACAGAATATGTACATCAGTGAACATCCTCTGCCCAAAGTCACTCGTTTTAAGTACCTTGGATCCGTCATAATATCTGACGCAGACATCGATGCAGACGTCTGCCATAGAACCCTAGCAGCGTGGCTTAAGTGGAGAAGCCTGTCGGGAGTCTTGTGCGACAGCCGTATGCCCATAAAAACAAAAGACAAAATCTACAAAACTGCAGTGAGGTCAGCCATCTTGTACGGTTCTGAATGCTGGTCTATTGGTCTAATCACCACCAACAGTTACTGCACGTAAACGAGATGAAGATGCTGCGCTGGGCTGGAAGTGTCACGAGACTGGACCGGATAAGGAATGAACACGTACGCGTTAGCTTTAAAGTTGTTCCTATCCAAGAGAAACTTCTGGAGCCTCGTTTATGAAGGTACGGCCACACTCAGAGACGACGAGAAAACCACGTCGTAAATATTGCATTGAACCTTCCCGAACACCCAAGAGGGAGAGGGAGACCAAAATCAACATGGTGGTCCAATGTAAAAAAGGCTTGCGGAATCTGGACATCGCTGATGAGACAACCCAGAATCGGACACTCTGGCGCGAAATAACAAGGAGACTCGACCCCACGTAGGTGGGACAAGGGAAAGAATAAGAAGATTTAATTATTTATGCATAGATTTGTAATCGAGCATTGAGAATCATAATTCTATATATATATATAATGAATCCCTATTTCCCTTGGTCACGGCATCACGCGTGAACGGCTGCACCGATTTCGCTAATTCTTTTTTGTCGAGTTCGTTATTGTCAGGAGAAGGTTCTTATGTAGGGTAGGGTAGGGCAGGGTAGGGTAGAGTAGAGTAGGGTAGTGTAGTTTAGTGTAGTGTAGGGTAGGGTACGGTAGGTTAGTGTAGTGTAGGGGTAGTTAAGGGTAGGGTAGTGTAGTGTAGGGTAGGGTAGTGTAGTGTAGGGTAGGGTAGTGTAGTGTAGGGTAGGGTAGGGTAGGGTAGGGCAGTGTAGTGTAGTGTGAGGTAAAACGAATTTCGCCGGGACAGCTAGTTATCTATAAAAATCACGTTTTTTGTATTGAAGCCCCCCTTAAATATTCATTTTATTTTAATTTAATTATTTATTTTTCAAGTGATTAATACAACTCAATATTCTGTAAATATTTCAAGCGTTTACCTGTTGCCGTTAACAATATCAAGCAAAAACGAGCAAAAAAAACACATTTTGTATGGGAGCCGCCCTTAAATATTTGTTTTATTTTAATTATTTTTTTTAGTCAATGTTTAGCTAAACTTTCTATGAATGTTTGAAGTGTCTAACTGTTGCTATCTAGCAAAGAAATCACGTTTGTTGTATGGGAGCCCCCTTAAATATTGGTTTTATTTTAATTTAAATATTTCCAGAGATATAGAGATCCAGCTAGGTTACTAATACCAGCATGCAACAGTGCAGTGTTTGAAAAAAAATGTTTCTACACGTCAATAAAGATATATAACCGATTGCCAAGTGACATAAGATACTCTCCATCTAAGCTTTTTAGAAGCAAACTTTATAAATGGCTTTCAGAAAAATTCTTCTACTCAATTAAAGAATTTTTTGACCATAATGCTTAATTTTACGACAAAATGTATTTTAATTTAATTAATGGTATGTAATAGTAACAAACATGATATATGATGACATCGAAATATTAATATGACATTTTTAAGCTATTGTGTAGCTTTTATCGCGGGCTTTGAGGGGACCGAATCAAGAAGTTTCGTAACGAAAATAAAACCTGACACCCCAAAAAAAAATATATTGAGTTCTAAAAAACATACAGTGCCATCTATCTATCCATCATGATTATGATGATGATGAACTTTCTTAGTGTTAATTTATTACATAAACATCCCGCGCCCCAAGGACTGTATGGTACTGGTAAATACTGCATAAATAAAAAATAACTAAATAATTACTAGCTGTCCCGGCGAACTTCGTACCGCCTTACATTACATTACACTGCCCTACCCTACCCTACACTACACTACACTACACTACCCTACCCTACACTACCCTATCCTACCCTACATACACTACACTACACTACCCTACCCTACACTACCCTACACTACTCTACACTACCCTACACTACACTACCCTACCCTACCCTACACTACACTACGTTCGTAGATTTACCATAGCAGCGCCATCTATTGATTACTTACTCAACCCAGTCTAAAGGTATCGACATCTGTTAGAATCATTTGGAGTTAACAGATAATTGTGACTGTCAAATAATAACAGACAAATAATTAGCAATAAATTAAAATTGCGACTATAATTTGAGATTTAAACTATCCTATCTCTCAAGTTGGATCGAATTGCACATGGTGTGCGAATTTTATTATAATCGGTTAAGTGGTTTAGGAGTCCATTGAGGACAAACATTGTGACACGAGATTTATATATATTAAGAAGAAGATAATTGCATAAGTTGATAGAAAATGCTATGCAATAGCTTTACCGCGGCAGTCCCCGAGTGCCACACGTCTTTTTTTATATTAGTAACTATTCCATAAACTATTGTGTCAATTTTGCATGCTTTGACAAAAGCGAATCAAGTGATACATTATTGTTATATCTTTATTCCCACCCAATTTAATACCATGAATTCGAGCAAATAAATAATATTCATTCATTCATTACTTATTTTTATAGTGAATATACAGGTGTGACACAATTGGTGTAGGTCCCGTTAACTGGGGCTTCTACTCATCATACTGAACTACTTTTGTTCTACGACTTTGCTGAAAACGTATTTTTTTTTACTCTTCATACAGTTCGATCAGCTGATCGACTGATTTTGTGCATTTTAGTATGGAGGGTCCAAATTTTTTCTTGAGAATTGTCTATGGGTTCCTTGGAGAAAGTTGTTCAGTATGACGAGTAGAACCCCCAGTGAAAGGGACCTACACCAATTTTGTTACACCCGGTATAATTTAATATTCTGTGAATATTTCAAGTGTCTACCCGTTGCAGTTATCAATATCGAGCAAAAAAGAGCAAAAAAATCACGTATGGAGACCCCCCTATTTTTACTTTTCATTAATTTTTAGTGTTTGTTATTATAGCGGCAACAGAATTACATCATCTGTGAAATTTCAACTGTCTAGCTAGCACGGTTTATGACATACAGCCTGGTGACAGACGGACGGACGGACGGACGGACAGACAGAGCCGAAGTCTCAGTGATAGGGTCCCGTGTTTACCCATTGAGTACGGAACCCTAGAAAGAACGAGCTTTTGCTGGGGACGAATATCTAATAGAGTCGAAAAAGTATGAAATAAAAAAAATATCTGTGTGTGCGCATCTTCAACCGTTCTCTTTAAAGTTTTTCTTACTTGTTAGGGTTCCGTAACCAAAGGGTAAAAACGGGACCCTATTACTAAGACTTCACTGTCCGTCCGTCCGTCTGTCACCAGGCTGTATTTCATGAACCGTGACAGCAAGACAGTTGAAATTTTCACAGATGATGTATTTCTGTTGCCGCTATAACAACAAATACCATAATTACAATACTTATTACCTAATTTTTGTAGTCAAAATTAATGAAACTATCGGTACGTTACTACTCGTATAAATTGATATGGCCCACTTCGGCTGAGCTGACCTTAGTTCGCATTTATTTTATTCACAATTGGTAAGCCCTTGGCATCATCTCACCTGATGGTAAGTGACGATGATGCCGAAGATGGAAGCGGGCTTACCAAGATTCCCCAACGCAATTGTTTGGCGGCTAGACTTAGATAAGATGGTGGTAGCTAGCCAGGTGGGCTAAGAAAATGCCCTACCACCAACCAAACCGAGTCTTACAAGTTGACCCCACCGGGGAATCGAACCCGCGACCTCCTGGTGTGAAGCGAATAGGCTAACCATTACGCCACGGAGGCGGTTAAAAATCAATTCATCGTACCGCGGGCTAAACGAAATTTTCCTAGAATCGCATCAATAAACGAAATGTGTATTTGCGCCCAAAGTAAAGGACATAGGTCGCATTAAGATACACGAGCGAAATTCAACTGTTTGCCGCGCCGAGCATACTGCCTGCTCTCAACTGGCAGTCTTTGCCAGTGATTAAACCATGTAGCGTTGACAAAACAGCAGGCCAGTGATGACTTACCTTCAACCTCATTTTGTTCATCTTCCACGTCCAGTTCAGTATCAGCCCAATCTTCGCGAGCAAAATGCTGCAGTCTCTTGCCAAAGTTTTGTTCCTTGTCATGGCTTGTTCTAGAAACGTGATGTCGTGACGGAACTGCGTGTGGGTACAACTTGCGATTTTTTACATTTCGATCTGTAACAAGTAAAAAGCCAAAAATATATTTTTGGCGCGTTCTATTTGAACTTTGTACATGTAGGATACACACGATATTGCAGAGAGAGATTCTTAAAAGGGCTAACTCTGAACGGTAGGCACAGCAAAGCCACCACCACGAGAAACATAACTGCAAAAACCGACTTCCATCGCCACAACTTAGCACAATTTTGCATTATTAATATTATTATTTTTCGTTATTTTTAATTTTCTAAAAAAGTACTAAACCGATTTCGATAAATTTTATATGGGCCCAACTCGGGAGCACACCCTATCGAATAAAAGGATAAACATGGAAATCGGTTCACAATCTGCGGGGTTATCGAGTAACAAACACACAAAAAACATACAGTCGAATTGAGAACCTCCTCCTTTTTGGAAGTGGGTTAAAATAATGTTGCGCAGCTGTCTGCGAAGCAACCACGCGCTAACTAGCGAATGCTTTACATACAACCAGAGGGTCCGGGTTCGACTCCGGCCGGCCAATGTTTGCGAAACTTACGTGCATTTACTTATTGATTGCTTAACGGTGACCTTCACCTAAGTACATCTTGAGGAAACCAGCACATCCAATTCCAGATGTGTATGAAGATCGCGTTGCACACGTCCGTCCATATGTGTAAATATGAATGCCGTACACATAACCGTTGGTGCTGCTGAATGCACCACAAGGCAACGGTCATCGTCTATCCCTTGGATAGCTTAGTTAATTGTGCCACACGAATATGAACTCATCATTCATAACAGCTCATATACGTCCCCACCGAGGGGCTCGAGCCTACCCTGAATCTAGAGCGATGGGGCCTTAGTCTACCACGCGGGCCCAGTGCGGGTTGGTCGACTTCACACACAACCTGCGAGTTTCTTCGCAGGCGTGTGCAGGTTGCTTCACGATGTTTTCCTTCACCGTAAGAGCGTCGGATAAACGTACATATGAAAGAAATCTAAATTCTAAATCATATTGGTGCGTGGCAGGTACGAACCACGACTTCCCGGACAGGAGGCGGCGGCCCTAGCAATTACGCCACGACGCTCTTATATGAACTAGCGACACACAAAGGTAAAGCGAAAACACAAAAATAAACGTAACATCAATAGTAAATTGGTTAAACTTACTTTTGGGAAAGTAGTCCAAAGCTGAAAAGTGTCGGGAACAAACTTTCGCACTTGGACTCGGCTCGCCCACGCCTAGCGCCGCCTCCCACCTCCTCCTCGTGGCGACGTCTCTCGGGAACCCGTGGTAACTCACCGCCGGGTCTTTGTAGCTAGTACAGCATTGGGGAACACAACATTTCCGTTTGCCCGCAGCGGCAGCGGCGGGTTCAGGTTGGATGCTATCTTTACCCATTGTTAATAGTTCCTCCCCTATTGTTTTAGCCAAATCATATTCTGACTGAGATGACACTGAAAAGCGGTCCAAAGTTCTTGACGTAAGACACTAAACTGCAGATTTTAAAATAATCCTTACTTAATATTATAAATGTGAAAATGTGTTTGTTTGTTTATTACCTTTTCACGCTTTAACGCCTTGACCAATCTTTATGAAATTTGGCATGCAGGTAGCCTGTGTCACGGGGAAGGACATAGGCTACTTTTTATCCCGGGAAAATAGCATAATCTGATGCAGTTCCTGAGGGACCTTAAAAAAAATCCATTGTTGTGATTTTTTGCACAGAGATGGTTCAGTAGGTGGGAAACGACATAATTTACTAATCACCCTTAAAGACAGTCATTAAACCGATGTCCACGCGGGCGAAGCCGCGGGAAAAAGCTAGTTAATTATATGTATGGGTTGTAATAAAATTGGTGCGGGTCCCGTTAACTAGAGCTTCTAATGAACATGGCACTACTAGCAGCGAGTGCCACGGACAACGCGAGATACTGACCAACTTTTGTTCTATAGAAACAATAAACAAGGAAAATGAAAAAGGAACCCTTAAAGGACCACTTCGTTGTCCGTCTGTCTGTCTGTCAAGACCTTTTCTCAGGAACGCGTGGAGATATCATGAAATTATTATCAAATACTTAGGTCTAGGGTCCCTTGGAGCTGTAAAAAATACATATATATCAAAAGTCAAGTTTCTCATCATCATTATATCAGCCGAAAAACGTCCACTGCTGGACAAAGCCCCTCCCCCCCAAGGATTTCCACGATGACCGGTCCTGCGCTGCCCGAATCCAGCGGCTTCCCGCGATCTTCAACAGGTCGTCGGTCCACCGCGTGGGAGGCCTGCCTCTACGTTTTCCGCTGCGCGGTCGCCACTCGAGAACTTTACTGACCCAACTTTAGCTATGCTACAGCTATGTTCGCGTTGCCCCCGGATTAGGCCGTCCGCACGCAGCACGCCTCCAACGCACCCACTACAAGAGCCATAGCCCTTTTAAATGACTTTAATGACAAATTTCAGGAAGCCCTTGTATTTGTGAGTGTGTATGTTTGTTACTTCTTCACGCAAAAACTACTGAACGGATGTGGCTGAAATTTGGTAGGTAGATAGATTAGGACCTGGATTAACACATAGGCTACTTTTTTTCACGCACACTCGAAAAGTCATAGAAACGTTGCCCACGCGGGTGAAGCCGCGAGAACCAGCTAGTTATTAGATAAAATTATATTTTTTATTTATTTATTGTAGCTAATTATAAGTATAGATGATATTTTATTATATATTATGAGAACATAACATTTTGCATGCAATCCTACCATTCCATTCTTATTCTATTATATAATGTAAATGCACTGACTTGCGATAGCACTTTGGTATATACCTGACTTGCGATAGCACTTTGGTATATACTGTAAGCTGGCCAGGTATTTTTGATAAATAAATAAATATGTTGGTGCCCTGCCCACTGCCACTTCAGTAACTCTGTGATTCGATTTAATGAGTTATGAATAAATTTAAATCAACCAATAAATTTTCCCGACCTTTGTATAGGTACCTCGAGACTTGGCTCCTCCAACGGCCGCCCCTTCTACACCTAGTGCCGGTTGAGTTCAGCCATTCTGTAAGCTACTTCGGTTACATTATTTCTACGGATCTCCTTATTCCATAATGGAACTCGTGGGGAAACTCCGAGCATTGCACGCTCCATAACCCTTTCCACAGGGAAGACATAGCCACACCCCGGACACTCCATACAAACGAGCGAGAAATGATATACATAATTATAACTGACGTATCTATAGGCAAGAATGCAGGTAGGGTTGAATCACACCGGCGGTATTGGTCACGAAATGTTTGTTAGTTATTTACTGCATGCACACTCAACAGCAACAATAAACAGTTATCTTACATGATTAAGTAACTTACATGGATAACATTGTTCATTTGTTCTTCAAACACAGGAGCTTTTGTCCGTGAAACAATCTCATTTAGCAACCTACAATAATAGTCAATCTCAATCTATAATTCCGAGATCACATTTTATAATATCACACCACTAGATATTTCTATACAACTCATACTTTCACACCATCTAATCAAATTATTACAAACAATCATCATTTTAAATAAATAAAATGAACAAAATATCTCACAAGCCACAATAACAAACTGACATCTGACATATGAAAAACATAAAGGAACTACATTTCTAAAAAAAAAAGATACAGCTAGTATGAAGATTCATAGGAACTGATTGTTCTTAGATTTGGTCGTATAATATTGGTGGTCAGCCAATCATGATACGAGGCATGCTGAGACGCCGCGGCCGCCTATTGGCGTCGAGCGGTGAGCGGCGCGCAAAGTAAATATAAGTGACGTTAATCGCGCATGCGTAGTTCGTCCTTTACGTTCGGTAACTAGTTGCTTTTTATTCCGGTGTACGAAATCACAGCGGCGCGCAAAGTTAATATAAGTGACGTTTATCGCGCTTGCGTAGCTCATCCTTTACGTTTGGTACCCAATCTACATCCAATCTGAGTGACGGGGGGGTGAGGTCGAATTTAGAGAGCGGCAGGGAGTGTCCATACTGTACGTTAGTACTAATATATATACTGTGACATAGCATGGGAAGGCCTTCCACTCGGTGGTTGACTTTCGACCTGGTGTAGGTAGCGGGAAGCCTCGGATACGGGCAGCGCATGAACGGTCTCTGTGGAAATCCTTAGGAGGGCTTTGTTCAGCAGCGGACATCTTTTGGCTGATATGATGATGGAAAACACATAAAATATGAAGTAACTGTTTCCCTGACCTAATAAGTAATTATCTACTTCAGATTTTATATTATGTTCCTGCTTATTCATCATTATTTTGTAATGTTTCCGCTTGTTATCATTATTTTGTCATGTTTCTGCTTGTTATCATTATTTTGTAATGTTTCTGCTTGTTATCATTATTTTGTAATGTTTCTGCTTGTTACCATTATTTTGTAATGTTTCTGCTTGTTATCATTATTTTGTAATGTTTCTGCTTGTTATCATTATTTTGTAATGTTTCTGCTTGTTATCGTTATTTTGTAATGTACAAGCAGTACAACTAACAAAATAACAAAAGTTCATCATTAATTATTTCTAAAAATGTCTATAAACAGAGTCCAGACTTAAGTTGGCCGGAGCAAGGAAAACATGTGCTGGTGATGATAAGTAAACGATCAGGCTAAAACTATCCACAAACTAGAATTTCATGACTTGCTTATGTTTATAAAGTTTCTTTAGAATTGGTCCATCCGTTTTCAAGAAGTAGTAATAGAAACGATTTTGTGAATACACTCTCATAAGTCTTCTTAAAGACTTATGTTAATCTATTCTCTCTATTCGTATCTGCCATAAGGAGTAACTCAAAACACGTCGTATTCTAGACGTGAACAAAGCCAGTGGACCTGACGGTATACCAGCTGTAGTGCTAAAGAACTGCGCTCCTGAGTTGTCTCCCGTTCTGACAAGTCTGTACTGCCTCTCTCTTAAACTTGTTATTTATGGCAAAGTTTTATGTTTATACGAGTTGTTATGTGAATACAAAGTAGACATTAAGAGTAATTTTGAAGGTTTGAGATTTTTTTCTATCGAGGAATGAGCAATCGCACCCTATGGCAGATTACTATCTTATCAAATAGTCATCTGACAGAATTCATAATGACTTAACCGCAAAGACAATAGGCTTATCTTAATGTTTTCTTAAGAATTTATAAACTAAATATACATATTAGAGAAATAATTTCTTAAATGTTCATTTAGCTTCAGATGCCCTCTTAAAGTTTGTAATATAGAACTATACCTTGGACTTGTTGATAAGCATACGTCTCTTCAGAAGGATAAAGCTGCATACTGTCGTCCATTTCATGCTTTATTATCATAATATTACTTGGATCGTGTTCATTTCTTAATCCCGAGTATTCCGATGCATTTTGCTTGTTGGCCACTTGCCCTAAGGAGGGCAGACAAAAATACAATGCACTATACAGGTTATAAGAAATGTAAGTTATATTTAAAGGGTGATTGAATACCTACGGAAAAATAAATACAAAAGTAGTTCCATTCGCAAAAAAAATTTTTGCTCCTCCCTATTAAAAGTAATATTTTTTAATCTTTGCCTTTGGAAACTATCATAAAAACTGGCTAGCATAGACTAGTATTGTATACAGTATACCTCTCGCTAGTGTAATTGTAATTGTAAGGATGGGCTGATTTCCGCAACCAGGCGCCTGAGCGCCCATTTTGCGTGGTTAGCCGGCGTCACTGCTCTCACTAGTGTGAACAGTGTAGTATTTTTTAACCAACGAAAAAATGGAGGAGGTTCTCAAATTGATGCATATATTATTTTATTTTTTTGTGTATGATCTGTGATCATGCATAACTTTTTACAGAGTACTCTGATTTTTGATAATTCTTTTCTCATTTGAATGGGTGTACCCCGACCGTTGTCGCATATAAATTTGAAAAACAAATTCCAACCCTAAGGGTAGGAAAACAGGGGATGATTGATTGTTCACTCACTGATTGTAATGTATGACTTTTTACAGAGTAGTCCGATTTTTTTTAAGATATATTACCCATTAGTATTTTTTTTATTTAAAAAATTAAAAACTTTTTAACATAAAATTAAACCGATGAAAAAAGAAAGGAACTGAAAAGCGAAAAATGAAAAGAACCTTTATAGTCTAACTGAGCTCCTTCACTTAAATATATACCTAAATAATTTTGAGTCCGTACACCAATTGCCAACAAAGGGACGCATCACGACGGTCGCCGCCGCCGTCGGTTCCGTTGCTATCATTTCATTTTACATAATAATTAGTTTACTTATTTGTTTGACTTCTCCGACTTAAAATTATAAAGGTATTTGCAAAAGTGTAGGAGCTCAGTTAGACTATAAAGGATCTTTTTATTTAACCGACTTCAAAAAAGGAGGTTCTCAGTTTTATTTAACTGGCTTTAAAAAAGGAGGTTCTCAGTTTGACCTGTATGTATGTATGTTTGTCCGCGATTTCGCTGGACCGATTTTGATGTGATTTTCAGAAAAGTGTTTGTTACACTTATGAGAAGATTTTAATATTTTCCGCTTTTCATTTCCTTTCTTTTTTCGTCGGTTTAATTTTTTGATATAACGTTTTATCAGACTGTGGTTTTACTGACCTTGTTTAGAATAGCTTCTGGTCACTCTACTTCCGTCGAAAGTTGGAGGTTCATCAAAACTAGACAGCATTTTTCTTTAGTTTCTTCTGAACAGGTGTAAATCAAATTTACACACAGTTTTATACTATTTAACTGGGGCTTATACTCATCATATATTAATTAATTGCCCCAAGCAGTGTTGCCAACTCAATTTTTTATAAAGAGCTAGATCAGCTTCGAAAAGGAGCTAAAATAGAGCTAAATTTTTTGAAAAAAAAGAGCTAAAATAAAAGAAAGATTATGGAATTCAAATTTTTATTATTATTGTGGAAAAACTTAATCACGTACTTAAATTTTTAGTTTTTACTTGCATGAATCTTAATTGCCGTCGAACGTTAAATTACCAAGTAAGTATAACTTATATGTGTAACAGAATTTCTGCACCAAATTCTTATTGTATCTAATCTGATGACTGTATTTGATTTACTTTTTTTTTATGGTATAAATACCTATTTTCATACTTTGTCTGTCTGGTATGGAGGGGAATGGGAAACAAAAAATTAAATTAATGAAAATAACCTCTGATAAGTTGATAACTGTTTTTTTTAATAATAATTGTGTTGTTAAGTAAAATTGAGTAATTTTATACACCAAACATTGTCACTATCACTAAATATTTCATTTGAGAATGTTTATATTCGTATGTTGAACTTCTCATTGTTTTTTTTTTCTTTTAATATTTTAACACTTTAAATTGTGTGTATGTTTACAGCTTGTGCGTATTATTGTTGTATAATACTATTTTTCTATGTAAAAATTAAGCAGCATCAGCTGATAGATTATTGTTATTTTCTGTAGTAATGTAAACATATCATTGTCAAACCGACTGATTGTAATCCGGATACATATTTTTTAATTTTTTTCCTTTTCTGGCTTAGGAGGATGTTGGCGATTCACTATCAAAGATGACCTAACCCATGTAATACCCTGTATCCGATGCCGTTAAAATAAAAACTTTCTCTTGGAAAAATGCAATGGCGCAGAGTCGGTGTGTTTTATTAATTAATATTAGAAATTCTCAATAATTACCTGCATCACCTCCAACAAGAACCTCAAACCACCTTCCCAAACTTCCACAAACTGGTGACCGTTGGATTTAACAATGGAGGAAGCGAAAAAACGCAGGTCAGTAACGAGACGCATTTTCACTAAAACGAACAACGAAATCGAAGCCCTAATGGCGGACCCCAACATGAAACCCGATAAAATTGCGATCATAAGAGCCAAGCTGCTATCTTTTGAAGAGCTCCATAATAAGCTTCTGAAACAAGACGAAGATTTAATGAATCAAATCTTTGAAGAAACGGAAGAAAATGAATGGGACAAAGAGATAGACGAAACTAGGATGTACCACGAAAAATGGCTTCTTGCTGTAGAGAAAATGAAAATAATAGAAAACAGCAGCAAAAGCGTTATGAAAGAGTCCAAAAGAAATTTCAAATTACCTCAACTTGAATTAAAAAAGTTTGATGGCAAATTATTGAACTGGCTGCCTTTCTGGGGTCAATTTAAAAAAATCGATACTGATGAGAGCCTGGATGCAGTAGATAAATTCCAATACTTGATACAAAGTACAGCTCCTGGTAGCGATGTACGCAGTTTCGTGGAAAGTTTTCCTCTAAGCGAAAAAAGTTACAAGGAATGTTTGGAAGAATTAAAGGCTAGATATGCTAGGGATGATATATTAATACAAATGTATGTCCGAGAACTCTTAAATATAATCCTAAATAAGGACATCGAAAAAGATTTAATTTCTCTCTACGATAAATTGAGCACACAGCTGCGGGCCCTGAATACCCTAGGTGTCATCATCATCATATCAGCCACGAATCGTCCACTGCTGAACAAAGGCCTCCCCCAAGGATTTCCACGACGACCGGTCCTGCGCTGCCCGCATCCATCGGCTTCCCGCGACCTTCACCAGGTCATCGGTCCACCGCGTGGGAGGCCTGCCTACGCTACGTTTTCCGGTGCGCGGTCGCCACTCGAGAACTTTACTGCCCCATCGGCCATCTGTTCTACGAGCTATGTGCCCTGCCCACTGCCACTTCAGTCTAGCGATTCTGTGAGCTATGTCGGTTACTTTAGTTCTCCTGCGGATCTCCTCGTTTCTGATTCGATCACGCAGAGAAACTCCGAGCATAGCACGCTCCATTGCCCTTTGGGTGACCTTGAGCCTTCTTATGAGGCCCATAGTAAACGACCATGTCTCAGTTCCGTAAGTCATCACTGGCAACACACACTGGTCAAAGACCTTAGTCTTGAGACACTGCGGTATTTGGGACGTGAAGATATTGCGAAGCTTCCCGAACGCTGCCCAGCCGAGTTGGATTCGTCGATTGATCTCTTTCTTGAAGTTGGACCTGCCTAGCTGGACTGTTTGTCCCAGGTATACATATTCGTCAACAACTTCCAGTGTAGAGTCTCCAACCTTTAGAGGAGTGGGTGCGACACGGACATTTAACATTATTTTCGTCTTGTCCATGTTCATTTTAAGACCCACTTGTTGAGAGACCTTACTGAGGCCATCGAGCATTGTGCTTAGGTCTTCCATAGTCTCAGCCATGACCACGATATCGTCAGCGAATCGGAGGTGGGATATATACTCGCCGTTGATATTGATGCCGAGTCCACCCCAGTCCAGAAGCTTAAAAACATCTTCCAGGGCGGCGGTGAACAGTTTCGGAGATATAACGTCTCCCTGTCTCACCCCTCGCTGCAACTGGATAGGTCTCGAGTTCTGGTCCTGGAGGCGAACCGACATGGTGGCGTTTTCATACAGACACTTCAACACCTCGATGTATCGATGGTCAATTTGGCACCGCTGGAGAGACTGTAGCACAGCCCAGGTTTCGACTGAATCAAAGGCCTTCTCATAGTCCACAAACGCCAAGCATAGTGGCTGATTGTATTCTTCGGTCTTCTGTATAATCTGCCGCAGCGTATGTATGTGGTCTATGGTACTAAAGCCTTTTCGGAAACCGGCTTGTTCGGGAGGCTGGAAGTCGTCAAACCTGCGTGCGAGACGATTCGTAATGACTCTCGAAAACAGCTTGTAGACATGGCTCAGAAGTGAGATGGGTCTGTAGTTCTTCAGCAGAGTGTTGTCACCCTTTTTGAAGAAAAGCACGACCACACTTCTGTGCCATGCCTTAGGCGTTTGTCCCTCGAGTATAACGGAATAAAATAACTTCTGAAGAGCTTGAAGTACCGGTGTTCCACCTGCTTTCAGAAGTTCAGCCGTAATTCCATCATCACCCGGTGCCTTGTTGTTCTTGAGCTGTTTGAGAGCCATTCTAATCTCGTACAGGCTGACGTCCGGGATATCTTCGGTATAGTGTCGGGTTAGTCTGGCTCTTGGGTCTTCAGCCAGATCGCTGACAGGCAAACGTGTGGTCTTGTACAATTGTCCATAGAACTTCTCAACTTCTTCCAGCAACTCAGTCTTAGACGATATGGTCCTGCCGCCCTCAGTCTTCAGCTTGGTCAGTTGGCTTTGTCCAACAGACAGATCTCTCGCGAACACTTTTGAGCCTTTGTTGTGCTCAATCGCCTCTTTAATACAATTTGTATTATATTGGCGTAAATCGCGAGTTAGGGACTTAGAGATCTGCCTGTTTAGTTGCCGATACTGAGTAGCGTCTTCAGAGGACTGCAAAACCAATCTGCGTCTTTCTTCCATGAGGTTGCTGGTGAAGTCGGAGATTTTTTTGGTTCTGTTTGAACGGCGAGTTTTAAAAATCTTAGACCCGACCGTTTGAACAATTTCCACAAACCTGTCATTATAATCGTCCACATTCTCGCAGTCTCCTAGGCATTCGAAACGATTGTGCAACTCGAGCTGAAAGCTCTCGGGGTTTTGGAGCTGGATGGGCGCTGGTCGGAGCGTAGACTTCATCAGTCGACATCTTTCTAGCTTGGTCTTTAGATTCAATGTGCCTCTGACCATCCGGTGATCGCTTCCTGTTTTGACTGAATTGATCACGGAGACATCATTGAATATTTGCTTCCTTGTCGACAAGATGAAGTCTATCTCGTTTTTTGTTACGCCATTGGGATGCAACCATGTCCACTTCCGCTGTTTTGACTTTTTAAAGAAGGAGTTCATCATAAAGAGGCTCTCCTTCTCCATAAAGTCGGCCAGCATCTGGCCACGTGCATTTCTTACTCCATATCCAAATTGCCCCACTCTCAGCTCACCATCGCTTCGTTTGCCCAGTTTCGCGTTAAAGTCCCCCATAACAACGGTATAATGGGTCCTGGTGCTATGTAAGGCTGTAGAGATGTCCTCATACATAGTCTCTACCTCGTCGTCGGAGTGTTCCGTTGTCGGCGCGTATACCTGTATGACCTTCATCGAATACCGTTTGGTGATTCTGAGTATAAGGTATGCTACCCTTGTTGAAACGCTCACGATTTGGACCACATTGTTAATGAGGGACTTGTGGACGAGAAACCCGACACCACCCTGGGACTGTTGGTCGCCCTCCCGGAAATAGAGCAGGTTTTCGGATTTAAGGATCATGGTGTCCTCTCCCTCTCTTCGGACTTCACATAAACCTACGATATCCCACCGTAACCTGCTCAATACTTCTTCGAGTTCTGCAAGTTTCTCGTCAGTCCGCAGTGTGCGCGTGTTGTAAGTTGCCAGGGCCAAAGGTCGTTGGGTTTGGTAGCCTGGCATCTGCCGGGGATTCTTCGCACCCCCTACCCCGCCGTTACCATGACTGCTACCGGAGCCAGGAATAGCGGGGCTGCCGGGGACTAGGGGCCGTTTTCTGGGTGTGAAATTCATAGGGGGGGTTTTGCCGTAATCGCCACGCTTGGCAGGCGGGTTGGCGATCGCAGTTTGATTGCAGGTGTGTTGCAATGCACGGAAAGACGCTGCTGCCCATCCTCCGGTTTTAAGTCTCTTAGTCGCCTCTTACGACACCCATTGGAAGAGATGGGATGGTCCTATTCTTAGCCGGGAACCATACGGACCCTAGGTGTAACAAAAGACAAATATTCGGCATTCCTATTACCCATGGTAGAGTCAGCCATGCCCATAGAAATTTTGAAAATTTGGGACAGATCCAAAACGGAGACAAAAGAAGAATTAAGTGATCTGCTAGATTTTTTAAAAAAGGAGGTTGAATCTGAACAGCGAATAATAATGGCCAAAGAATCCTTCTCAGAAAAATCCGAAGAAAAAGAAACTGGAAAAATAGAAGCAACTGCCAGTTGTCTTTTGTCAACGGAAAAGACATTTGAAAAGAAATGTGTATGGTGTGAGAAAATTAACCATAATAGCACAGAATGCTACAAAATATATAAGATGACCCTAGAGCAACGGAAGCAACACCTAAAAAATAAAAAAGTTTGCACTATCTGCTTCAAAACAGGTCATTTTTTCAAAACATGCAAAGCATTTGTGAAGTGTTTTATATGTCAAAAAAGACATCACACAATATTATGCCCAGATCAGAAAACCAGTAGTGAGGAGAAAAACAGTAAAGTAACAACAACCAATGCTTCATCTGCCAGTCAAGGTTCTACAATGTTGCAAACCGTACTCGTAGAAGTGAAATATCAAGGCAAGAAGATCCCAGTACGTGCTCTGTTTGACAGTGGGGCACAGCGCACCTATATTAAACAAGAAGTTGTGAACAAACTTGGAATGTCACCGGAGGGCACCGAAACTCTATCTCATTCTCTCTTCGGGGGAGTAGAAACTAACTCTCAAGATCTCAAATCGTATAATATAACAGTGAAAAGTTTAGAAGATCATTTTGAGATGGACATGATAGCTTTAAGCCAGAATTGTATTTGCAGTAATGTACCTAAAGTTAACTTAAAAGATAAAAAATTGTTAAAATTACTCAATGAGAAAAAGATCAAACTGACTGACAAAGGAGACATTTCTGAGATAGGGTTATTAATTGGTGCAGATTTCTCAGGCTTTCTGTTCACAGGTACGGTGATTCAACTGGATAATAGTTTATTTGCCTTCAAAACACGACTTGGATGGGCATTACAGGGAAAACAGGTTGTTGTTAACATTAATAATACCTTAACTACTACTCTCACCTGTATTAATAATGATATTTTGGCAGGTTATTGGTCTCTAGAAACATTGGGCATCCGGGATCCTGCAGAAGTTAAATCCAAGGAGACATCAGAAGCTGAGGTGCTGGCATCCTTCGAGGAAACAATAACTACTAACTCAGAGGGCAGGTATGAAGTTCAGCTCCCTTTTAAAGCAGGATGTGAAGATCTCTTAACTAACTATGATGTAGCCAAATTTAGACTCTACCACAAAAAAATTGATGACTTGTGGTAAATTTGATGATTACCATGCAGTTTTTGAAGAGTGGCAGTCATTAGGGATCATTGAGAAAGTCCCGATCCCTGAAATACAACACAACAAGGGTCACTATCTGCCACACAGACCGGTAATCAAAGAATCAAGTCTGACAAGCAGCCTACGGCCAGTCTTTGATGCGTCAGCTACAGATAAAAATGGGCTGTCCCTAAATAACTGCTTGGAAAAGGGTTGCAATTTCATAGATCTTATACCAAACTTACTAATAGGTTTCAGAAGAGGAGCTATTGGGATCACATCTGATATAGCCAAAGCTTTTTTACAAATTAGCATACCTAAACATCACAGGAACTATCTTAAATTTCTGTGGTGGGAGGATAGTTCCATCAAACAGATGATAGAATATAGACACTGCAGGGTGGTGTTCGGACTCACATCAAGCCCCTTCCTTCTGGCAGCTACACTCATCCACCATTTAAACAGTATCACAGGTGAGTACCAAAATACTGCACAGCTTTTAAAAAGGTCGATGTATGTAGACAACTGTCTAACTAGTCTTGACACAGAAGAGGACGCTCACAAGTTCATTAAAGAGTCAAAACACATCATGAGTGAAGCCAAGTTTAACCTGAGGTTATGGGTGACATCTCCCCTGCCCATCAATGAAACAGGTAAACCAGATATCTCAGTTTTAGGATTGAACTGGAACACTGAAGCTGATAAACTATCCTGCAACACAAAGAGTCTACCTACATATGATTCTCTAGAGAGACTTACTAAAAGAGAACTGCTGTCTATCACGCAAAAGGTATTTGACCCAATAGGTTATACAGCTCCTGTAATGTTAGTACCTAAATTAATTTTACAAGAAACATGCCATAGAAAGCTGTCCTGGGATAAAAATGTGCCATCGGACTTGTTATATAAATTCAAAGAATGGTACAAGTATATCACATATCTAAAGGACTGTAAAATCCCACGCAGGTTATCTGCTCAAACTCTCAAGGAATGTGAAGTAAGCCTACAATTATTCTGTGATGCAAGTAAAGATGGGTACGGTGCGTGTGTACTACTAAGAGCTGAAAAGGAGAGTAATGTAACTGTTCAAATGATAGCAGCCAAAGCTAAAGTAGCACCACCAGAAAAAATCACCATCCCCAGGCTAGAATTACTAGCAGCTTTGATAGGCTCACGGCTACTGGCCAATGTTCGCAAGAGTCTTGCCTTACCTGATTGCCCAGAATACTGCTGGACTGATTCTGGAGTGACATTGTGCTGGATTAAACGTGAATTGCCTTTGAACACCTATGTGGGCAACAGAATAAAAGAAATAAGGAAACACACTGATATAAATAATTGGTTTCATATTCCAGGTGAAGAGAACTGGGCTGATCTGGCGTCCAGAGGCTGCAACGCAAAATTCCTCCTGAGCTGCCGTTGGTGGGAAGGTCCCTCGTGGCTTCAGCAGGCACCAGAGGAGTGGCCACATTCGGAACTGGTTGTAGATGAGCGTCAGGTGAACCTAGAAACTAAAAAGACCATATGTACTACACAAGTGTGTTCTACTGAAGAAAACCTACTAGAAAGAATTTCAAAGTACATTTCTAAGTACAGTAAAGTTGTAAGAACAACTGTATGGATCCTACGATTCATATATAATACTAGAAACATAAATAATAAAAGACAAAAAGAAATAACATATAATGAATATAATAATGCAGAAAAAACTTTAATAAAATTAATACAAAAGGAAAACAATGAATACTTGAAAAGGACAAATAATAGTTTAACTCAGTACAAGGACAAAAATGGAATCATAAGGGTTAAAACTAAGCTAATATTATCATCAGAGTTTTCAGAAACAGTAAAGCTGCCTTACTTGCTTCCGGGAAAGAATCATCTGGTTGCAATGATGGCCAAAGAAAGACATGCACTGCTCCAACATGCTGGCACTGACTTCATGATTGCCGACCTCAGAAATAAATTCTGGATTATTGGTATACGGCGCCTCGTAAAGACGGTAATATCTAATTGTATAGTCTGTAAGAGACACAAGTCTAGGCCTGTGCAAGCACCTACAGCACCACTACCTACAGAGCGCATAGAAAGCGCCCTGCCGTTCCAGACGACGGGAGTAGATCTAGCGGGACCCTTATACTTAAGCAGTGGGGATAAATGTTGGATTGTGTTATTTACATGTGCAGTATACCGTGCAGTCCACCTGGAACTTGTCAGGTCACTGTCAACTGAAGCCTTTATGATGTCTCTTAGGCGTTTTATAGCACGTCGTGGTCGCAGTGACATGCTTATGTCTGATAATGGAACTAACTTTCTAGGTACGAAAAATTTACTTAATGCCCTTGACTGGCAGGAAGTACAGAGGCAGTCCACAATACGCCGTATTGCATGGAAGATGAACGCACCTACCGCCGCCTGGTGGGGAGGCTTTTGGGAACGCCTCATAAGGGTCATGAAGGAGCTTCTTCGTCGAATCCTGGGTAATAAGTCTGTATCATATGATGAGTTACAGACAATTTTATGTGACTGTGAGGTTACTATGAATGGACGGCCACTGACATATGTAAATGATGACAAAGGTGAGTGCTTAGAACCTTTAACACCTGCTCATTTCATACAGCCAATGCCGGTCACAGATGTTTCCGACCTAGACCAAATTGATGCCACAAATCTAAATCGTCGACTTAAATACCTACAAAGTATTAGAGAACAGTTTAAGAAAAGGTTCAAAACAGAATACTTGACTCTTCTAGTACAAAGGGGTAAGGAAAAGAAGGATGACTTAAACATAGGAGATATTGTGCTCGTGGAAACTGAAGAAAAAAGAATTAAATGGCCTCTAGGCATAGTGGTAAATATTTTTAAAGGAAAAGATGAGATAGGAAGAACAGTTCAAGTCAGGACTTCTACTGGTTTAAAGGTCCGCCCGATTCAAAAGCTGTACAAACTAGAAATATCATCAAGCGACTCAGGTAAAAATTTGCAAATAATTTCTCCACCAAAGACACAAACTGAAGTAGCAGCCTGTCCTTCAGATCAAGCTATTCAAAAACCACAACAGTGTACCCGCAGCGGTAGATCTGTTAAATTACCAAGTAAGTATAACTTATATGTGTAACAGAATTTCTGCACCAAATTCTTATTGTATCTAATCTGATGACTGTATTTGATTTACTTTTTTTTTTATGGTATAAATACCTATTTTCATACTTTGTCTGTCTGGTATGGAGGGGAATGGGAAACAAAAAATTAAATTAATGAAAATAACCTCTGATAAGTTGATAACTGTTTTTTTTAATAATAATTGTGTTGTTAAGTAAAATTGAGTAATTTTATACACCAAACATTGTCACTATCACTAAATATTTCATTTGAGAATGTTTATATTCGTATGTTGAACTTCTCATTGTTTTTTTTTTCTTTTAATATTTTAACACTTTAAATTGTGTGTATGTTTACAGCTTGTGCGTATTATTGTTGTATAATACTATTTTTCTATGTAAAAATTAAGCAGCATCAGCTGATAGATTATTGTTATTTTCTGTAGTAATGTAAACATATCATTGTCAAACCGACTGATTGTAATCCGGATACATATTTTTTAAATTTTTTCCTTTTCTGGCTTAGGAGGATGTTGGCGATTCACTATCAAAGATGACCTAACCCATGTAATACCCTGTATCCGATGCCATTAAAATAAAAACTTTCTCTTGGAAAAATGCAATGGCGCAGAGTCGGTGTGTTTTATTAATTAATATTAGAAATTCTCAATAATTACCTGCATCACCTCCAACAAGAACCTCAAACCACCTTCCCAAACTTCCACATTAACCATCACGAAAGAACAAATCGGTGTACTACATATATTTTTCGGACACAAGTCAAACCGTGGGTATGTTTAATCCTTATTCACGCAGATATAACCTGCAGATGAAAGAAGAAGAAGGAGACAGGAAGAAGACGCGCATACATCAAATGCAAGATGTGATAACATGAGAAGCGCGTTCCTTACCTACAATCTAACAGCAACTAGAGATTTATAATAAGCTACCCTGTTGTCACAGCGAATGGTTCCTTTTAGACTATGACAACTCTGGAGTCGGGAATTGTATGACTGCGTTCAATTAACGAATGGGTTTATGAATTTACGTAAACAATTGATCAAAACAACAAATAATTTTACAATCATAAAAAAGAGCTGAAATTTAAAAATAAAAGAGCTGTAGAGCTAATTACAATTATTTAAAGCTGACAAACATTATACAGAGCTAGATTTAGCTTTAAAAGAGCTAAGTTGGCAACACTGGCCCCAAGCATCCAAACACAGAGTGCTAATGTAATGAAATGAGAAAACTTTACCTTTTTTGTAATGAGCTATAGTAATGAGCAAAGAGAATATAATACACTACGTTTTGTTAGTAGATCTGGGGGCCAATGCAGTTAATGTATTTTTCACTTTACCAAACTTAAACCACACCGTTTTAGCCATAAATCTGCCTTTTGGTATGCCACTAAACAAAAGTGACCGTAACAGGCGCTACGAAACGGCAACTAAACTAAGCTGTGCTTTCACATGCTACTATTTGAACCGTCTGCAGGAACCATTCGGTTACGTCAAATGCGGCATGCCACTAAATTTTGGAAGCCGATTTAGCGCGCTCTAATGTCATATTTTGACATTTAACATTAGTTCTCATTTCGTGGTGAAAAAGTTGCTTGCGACCTACTTTTTCAGTGCGAATTCACAACGTTACGTACAAATAAGTAATATGTGAAGTGATTAATGTTCAAACAAAATGTTCGGAGCCTTCTGGAAGGTTTATACGAGAAAAGAAAATTCTCCAGAAAAGAAAATGTGGGCTTTGTTGGTCTTTCTGACCATATACAAAACGAAAATATAAAGGCTAACAAAGTCTCTCACCCGAGACGTATTTGAGGACCTAAGGCATCACATTCAGTCACTCGTCAGTCAGATGGAATCGACGTGGAGACAAAGGTAGGTTAAGTGTGTTCTAAGGTTACGTAGGTACCCACGACGATTTTTCACTTTACACCCGCGATATGCATGCTTGTTACTCGTTCACTCAAAAGCATGCTAGCTACTGGCATGTACCCTCGCGGAGAAGATGGGGAGGAGGGATTCCATGCACTAAACAGCTAGCCTTTATAAGTAAATTTCACATCTCTTGCATGCTTGACAGGCATGTTGTCATTTCGACACACCATGTAAGGTATTGGCATCCCAGTAGGTAGCTAGCATGCTACCTATAGGCATGTGCATCTCGGTTTTTAAGACACCTTCCTAATAACAACATAAACATGCTAAATTTGACAATGGTAAGAGAAAGGTTAATTCCTTATCCCAGTTGGCTGTGTGAAGGGAAATTAAGGAGGTACCGGCTGCATGGAGCGAGATGCAGTAAAACAGGAATAAGGACTTGAATTGATCTTCTGATAAGTTAATGATGACTAATGCCACTGAAGTACTTAAGTATAAAAATGATTAAAGTTGTAAATTTTCAGACCTTTAGGTACTTATTATCACCTTTACAGTTTCCACAGAATGTATAGAATCCCAGGACTGTATTGATAGCACACCATATTATGGCCATTGTTTGCCCAAACTCCCATGAAGAAAGGTACTTCAACAGGAAACAATATCATTCCTAAAACTGTATGATAGTAAAGTTGATGATGGTTAAACAATTCCTATGTAGTTTATCAGCATAGGTATCATGCTAATTTTTTATTTATTTTTAGATATGTTTAGCAAACATGCAAATACTGACTATGGACTCCAGTAATAACAGGCACCGAAGGTACATGACTCCAAGCCTCCAAGGTGTGGGAAGATAACCCTCTACAGTCTACACCCACATCTTCAACATGATGTAACCACTGGTAGTGAACTGGTACATCTCTTAGGTAAAAATAATAAAACATCAAGTTTTTATAAATATTAAATAAGTAAACAGGTACAAGAAAATTACACATGGCTACAACTTATATGAAAAAACATAAAACTAATCAGTTACACTAAGAAAAGTTGTAGCACACCCCGGACACTGCGTACAAGGTCGTGAAATGACATTTGTAAATACAAATGACAGAGCAAACAAAATCACGGCGAAATCCCATAGGTTCGAGAACCAAACTGTATCAATATGGGTGAAGAGGCGGTGAGGTCGCAATCTAGAGAGCGGCAGGGAGTGTCCATACTGTATGTTAGAACTAATATATATACTTTGGTTGTAGTGCATCTCCAGGTTTACCACTTTCAATCCATATTAAGTAATGAATTTACTAGCATTATGGGTATCCCCAGTGGTCCTCTCTCTCAAGTTAACTTAAATTTCGAAAAACCTAAAAGCTTTTAGGTAGGTACCTACAAGCTTTTTATGATCAAAGTACTCGTCAATATGAATCAATCGAGGCCAAACTCGATGGGGTTGTGTCGTTTTATTGCGGAGTTCCTATGGCCACCTTCAGCTCCATGTCATCATAATATTGCATTGTCATGCGATATACATATGCATGCAAAATATCAGCTCATCGGAAACTGGAAAGTGGGTCTAATTTAACTTGCAAGATTTCATTACAGACACCAGGACAAATGAAACTAAATAGCTTCTACCTTCCAGCTCCGGCATCAGATCAGCTCCATGTCATCATAATATTGCTTTGTCACATGATATACATCATCATATCAGCCGAAGGAAGTCCACTGCTGGACATAGGCTTCCCCCAAGGATCTCCACGACGACCGGTTCTGCGCTGCCCGCATCCAGCGGTTTCCCGCGACCTTCACCAGGTCATCGGTCCACCGAGTGGGAGGCCTGCCTACACTACGCTTTCCGGTGCGTGGTCGCCACTCGAGAACTTTACTGCCCCAACGGCCATCTGTTCTACGAGCAATGTGCCCCACCCACTGCCACTTAAGTTTAGCAATTCTGAGAGCTATGTCGGTTACTTTAGCTACCTACCTATACCTCTATATTATTGTTATATACCTACTCCTCTGAAGGTTGGAGGCTCTACACTCGAAGTTGTTACCGAATATGTATACCTGGGACAAACAGTCCAGTTAGGTAGGTCCATCTTCGAGAAAGAGATCAATAGTCGAATCCAACTCGGCTGGGCAGAGTTCGGGAAGCTTCGCAATATCTTTACGTCCCACATACCGCAGTGTCTTAAGACCAAGGTCTTCGACCAATGTGTGTTGCCAGTGATGACGTACGGAACTCAGACATGGTCGCTTACTATGGGCCTCATAAGAAGGCTCAAGGTCACCCAAAGGGCAATGGAGCGTGCTATGCTCGGAGTTTCTCTGCGTGATCGAATCAGAAACGAGGAGATCCGTAAGAGAACCAAAGTAACCGACATGATATACATATGCATTCAAAATTTCAGCTCAATTGGAAACCCGGGAGTGGGTCAAATTTAACTTACAAGATTTCCTCACAGACACCAAGACAGGTGAAAGTAAATAAAAGCTTGTAAAAATATGCTATTTGCTTTTGAAAAGTCCATATCTACTTATAGGTTACAGTTTCTCTTGGTCAGTCAGCTGATGGATTTGTATAAAGAGTCTATTTTGCAAATAGACTATTGGTCTTTGGGGAAATTTGTTCAGTCTGATTGAAGCCCTGTCAGTTAACAGATCCTGCACCAATTTTGTTAAACCCTGTATAATACCATATGCATTCCTTATGTTAACTGCTTTGCATTTCTAGGCTGGGACTGCTCCCGAGTTACAAGCTCGTCGCAATTATGGTCTGGCTTGGCTAGAAGGAAGAGAGCACTAAAGATTTTAATGCGGATGGAGGCAGGAAGGACAAGTATTAATAAGGAAGAAGGATAATGCTAAAATTAAATAAGGGTGTTTTATGCAGTGTATTAGATTTCTATGCAATATGTATAGGTAGGTACCTATTCATTTGCAATTAGAATCAGGTGAGATGATGCCAAGGGCATACCAGTTGTGAATAAAAAAATGTAACTAAGTAAATAAAAGACTTCAATACTATGGACTTACTTTTTTAATATATCCCAGTAAATCAGTTTAATATTAGTATAACATTAATCTGCGAATTGTGAGTCGGTCAACAACATAAAAGACATTAACGAGACCTATAGTAGAAATGTTTCACATTAAGTCAGATTCCTAAGCACAAGTATGACTTGCATGGGTTTATTGTACCCCTCGGGGCAGTTGGCAGTTTTCCACACACGGGTCCAAGTCCTGCTGCTATTCCACTGATGAACTGCCACTATGATGCGGTGGCGCCTCATATACCACCACTGAACCTGTAAAACATAAAAGTTGTCTTAAAACAATTGTTTGTTCAAGTTCAGTGTAAGTAAACGTTACAAATATTATGCGATTCAATTCATTATATTTATTCAAAACTAGCTGTTCCGGCGAACTACGTTCCGCCTTACATTACATTATACTGCCCTACCCTACCCTACATACACTACACTACCCTACCCTACCCTACACTACACTACCCAACCCTACCCTATACTTTCCTACCCTACACTACACTACCCTACACTAACCTACCCTACCCTATATACACTACACTACCCTACCCTACACTACACTACCCTACCCTACCCTACCCTACACTACCCTACCCTACCCTACACTACCCTACCCTACATACACTACACTACCCAACCCTACCCTACACTACCCAACCCTACACTACGTTTAAACCTTCTCTGGACTTCCACAAATAATTAAATACCAAAATTAGCCAAATCGGTCCAGCCGTTCTCGAGTTTTAGCGAGACTAACAAACAGCAATTCATTTTTATATATATAGACTAGCTGTCCCGGCGAACTCCGTACCGCCTTACATTACATTACACTGCCCTACCCTACCCTACCCTACACTACACTACCCTACACTACTCTACCCTACACTACACTACTCTACCCTACACTACACTACCCTACCCTACCCTACATACACTACACTACCCTACATACACTACACTACACTACCCAACCCTGCCCTACCCTACCCTACCCTACACTACCCACCCTACACTACCCTACCCTACATACACTACACTACCCTACACTACACTACCCTACCCTACACTATCCTACCCTACACTACAGTACACTACCCTACCCTACATAAAAACCTTCTCCTGACAATAACGAACTCGACAAAAAAAGAATTAGCGAAATCGGTCCAGCCGTTCTCGAGTTATGCGCTTACCAACACATTTTGCTATTCATTTTAATATTATAGACTAGCTGTCCCGGCGAACTACGTACCGCCTTACATTACACTACCCTACCCTACCCTACACTACACTACCCTACCCTACCCTACCCTACACTACTCTACCCTACACTACTCTACACTACCCTACACTACACTACCCTACCCTACCCTACACTACCCTACCCTACACTACCCTACATACACTACACTACACTACACTACACTACCCTACCCTACCCTACCCTACATAAGAACCTTCTCCTGACAATAACGAATTCGACAAAAAAAGAATTAGCCAAATCGGTCCAGCCGTTCTCGAGTTATGCGCTTACCAACACATTTTGCGATTCATTTTTATATATTAGATATAGATAGACTAGTTGTCCCGGCGAACTACGTACCGCCTTACATTACATTACACTGCCCTACCCTACCCTACACTACATTACACTACACTACCCAACCCTACGTTTAAACCTTCTCTGGACTTCACAAATAATTCAATACCAAAATTAGCCAAATCGGTCCAGCCGTTCTCGAGTTTTAGGGAGACTAACGAACAGCAATTGATTTTTGCAAATTACACTTTCTGATGGTCATACAATAAATAACAATGGTGTCGATTCGGTGCGACACGATTTAACTTATTTGACAGAACTAAACTAAATTTAAGCATTCTATCCTTGTCTTTTCGATACAGAAAGTAAAAGACAGAATGCGTAAATTTAGTTTAATCCTGTCAAATAAGTTAAGTCGTGTTACACCGAATCGACACCAATGTCATTTGTTACTGTGTCTGGGTTTGTTCTGTGTCTGGGTGTTAAATATATCTATATATGTATGTATATAAGTATGTATATCAGTCTCTGGTAACCCATAACACAGGGAATCCTACTTTGGGGCCAGATGACCATGTGTGATTTGTCCCAGAATATTTATATTTATATTTGTGAAGAATCAAGAAATAAACAATAATTAGTTAAGGGTGTCAATTAAATGGTTAGCATAGTATTGTTATTTCTGTGAGCAGAAAAATATAATCGGTCAGCAGAAATAGCTAATCGGTCAGCAGAAATAGCTAATTGGTCAGCAACTCATGGTCAGCAAACATTTCAAAATCAATCAGCAATTTATGTCATTCTGGATGGCAGTAATTATTTTAAACATCCCCGTACTACACTCTTCCTACAGTGTTGAGTGGTCGACGGAGCCCCTTCGGGGCTCCTACTTCTGTGTTCTCATGTTAAACCTAACACTACGACTAAGCTCGCCTCCCCGCACAGTCTCCGAACCTAACGGATCCGAGTCGGGGTGCTCCGCAAGTCCGAGCTCGCTTCGCTCGCTCCCGCTTCCATTTAGAACTCCCCGTACCACACTCTTCCTACAGTGTTGAGTTGCTGCTTATAGACATGTTTTTCTGCCGCTCAATCATGAAATCTTGCCGCTCAAGTAGTTATTTTGCGGACCGAATGTTTATTATGCCTTTAAAAAATATATATTTCATTAGTTAATAATGTCAAAATTCAATCCTTGATATAAACCAGATTCATTAGAACATGAAAACAATATGACATGAAAAGTTATACATAAAAATGATTGAATGTCATTAATGCCTTTAACAAGAGTAGGCCAGTTCACACGGACAGCACCCAGTCACGAGTATAACACAAGAGTCAGCCATCAGCAAATTATATTTAATTTTAACAGCTGCAATACTTACATATGATAACGATGTGGCAGTGGTGACAGAGCTGAAGTCTCTTGGTATGTCCAAGGGAATGGAGATTTCAAGACTTTTCCTGTAATATATAATTAATCATAATATAAAATATAATAACAACACAAGATATCTGCAATGATCGTCCGCCCATCAAAAGATACCCCAAAAAACATTATGAAAACCTGATCCTTAAAAACGTTAACTACTTTTCTTACAACGCCTATAGTAATTAGGTAATTTCATAATTATATCACCTCCACGGGTAATGGCCAGTCCACTCATTTCACACCAAGAGATCGCAGGTTTGATTTCCAGCAGATCTGATTCGCAGATCTTATCCTGCCTAATTAGGTACCATTATCTTATGTTCCCCATTGCGTTGGGGAATCCTGGTAAGCCGGCTTCTATCTTAGGGCGTCATCATCAGTTACCATCTAGTGAGATGGTGCCAGTTTTACCAATTGTAGATAAAAAATGACATATGCTTTATTTAAAATTTAGGATCTATATATTTCTCTGAAAACTAAAGATTAAAAACTTGTCATAGAAAAATATACTCACGAAGTCAGGAGATTGTGATTGCCCATCATGCCAGGCAACTCTAGTGCTACATCGAAATCTTTTTGGTTACTGTGACATGTGAGTCCACTTGAGAGGGCAGCCCTCCTGAGTGCAGTCCAAGCAAAAGACGTCTTACAAAACTCAGAATTTCTTTGATCTGAGCTTACAAAAGGTATTTGGATAAACTTCTTGGATAATGTTCTTCTTTCTATCATCAATGAGCTTACAAAAGGTATTTGGATAAACTTCTTGGATAATGTATCAGCCGAAAGAGGTCACTGCAAGACAATGCCCTTCGCCAAGGATTTCCACAACGACCAGTTCTACGCTGCCCGCATCCAGCGGTTTTCCGGGACCTACACCAGGTCGTCGTCTGTCCTTCTTTATAAACAGCAAACAATTATAACAATATCCAGCCAGAGCTCGAACGAAGATTTATATTTACTTTGTTCAAATCAAAAGAACAAGTTGTCAAGTCGAGTTCAATCATGTTTTTTTTATTCATTCTGCGTTTAGTGGTACTACTAAACAAGGAAAACGCTATACCAATTATATATTTTCATCTCTTTTTAGCTAATCATTCCTTACTGTTATTGTATGTCAAAACTAAACTCATAGACATTCTTCGCTTTTTTAAAAATAACACCTCATTTCCAGCTGTTTCCGGGTTGCACAAAGAGTAAATTTTTGAAAGGTGTTGCTACAAATAGTAGTGATCTGTGGAAAGAGGTAGCTTATGTTTCGTTTCAGTTATGCTAGTAAAGTTTTAGTTTACGTATTGCAAGAAAAATAGTAGGGTACCGTTTGCACCATACGTTGAACGATTGTGAAACTTAAACTTTGCGACAACCAAACCGTTTTGGTAATTAGTAGCATTTGCTCCCTGTGCTTATTACCCACTTATTACCCATGGTACGTGCAAAACCACAGATCTGCTTATTACCCATGGTACGTGCAAAACGTGACGTTTTGTAATGAGCACAGACTAAGTAGGATTCTAAGTAATGAGCTAGACAGCTAGACACAAGCTAGACATATTCTGGTAATGAGTCACAGATCACTACTATATGTAGTAGACATGGGTAAACTGAATGAGAGGCATTAAGAAGAATCGTTTCACTACGGTGACGCGTTAACTTAACTATTCCCTCTAAACCTTAACAATTCACTGATTCAAGTGATTCACCGATTCACCGAGTGTCCGCCGAGTGCTGAAGCACAGATTACTAAATAGTTACTTCGTAACTTCCTTTCGTGGCTGCGAAGTGCCGACTGCGAGAGTTCGGAATCGTTCGGGTGATGTCGGGCGATAACTGCTGATAGGCAACAACCTAGGCTTTCTTCGCAAAATGTATCAAGTCAACAATATTTTTATTCAAAAAAACCGTTGAATGTTCGAAGAAATAACGAAATTGACCGTCAATTACTAAAGCTCATTACCAAAGAATATCAGCCTTTTAGTATAGTAGAAGACATGGAATTCAGAAAATTTGTTCAAATATTGAATCCAGCGTATAGTCTACCATCAAGAAAAACATTATCAGAAAGCTTGCTGCCAAAGACATACAAAGAAATTTACGAAATAGTTAAAGAGGACATAAAGACTGCTGAAGCTGTATGTGCGACTAGATTTTACAGACGGATGGACGTCAATAAACAATGACTCGCTTGTTACAGCACACTTCATAGATTATAACACAAGCGATTAGTGAATAGTTAAGGTGAATAGAGAATACTTAAGGTGAATTAATTCAGTCTAGTGAATCAGACTCTGTGAATCGTTTCGGACAACTGAATCAAGATTACCCATGTCTAATATGTAGCAAGTAATGAGTGCATTGCATTGCTACCACAGATTGCTACAATCCTACAAACTATACTTGTTTTTGTTGTTGTGAATTTTTCTTGGCCATGGAAACGAGTCCTTCAGCCGAATTTAATTTGCTAGTGCCGGTGCATTACAAATCTCTCTGAGATTCTTGACACCATGTGCAGCAGCCTCATTCTGAGGTAGAACACCCGGTTGCAGTAGGGCGTCTATAAAACTGCACCCAGTGCAAATTGGGTTTTCACGTCCCTTTTCATTTTATTTTCTTGTTCTTCACATTGCTCACGTGCACCAGATGATTTTCTCCAAAAGGCACCACATTTTGACGTTGAATTCTAGCAGAAAACAATGCAAATACAATAAAATAAAACTACGAATGTGTCCACCACAAATCCCGCCAAAAAACTCGCTACAAACTACTTTTTGTTGTGAATTTTTCTTGGCCATGAAAACTAGTCCTTCAGCCGGATTCGTAAATAATTTTCACTTTCTTCATTTGTTTTTGGATTTGTAATGCTAGTGCCGGTGCATTACAAATCTTCTCTGAAGTTCTTGACAGCATTTGCAGCAGCTGCATTTTGAGGTGGAACACCCAGTTGCTGTTGCTGGCGTCTATAAAACTGCACCCAGTGCAAGTTGGGTTCTCACGTCCTCCTTCGTTTTATTTTCTTGTTCTCCACATTGCTCACGTGCACAAGACGATTTTCTCCAAAATGCACCACTTCTTAAACAAAATCCCAGTAGAAAACAATGAAAAAACAACAAAATAAAACTACGAATGCGTCCACCACAAATCCCGCCAAAAAACTCCGCTACAAACTACTTCATAATAGTGTTGCCATATTATCAAAACAAAATTTTCCTACTAATAGGGATGACGAATGCTAGTCATCTGAGTTTTGAGTAACTTTTTATCATGTGTCAAAAACGACATTTTGTTCTAAAAATGCAAGAAATACCAAGCTTGACGTGATAGTTTAGCAGCGTTATAATTATGTACTCATTTTGTGATTTTGGTGAATTAAAAATCAAAGACTTGATGGAAAACAATACTAGTAAGGTTTCCCGAAGTTAGGTAGGAGGGCAATTTAAAGAATTCATAATTTATTTCTGATGCTGTCATTATCCCTGTTGTCTCAAGATGGACCCTCGTCTTAAGTTACCCCGTTCGACGGTATCCTGTGTACAATCTATACTAATATTATGAAGAGGAAAGATTTGGTTGTTTGTTTGTTTTGAATAGGCTCCGAAACTACTGGAATGATTTGAAAAATTCTTTCACCGTTGGGAAGCTATACTACCCGCGGTTGCTATAGGCAAAATTATATTTTCAAAAAATTTGAGATCCTTATCAAATCTCAAATAATGTAACCAAAGGTGTAAAAAAATACCTAAAAATTCTTGCAATATCTACTAAAAGTAGTTTATTGTAGTAGTAGTGGTAGTTTATTGATAGTGTAGTGGTCGTGTAGTTGTACTGGTAGTGTAGTGGTAGTGGTTGTGGTAGTGTAGTGGTAGTGTAGTGGTAGTGTAGTGGTAGTGTAGTGGTAGTGTAGTGGTAGTGTAGTGGTAGTGGTAGTGGTAGTGATAGTGGTTGTGGTAGTGTAGTGGTAGTGGTAATGTAGTAGTAGCGTAGTGTGTAGCAAAAATAAATGATAACGGGCTAAAATACCATCATAGAATTCGCCACATGATGCGTAGAATTTGGAAGGCTTGCCTCATAGAGGAAATTAGCAATGAAACATATTTTGGGGTATATCGGAATACTTTCAATTCATAAATATTTTAAAGAAAAAAAGGGGTAAATATATGAAAAAAGATGATGGTGTGGATACAAGACAATTATAACATCCAACTTGGCAAATCATAGGAAAAATACCTAGATTTTCAACTTTTTATATGTAAAAAAAAACACCAAATTAACAAATTTCAATTAGAAAGCCGGTTAGGCAACGAAAGTCACCCCCCCTTATATTAAATATGGCTTTAAATACCTAAATGTTAATAGTCTTAAATTATACAGTTTGCCGGAAATATCCTAGGGTTGATAGTATCACTAAAAAGTGCACAATATTCTTAAAAGAAATTAAAAGTAGAGTCCGGAGGAGCAGCGCAACAAAAGGCCGGCTGGCGAATCTTCATTAAAATTTATTTGTTTAAAGAGATTAAACTTTCGTAATAAATATCGATAGTATTTATACTGCTACCGAATGCGTCACATCGCTAATTATACACTAAGTACGAAGCGGAGGTGCGAGCTAGTGCGCGCGGAACACCTAACTCCCACCCCTCACGACTCCTTCATCCGGCATTGCTTGTTTATTTTTTAGCTTAAAAGTTTTAAAAAATGACGTACTGGTGAAATATGAGACTCGATTTATGTTTAGTGTATTTTCGAATATCGTTTTTACACGATTTTACTGCACATTTGAACATTTAAATAGGAAAAATAATCCAAAACACTGCTGGGAATTTGCCAATCACGCACACCGCTAGCAGTCGATTATGACCAATAGCGCTTGCGGGCGGAACGTCACCTTGTTCTCACCCATGCCTACTGTTCTCACTATGAAATAAGCGCTCTATAGCTACAAAAAGTATACTTAGAGGTATTTGTACTGTGTTTGGAGTTCCCACAAGAATTTCGCGAAAGCTTTAGCAAAAGTGCTATCATTTTACTAGACTGTGTAGGTTAGGTTAGTTTAAAGACTATACATATGATGTGAAGACACAGTGATCTTAAAGACTGAAAAATTACCAAAAAGATGTAAAATCTACAAACTACTGCAAAATTATTACACGGTATGACCAATGAACCTTAAGCTGCCCTAAAAAGGGCGAAAAAAAAGAATAAGATTTATGTATTTTTTGCACAGATCTAATAAAAATAGATTTCTAATGTGCGACAAGGATCTTTTGGCACTTAAGTGACATTGACAGGAGGACGCGTAAACACACTGAACGATCTGTCAATGAATGTCATTTTACAAGACGGCGTCGTTAGTTCCGATTCCCGCCACGTGCCAAAAGATCCTTGTCGCACTGTATATCGCGTGCACTGTTGCCAACCCTACTGTTTTAAAAGTAGATTTACTGTTTTCGCCATGGCTTCCCTGTTTTCTGTTTTAGTGCGTATTTCTACTGTTTTTTGATGATGTATCCGAATTTCGAACTTATTTACTCCAAATCGCATTATGTCACAACGAACATGTCAAACCAGAATAACCTTTTAGTAAAAGCAATAAAGATAGTTCTTGTATGCGTCGGTCACGCGCCTTTTTACAGTTGGTATCACTATCAGGTCTACGCCGGTAATAATATAAAAGTCATTGAGCATCGGTGGCTCAACCGGTAACGACTCGGTCCATCTAACCAGAGGTACCGGGTTCAAATCTGGACGGCCAATATACCAATGAGTTTTTCAAAAACTTACGTACATACTTACCGATTGCTTTAACGGTGAAGGAAAACATCGTGAGGAAACCTACACACGCCTGCGAAGAAACTCGCAGGCTGTGTGTGAAGTCGACCAACCCGCACTGGGCCCGCGTGGTCGACTAAGGCCTAATCGACCTGATTCAGGGTAGGCTCGAGCCCCTCGGTGGGGACGTATATGAGCTGTAATGATGAGCAGACCTCTTGCTGACTGCGGTGCACATGAATAAATTTAATTAAAACATGTATGATTTCAATAAATAAAATTAGTCCGAAAATATTGAAGACCAGGAAATCTAAAATGTCATATACAATTAGTAGCATTTCCATTGTAATATAAAGTGTATATCGCCCTGATTCAGGGTAGGCTCGAGCCCCTCGGTGGGGACGTATATGAGCTGTAATAATGATGATGATGATAAAGTGTATAATTTTGAATAAATCTTTCATTTTGACTTTATTTACTTTACAATTCCCAGAAATTCCTTGAATAAAGACAATCTGAGGTAAATCTAACAGTAGTTGTATAACTATTTATCAATTCTATGAATGTTATATCGAACAGTATATTTGCCTTTTTAAAATTACTATTTTACTGTTTTCTGCTGTTTTTTTTAAGTTCCATTTGCTGTTTTTTGCTTTCCTTAGGTTGGCAACAGTGATCGCGTGGCCATTACAATGCCTCTCGCTTTAACTGTTTTAAGCATTTGTGTTGCCACCTTAATATTGTTTCCATTAAGTCAGGGAAAATTTCAATGTTATCAGCGCATATAAATGTAGTAAATTTGATGAAATTTAAGTTATGTTTTCTTAAAGCATTTGTACAGCTTTCAATATACTTCTTCAAAATCAGGGGTCACATAGAAACCTATAAACATATATTATTTTTATTAGGTAAAATTTAAATTTCTACAAACAATAATTATTTTTATTAGGTAAAATTTAAATTTATTTGGCAACATTGAATAAAACATTGTTTGGCTAATATTTTTTTTGGCGGGTTTTGTGGTGGACGCATTAGTAGTTTTATTTTGTTGCTTTTGCTTTATTTTCTGCTTGGATTTTGTTCAAGAAGTGGTGCATTTTGGAGAAAATCGTCTAGTGCACGTGAGCAATGTGGAGAACAAGAAAATAAAACGAAGGAGGACGTGAGAACCCAACTTGCACTGGGTGCAGTTTTTTAGGCGCCAGCAACAGCAACTGGGTGTTCCACCTCAGAATGAGGCTGCTGCAAATGCTGTCAAGAACTTCAGAGAAGATTTGTAATGCACCGGCACTAGCGTTACAAATCAAAAAACTAATGAATATTAATTAAATGGGAATTGTCTCGGAAGGGCTTTTGTACCCGTGAGACGTTAAGACTTAAAAAAAAATGTTTGGCTAAGAAACTGTCAGGTTTTGACAATTAGCCAGCAAAAAAGTGATCACGCCGATAAGGACAAAAATAATATCAGTATCTTTTTCGCACTCGTACCATATCGTAACTATCCTTCTTTTTCTAATTAATCTATCTATTTGTAGTAAATCTGTGATTTTTTTGTTTGGTTATTAAAAAAATATTTTGCTATAATCATTTTGTTTAATTGTAAGAAAAAAAAAACATTGCTCAAAAAGTTTGAAAAGACTTGTCTTCGCAGTGTTTTTTCCCCTCTGTTACTTTATACCCATTACCCATGCTAACAACTGTAACGGTGAGTAGATACTCGAATCACTAATAAAAAGTAGTGACTGAATGGCGTACAAAAGGTCGAAAGTGGGGCTAAGCTTGAAATATGAAATGTCAGTAAATATAAACAAACCTGGCGAGGCATACTGGCATAGCTATAGTTCATAGAGCAGATGGTCGTTAGTGGAGTAAAGCTCTCGAGTGGCAACTGCGCACCGGAAGATATAGCGTATCGGGCCTCCTATTTGGTAAATCGACGGCCGCGTGAAGGTGGAAAGCTGCTGGATGTGGGCAGCACAGAGCCATTCATTGTGGATATCCTTGGGGAGCCTGTGGATGTCGTTCGGCTGTTATGATGGTACCTTTTCTTGTGCTGCAGCTCCATGATAAACAAACCATTAATCCGGGCTGCCATACTAAATCCAAAAATAGGTTAGTTAGGTTTGATGATTATACTGTTGAATGAAGGGCCTTGCAAAGTGAGGCTTTCCCCCTATGGCAGCCTATTATGTGCACCTCAACTTGTGTTTGTTAGTTAGTACTTAATTTCTAATTTCTTAATGTTTATTTTATTTAGTCATCATCATATCAGCTCATATACGTCCCTACCGAGGGGCTTGATCTTACCCGAATTAGGGCACTCGGGCCTTACTCAACCATTCGAGCCCAGTGCGCAGGTTGGGTGAATTCACACACAATTTCAGAGTTTCTTCACAGGTATGTTAAGGTTTCCTCACGATGTTTTCCTTTACCCGTTAAAGCGTTGTATGAACGTACATATGAAATCAAAATTTGAGAACACATTGGTATGTGGCAGGATTCGAGCCACGACCTCCCAGATAGGAGATGGTGGTCCTAACTGTTTAGCTATCGACAATCTGTTTATTATGTACCTATTCATTATTGCATAATTTATTATCTTAATTTTCCGATTACAACTTTCTGGTTTTTGTAGATGAAATGAGAAACGGATTTACTAGGTGTTGTTTTTTTAATAATATATTAATAATTATTGTTAATGAATCTCCCAAATGTACATAATTATTTAAAAAGAATAACTCTATGATAATTTGGGCATAGTATAAAATAAAGAATAATCTATTTATTCGCCTACCATAGACTTAAAACTGTGCTTTTGGCATAGTATGTGGGCACATACATAGCGAGCGATTTAGAAAAAAAATATAATTTTTTGCAGCTTACAAAATCTGTACATTATTTATTTCTGATATTTTTCGTGAACGATGCCCCGAACATATAAGCCAAGTATTAATAAGCGCTACAATAAATACAATGACTTGGTGATAGCCGCTGCATTAAATAACTATCGGACAACAAATAGTTCATTAGCCGCTACTATGTGGCACTCTAATAATGTCATTGTCATTGACTGTGAAACCGTTTTTCGGATCCTCCACAGACACGGGATTTAGAGAGCTGATGTTTAGTATAAACTGGAATTTCTCAGAGAATACTCAGAAACTGGCTTATTTATGGCTAAATTAATAATCTAGAATAAGTTTACAGCAATATTTTAAAACCTGTTTGCACTTAACTATTGCAATTATATCTTTAACTTTGGTATACTTATGGGTGCCTAATATTTCACATTATTACCTGAAATAATTATAAAATAAAACAGTATTTGAGTCTTTTATTTACATTAAATAATACTATACTATATATACTATATATTTATAGTCATATACAATACAAAACTCACATGTTACAGTACATATTTTTAACTCGACACTGTCACCGCGACTGCTGTCGTATTTCAACTAAAGATTAATTATTATTTTTATACTATGACCACTCCAGACCATTGGCATCATAGCTGTCCCTTTCTTTCCTGAACATAATATTGTATGCAAAACAAAGAAAGACTTAAAAACGACCAGTATTTTGCACGCGAAACTAAAGTCTGTTGAGCGGCCAAGAAACGGTTTCTACACAGTCAAAGAAAATAAACAATCGTCCGTTTTTCGGATTCTCCACAGACAAGAGGTTAGCTGACATAGAAAATAAATATGGTGTTTCTAAATCAGTTTTACACAGGCACAATAAAAGAGTAATGAAAAAACAAGGAGGTCAAAAAGCTTTAACAACAGATATTGAAGATCATATTGTAGAAAGTTTAAACTGATTCTCTGAAAGGGGTTGTCCGTTAAATACTGTAGATCTTCGCTTCCTTGTCAAATGTTATTTAGATAACATGGGTATCATTGTAAAAAAGTTCAAGGGCAATCTACCGGGCCCTGATTTTGTGAAGGGGTTTTTGCTGAGACACAAGGGGAAAATTCAAGAGGGAGTTATTTGTCAAAATACTAAAAGACATCGGATTGCTGAGGTGTCCATGTCACCAGGGATTACTCAAGAGTACATCGTAGTTCCTTCGTCATTGTCAAAAACAGAGCATGGTAAGTAAGTTGAAGTAGGTAAAGTAAGTTATTTTATTTTACTTTACGTTTTTAAGCTATTGTATAGCTTTTATCGCGGGCTTTGAGGGGACTGAATCAAGAAATTTCGTAACGAAAAAAAAAACCTGATGCCCCAAAAAAAATATATTGAGTTCTAAAAAACTTACAGTGCCATCTATGATGGCGATTGATGATGGCGATGGCGATTGATGATGGCGATTGTTGATGGCGATTGATGATGGCGATTGATGATGGCCATTGATGATGGCGATTGATGATGGCGATTGATGATGGCGATTGATGATGGCGATGGCGAATGATGATGGCGATAGCGAATGATGATGGCGATTGATGATGGCCATTGATGATGGACATTGATGATGGCGATTGATGATGGCGATTGATGATGGCGATTGATGATGGCGATTGATGATGGCGATTGATGTTGGCGATTGATGATGGCGATTGATGATGGCGATTGATGATGGAGATTGATGATGATGATGATGAACTTTCTTAGTGTTAATTTATTACATAAACATCCCGCGCCCCAAGGTCTATATGGTACTGGCAAGTAAGTACTGCATAAATTAGAAATAAATAAATAATTATAATTGCATAAGTTGATGAAAAATGCTATGCAATAGCTTTACTGCGGCAGTCCCCGAGTGCCACACGTCTTTTTTTATTGTTATATTTATTTTCTAGGTATTATTGTGTATTGGTACTATGGCTTTTTTGGCAGCAAATAAAGAATTTATTACTGTAATTATTATAAAGCAGTCACAGTGTATATATAAAGATTTGAGATTGCATCAAGTACACCTTAGTAAAGTGGATTGGAAATAATAGTGTTGTTATTCTTTAATGCATTCGTGGCAATTTCGTGACAACGTGTTCTTTCAACTCTTAGAAATACTTACCTAAAGTAGCCTCTTAATTTTTTTAAGCTACACAATAAATAAAAATTGGGTGAAAACTAAGATTTAGGTATAACAATGAACTCCTAGATATATGAAAGTTATCTCTGGTTGTAGGCATACAATCTGAACATTACGATTACTTTTCTTTATTTGTGAGAAAAACAAAACTTACATAATTTTCGAAAAACCAAAAAAATTTTAGGTACCTACAAGCTTTTAATATTACATTATCACGCGATATACATATGCATGCAAAATTTCAGCTCAATCGGAAACGGGGAGTGGGTAAAATTTAACCTCAAAACAATGCAATGTTTGTTAACGTACGTTCGCCTAGCACCAATGACTTATATATTACTGGCGTAAGGACCCGGCCAACGCGCGCGACTAATGCTCCCAGCGAATTGGTGCGATAATCGAAAGTTTCGCACACTCGCGACTCAGTCGTCTGCGGGAAATTGTACACAGCGGTGGAAAGATATTCCATAAAAAAATGCCTTATTGTGTTGTTAGAGACTGTAAAAAGCACGAAAGAAAGGCTAAAAAGAAACATGGGATGTCGTATCATCGTTAAGTAACCTCACATTGTATTTTTTCTTGTAAACAAATTAAATAAACGAAATTTTAAAGCGACAATTCTACCAAGGTTCTTTTAGCGCGGCACTGAGACGTCAACTCTCGCCCACACTAGTTCGTACGAGATATGTCAGATGGCGCTACTTTTTGCTTGTATGAAGCAAATCTGACTAAAATATGGAGACGGGCGGATCCTTCTGTCCAAATCTGTGCCTAGCACGAATCCGTCTCTTCCCGATGGTACACCTTTCTGAGACCAAGTCCACGACTGTCCTTAACTATGGAAGATATTTTAAAGACTTTCACAGATTTAAAAAAATGTACAGTCAGCTAGAAAACGGGCAATCAAAATAAATAAAAAATTTATGCCATTGACCCAGTTTCCTTTAAGGGTCAAAAGACTCCATCAAACCTCAACTGATGGTAGAGTACAAGAAGGTCAAAACCCGCTATACAATTTTCCCTTACATTTCGTATGTAAAATTTTCATTTTTTTTTGTTACTCTTTGATCCTGTTTCTTGTAAGGATTATAAGACTCTATTAAAACAACTGAGGTTAGAATACTAGAATAATCAGAAATCACAAAAAAAACTTTTCCCATACATTTTGTAAGTTTACATATGATATGTATGGTTTTTTTGCGATTTCTGACTTCTAGTACTCAAACCTTAGTCTCAAAATTCTAAATGGGGGCCAAAATACCTTCCAAAGATAACGACAGTCTCCTAAGATCTTATTCCTGTAGCTACAATGGTTAAGGTACCTGCCCTAAAGTCCAGCCTTAGTTTAAGTCCAGCCTGTTTTCTTTTCACGTCATATTGCTAAAACCTTAGGTTAAAAACAAGAAACTTGAAAACAAGTGAAAAACCTAAAATGAGTGATTCTAGCGACGAGGAAGTTTATTTGACGCCAACAGGATTGACTGAAACTGTTTGTAATGCGCAAATGTTTTTTTTTCCATTTAGTAATTTTCTCGCTGAGGTGGAATGAAAAGTTACGTGTTGCACTCGAGTGCAAAGATTTTTCACCTCGTGCTCTTTTGATTCCCTCGCTAACGCGCAAGATTAAATTCGCTTGCTCGGTCATCAACATTGAGCACGCGGTTAAAAAGCAACTTTGTACTCTCGTACAACAAATAACTATTATTAACGTCCTAGATTAAAGTTCGTGTTCAACATGTCCTCCTCTGTTTTGTACACATCTTCGCATTCTTCTGCGAAGCCCAGTTTTTACTACACCAGTAGTCAATGTTCTTCTAATTTCGTTTGCCGCGTTGATTATTTTGTCTTTCAATTCTTCGTTAGACGCAATTGGGTTGGGCTCGCTGTAGACAAGACTCTTCATGTAAAAATAAAACACATAAAAATCCATGGGGGTTAATTCCGGACTACTGGCTGGCCAGGGTAAAGGCCTAATTGTCCTATCCATTTAGGGGATAATTTGTGTCCAGCAATTCTCTGTCACTTCTTCGGAAATGTGCAGGGCAGCCATCATGCTGGAACCACATGTCCCTGCCGTAAAACAGTTCTTTTTAATCCACAATTGATAAGCCCTTGGCACACCCCGGACACTTCATACAACGGGCGAGAAATGACATTTCAAAAAACAAATGACGGAGCAAATAAAATCACGGCGAAATCCTATACATTCGAGGACCAAACTATAACCAATCTGAATCAATCTCGGTTACGAGGGGTTGAGGTCGGAATCTAGAGAGCGGCAGGGAGTGTACATACTTACTGTATGTTAGTAAGATATATACTTTGCCCTTGGCATCATGTCGCACGATGGGGATCCTGCAGGCGTAGCATGAGGTCATAGACATGTGTCGCGCGCGACAAGAGAAAATTATCTCTTTCTACGGGCTTTTGTCGCGTGTGCGAGCATGCCGTTACTGGTACTGGTAGAGAGTGTGTAGACTTTTCGCGGCGACATAGCAGTTTCATAGGCGACAAATTTGTTATAAGATTTTGTTTTGTTGTTTGCAAATTGCTTGGTTTGTATTTCCAAGAAGAGACCGAGATATGAAAATTTCGTTTTGTCCATCTGGTCCTACTGGCAGTTCTACTAGTAGAACCATTTGGATTAAAAAAGTCCAGTCTGTTATACTTTGCATATTGGTAAAACTATTTGGATAAAAAAAATCCAGTCTGTTATACTGGCAAACAAGACTTTATGGAATCGCCAATTTTTTTCCAAAGAGTACTACGGTTAGTGGAGACAAGTAAAAAAAAAGGAAAAAAGTAATATAAAAAAATATTAATTTGTATCGAAATACAAGTTTATTAACAATAAAACAAACTGTACAAGAAAGAAACCAACATATTTCTCGACTACATGACGTGATTGCGAAAGACACGTTACTGCGAAAATCGGAATTTACGATTTATATTTGCTTGATTTATATTTGCTTGATTATGTAATAATTTGACACAAAAACAACTGTAATCGTTTGTGAGGTGGGCAAACGTAGTGATTATATGCTCTTTGGAGGTGAGGGGACTGTCTGATTCCGTTGGTTTTCGTGCAAGTTTCTGAGACTAAAGCAAAGGAAAATAAAATGCAAAAGTAAGGACCTAATTTGTTATTTGATGATAAAATAATAATAAACAAAACACAAAAAATCTATAAACAGTCGCTAGAAGTTTGTCGTCTTCAATCAAACGTCAAAATAAGCCTGTCCCGGTGCGTTCATGCTCGGCACGAGATAAAAATCTCTACACACTCTCTACAAATGGCAGATGAGAGCGAGACCAGTCTTATCTCGCGAGGGCCATGCTCAGTGTCGAGATACAACCGTTTTGTCGAGATACAACCGTTTTTTCGCGCTTCGAAGTCTACATTTGACATTAGTTGGTAGACAAAATGGACATCATGCTACGCCTGCTGGTATATTATCTTCAAGCCGGAACACATCAATGATGTTAACACGATATACTAAATATTCAACCGCAATTCAACAAATTTGGCTAGTTTTGACGAATAAATAAATTCCCGCCGCACAACTTTTCCTATTTTTTTTAATTTTAGATTTTCAACTTTTGGCTTGTGTGATTTTTACAATGCCAAGTCATAAATATTTGTTATTTGTTTTTTACGTAAATGCACGCCCGTATTAACAGGCCAGGCTTATTGCCTTAGTCTTAAAAAAAGAAATTACTTTGTCCGGTCAGCTGACCTTGGGTACTGGGGGTACCCAAAAATTTTAATCCGTTGTCTGACCTTGGGTACCTGGAGTACCCAAGCCATTATTTCTGTAAAAAATGTATTTCTCTTTCTAATCTATGACTTTCAACGTATAAAAATATTTTTGTCTCTTTCTTATGAACGTAGCAACGAGCTGAAGTAATAAAACAGCGTCCCAACATAAAAAATACTAGAGAAAAAAAAAAGTTTAGTCAGTCCTTCGTACGACGCGTACGGTAGTGCTCGCTAATTTAAGTGGTTTTTTAGTGATTGTTGTGTTTCGTTCAGTGTTGTTTGTGGCAAGTTTTATCAAAAAGGTAAGTACAAGTGAAATCACATGTAAAGTGTTAATCTGGGGTGCCAATCATAAGTTATTTCAACGAATTACAACACACCTAAACTTTTCTGGAAATGTCATTACGCCATGTTTAACATTGAACTAAAGCATAAAATCATATGAAACCTGGAATTAATAGAAAGCTACATTCAACACTATTACAAAAAACATCACTTGAGGACTGTATTCAGAAAATCCTACTCATAAATAGCGATAAGGTGAAACGCGCCGCCTCACGACATCGGGTTACATTTTTTGTCCGACTTCAGGTCAATCTACGGTCGAATTAATCGTGCGCCACGTCAACGGAGCGGTTATGAACAAGAGGATGAAAAACCATTTTATGCAATGACTTCTATATTACTGGCGTAAGGACCCGGCCAACGCGCGCGACTAATGCTCCAAGCGAATTGGTGCGAAAATCAAAAGTTTCGCACACTCACGACTCAGTCGTCTGCAGGAAATTGCAGAGTGCGGTGGAAAGATATCTAAATATATAAGGTCTAACAAAATTAGCTGAAACTATTTTAACTGGTGCTTCTACCCATGAAACTGAATAACTTTTCCCATGAAACCCATGTCAAATCCCAAAAAAAAATTCGAACTTCACATACTAAGTTGGCTGATCAGCTGACCGAGTTAGTATGGGAGAGCCAAATTTTTTTTTTGCAATTTGACTATGGGTTCCATGGGGAAAGTTGTTCAGTTTCATGGGTAGAAGCACCAGAACCCTTAATAAGGCAATGGGACATTATTTCCCACCTAGTCACATTTTCATAAACATTTATTTTTACATGACAGATGGCCCTAAGAATGAACGCAACCATAAAGTAGAACGCCTTGGTAAATTTTCAATTCCTTACTGTGGCAACAGTAATGGCAGAAATGTAACCTTAGGCAGAAATGTTAATGTCAAAGTGGCGTGACGAAGTTAGTGAGCGAAAAGTGAAGTTGCAGCGGAAAAAATAAGAATTGTTCCACAAAAAATCAGGTATGTAGAATATGTTTTCTTTATTTTGTAAATTGACTATCCTAGAATTGTTTCCATTAGTGTTCGATTGTATTTAACCTCAAAATGTTCAAATTACAAAGTGGAAAAATAATTCCCCTTGCCCGATTGCGCCTGTTACTTATCTTCTTACCACATATATATAAAAAAAATTGTCTGTCTGCTTTATATTTACTCCATACCTTCTTTTTTTTCGCCTACGTGGCCTGTGAAATATACATGTTTATTATTTATTTATAGAATTCGGCAACCATGAATAAGAAAAAAAATAAGAAGATAATTAGTATCAATCGGGAGCTAGAAGCCATCGTCGATGTCTCATCTAATTTATCTGACATCGACTTAGACGATGAAGTCCGCCTCCTAAATGTTGGAATCCATCTCCCTGATGAAGGCAGCACTTACAAAAGGTGTCGCTTCTGCAGCACTAAGAAGAAAAAAAAAGAACTAAAATATTATGCTCTACCTGTCAAGTTGCCTATGTGCAAAAAAATGTTTCAAATCCTTTCATGAGGCTTCACCTCAGGAATAGTTTTATATCTCTATTAAAGCGATGAGTGAACGGTGAAGGAAAACATCGTGAGGAAACCTGCACACGCTTGCGAGGAAACTCGAAGGTTGTGTGTGAAGTCGACCAACCCGCACTGGGCCCGCGTGGTCGACTAAGGCCTAATCGCCCTGATTCAGAGTAGGCTCGAGCCCCACGGTGGTAACGTATATGAGCTGATATAATAAAGCGATGAGTACATACTTGTTGTTTTTAATTTACCAATGTAATGTATGGTGTCAAGCTTACAACGCAAAACCTCTTGTGTGCCCATGGAACTGAACACCTTTTGTTCACAAAAAAGTTTTTGATCTTCATACAATTAATTGACCCGATTAGAGAGATGATCATTTTGTACGAAAAATAAATAAAAAAGTTTTAGAACTAAAGTTGTTGAGGTACGTGGGTTGATTTACCCCACGAGACTTTTATTAAGTTAAATATACTTTTACAATAATAATTTAAGAAAAAACAACCCAAGCCAAAGGCAAGCCCTTGTATTTGAAAGACGGTAAAAGTCTGGTAAAAGTACGTAACCTGAACGGGCAAGGGCAATTATATTCCCACTTATAGACACAGTACAAAGTATAATCGGGCAAGGGAAAATATTATTTATTATAATTATTAAAAACCCTCCCCCCCCCCTTGATTCCTCTTTTAGTATATTTTTTTGGAATCTACGGTATCAATTTACTCTAAAACCATTCCTTATTTCAAGTAAACATTCACACAGGCTCGCACCTTATTAAGGGTTAAAATAGTTTCAGCTAATTTTGTTACACCTTATATATAAAAATATATATAAAAATGAATCACTATTTCCCTTGGTCACGGCGTCACGCGTGAACGTTTGGACCGATTTCGCTAATTCTTTTTTTGTCGAGTTCTTTATTGTCAGGAGAAGGTTCTTATGTAGGGTAGGGTAAGGTAGGTTAGTGTTGTTTAGTGTAGTGTAGGGTAGTGTAGTGTAGGGTAGGGTAGTGTAGTGTAGGGTAGTGTAGTGTAGGGTAGTGTAGTGTAGGGTAGTGTAGTGTAGGGGCAGGGTAGGGAACGGTAGGGTAGTGTAGTGTAGGGCAGGGTAGGGTAGTATAGTGTAGTGTAAGGTGGAACATAGTTCGCCGGGACAGCTAGTTCCATATAAAAATGCCTTTTTGTGTTGTTAGAGGCTGTAAAAATCATGAAAGAAAGCCTAAAAAGAAACATGGGATATCGTATCATCGTTAAGTAACCTTACATCAACCTAACATTGTATTTTTTCTTTTAAACAAATTTAATAAACGCATTTTTAAAGCGACAATTCTACCAAGGGCCTTTTAGCGTGGCACTGACGTCAACTCTCGCCAACGCTAGTTCGTACGAGTTATGTCAGATGGCGCTACTTTTTGCATGTATGAAGAAAATCTGAGTATAATACGGAGACGGGCGGATCCTTCTGTCCAAATCTGTGATTTGATGCAACTTTCTCTCGACATAAATAACAACTTTACAATCATGAGAAATGAAAAGTTTTTGATGAAATGCTTTTTTATTGGGGGACTGCGAGGGCATTAAAAGTAAATAACTCAATCAAATCATAGTAAAATTTTAAAAATATTTTTTTGACCGAGTGAGCGCGAATCGTCTCCTTTGTAGCTTGGGAAAAAATGCTTTCGTATGTCCGGATGTGTGGCTGTTCTCCTCTACAGGTAGCATTCCTCAACTGATTCTCGTGAAATTTCGTGAGCAGGTTTGATAATTATATTGATGTGTTCCGGCTTGAAGATAAGAAAGCCAGTTTCCCATTGCGTTGGGGAATCTTTGGTAAGATAATGCCTAGGGCTTACCAACTGTGAATATAAAAAAATGGATGTTTGTCAATTCAATTTTTCGATTTTTTATAAATGGCGGAGTTATGGGGGTTGAAAACGTAAAAAATACTGTTTATAGTGTTTCACTGTTTATAGGAGTTTTCAATTTACTCCCGCCAAAAATGTTCCATGTTTTAAATTTATTTATTTGCGTTAAACATCTTTCTTTAGGTCACCTTCTTCCATAATATTATGTGTACCGAAAAACACAATCAGTCCAGTAGTTTCGAAGCAAATTGGCTGTGACATATGAACGGACAGACGTACACTCGAGTGATCCTATTATGGTTCCGTTTTTTCCTGTACTGGCATTTACTACAAATTTATTGTATTTATTAGTAAGTAGGTACAAGTTAGTCTTAACCTTATTTTGTTTTATTAATACCAACCTATTACTTATTGTTTTTTTCTGCCTGGTCGGCGATTAAACGATTTATCTAACTATCTATCTATCTATAATCCTTTAATCGATCCAGTGACTAAAAAGTTCCAAATGAAACACATGCAATGTGATATGATGATTCCTATTGGCGAGTAGGTGATTGGGGTTAATTTTGTTACTTTTTGCTATATAAAAATTGAAAAATAAAAATAAAAGTTTAAAAAACCTAAAAACTAACTTAAAAAAGAAATTCACTCAAAGGTATGAGATAAATAGATTTATTTTCGTTGGAATCCAGTTTTTAGATCCCATTTTTAAGGTATTACCGATGGGTACCATTTGCTATTTCCATTGAATCCCATGGTATAACAACATGTGTACTTTTAAGAAGAAAAGTGATTTACCTTTATCAAACATTGAAAAAGCAGCGTTTGGTCGCCCCACTGACTATTAAATACTAATGCAAGAAAGAAGGAACATGAATGAATTCATACGTTATTTGCACACAAAGACATAGGTCAGGTAAATGTAATAAAAAGGCCCGACAGACTTACGGACGAACGGACATGAAGAAACTATGAGGCTGGTGTCACAGCTACGTGGATTTATCCGAATGTCGCGTGCGGGTTATCGGTATAGCTATAGATTGCCGATTATAAAGTAAGAACATTAGCGATTGACCGCACGCGTACCGACCATGATGCGGATGAATCCGCGTAGCTGTGAAACCAGACTAAAGGTTGCTTTTTGACTACGGAATGATGTATTGTTTGCGTGGGTTTTTCTTTTTAACTTTCCACACTAAATTCGAAGCTTTTCCAAACACAGTCTACAGAGATTTCTTGTTTTTTTTATATTGTTGCAAGACAAACTTTATCCATTAGCTTTTTATTAATATAAACATTTTGATTACTTGGAGTAAAGCATTTTTTTCAAATTGTTTCATTGTAACACTGTACATGCTAGAGATATGCATAATATTCAGATTTGTTGCCTTATTGAGTCTATTATTCCAACCTTAAACGTTGTTAGTAGTTCAGTGCATTTCATCGCTCACACACCATAAAACTACAAAATGATTCATTTTGGAGCCAAATCTCAACCGCATAATTTTTAATTTACCTAGTTTAGTTTATAGAGCAATCAGACTCTATGTTACACCATCCGTCCGCAATTTCACGACTCTTTTTGAGACTTTTGATTTCATAAGTTCTAACTTTTTTGTTTTTTTCCAAATCGCTTTCGAGTCATGTTATAAACACCCTTTTAATTAAATATTTGGAAAATTAAAGTAATAATTAAGTTTTACACAGAATAACAATAGTCACTGCAAGCTGTAACAATATAATGCACCTAATGCAATGGTTACGCGTGTGAACCGATAGACGCAATGACAAAGAGGAAAGCAACATTATAAGTGGTCAGTTATTATAAATTATTAACAATTTTGTTGGTAAAAGTACCCGCATTTAATTTTTTCTAATCTTTTGGGATCCAACGGAAATAGTTTTTGTGATTCAACGATAATAAAACGTAATTCTCTTGCATTTTTAAAATGTGGTATCCAACGAAAATACATAATAAATAAATAATGTTTTGTGGGATCCAACGACAAAAATATTAAACTGGGATTCAAAAGTGGGTTCCAACGAAAATAAATCAAATAATATTTTTTTAAACGAACACAAGAAATTAACCAACAATAACGAAATCAAAGGTAGGTACGAATCAAATTAGGGGCCTCCCATTTTTTTGAGGTCGGTGCCAGCAAAGACATCGAATCTAAAACATTTGATAGGTAAGTAGATGTGTGCTGGCATCGACCTCAAAAAAAAAAGTGTATTTCTTGTATTCGTTTATAAAATATTATTTTATACTATTGAGTGAATTTCTTTTTGAAGTCGGTTTTTAGGTTTTTTAAACTTTTATTTTTCAACTCTGACAACGGATTCGTTATCAGACACCTCAGAGACCAATGATGGCCACTTTATTCTGATAGTGATAACGGATTTGTGATCGATCAGACACAGCAGGGACCTTCAGATATCGATTTTTTTGATGATGAAGTTTCGAGTTCCCGCAAGAAGTCCGTCAAAGCTTCAGCAAAAGTGCTATCTATCATTTTGCTGGAGTGTGTAGGTTAAGTTAGTTAAGAAAAAAAATTACAATGATGCTGAAAAATACTGAAAATGTGAAAGAAAAATTACTCAAGACTTAAATTAAAACTACTGAAAAAAATATATGTACTGAAGACAAGGTAGTATGGCCAACGAGTCTTAGCCTGCCCTGAAAAGGGCAAACCACATTATGGATTTAAAAATTAAAGACTTTTTGGCGGGAATTTGTAGCGTTCAGTTTGTCATTTTTCTTTTATTATCCGAAAAATTACATTTAGTGGTTTTTGATGTATAATATTGATAGTGTATTTATCAGCGAAGGATCATATAAGTGTTTCTTGTATAGGATAATGAAATAAAAGTGTGTGTTCGGGCGCATCTCTAATTTCCTGTCACATCACTAGCAACATCAGGCGGTGGGGATACCTGTCCGCCATTACTGTCACACACGACAAGAACAACGCAATACGTGAGTCATTTTTGGAGTCAGATTTTTAAATTAACGATATCCAGTACCGAAAAGGAACATTGGTAAACCCTACGTGATAAAAAAAAGTGAAACAAATACGAAAGTTTATTACTTCGAGCAATATAAAATTTATCGCAGCGTCGCGTCAGCAATTCAACCTACAAACGTCCTTGCTTGCTTGAAAGCCCAGCCGGTCCAGCCCAGCCACAGTATTGGAAAATACCTAGAAACGGCGCCGCAGCTACAGCTTCAGCCAAGGGAAGTGCCTGTCCATCATTTTTCCTCATTACCTAACTAACTCCTCTTTTTTTTGCATAAATCGCGTTGTTCTTTGCAAGGTCATATAGCTATCAACCTACCTTCAAACGCAGCCCTCTTGTATTTTATTGGCCGTTTTACATCTAAATAGCTATTTTAGTGTGTCAAAGTCCTAGTGGAACAATTCTATTGTTATTTTACGTGAAAATCACGCGATTCTATACATTTTTACAAGAAAAAACAGTCAAATTACATTAGGTACCTACCCACTTGCTACCTTCATTTCACAAAAAGATACCTTCTTTACCCATTATTTTAGTGCTTTCGATTATTCAGTCCTGAAATAAATAAAAAACGCCATTAACACCGCATTCCAGCTAAAGTCTCTCGGCGCAAGATTGCATAGTACTGCATCGGAGCGTCTGTTAGTTTCTGTAAGTGATACTCTGACGAAAGTCACTGACCTTACCACTGACCTTGACATTTCAACGTGTCGGAGCATAAGCTGAACATACATACGTATTGTTAACATTTTATTTTACTTAATCTGTGTGTTTTAATTGGCATTGCTGTATCGTGTTATTCATAATGTCAGATACAGAAAACGGGCCAAAATCGGCATGTGAAAAATTACAAGAATTCTATACCAAACGAAGCTCCGTCAAAGGTCGAATAACAAAGTATCGAAAGTTACTAAATGGATACATGAATCTAAGCAAAATGTCACCATCAGACTTAGGTACACTAACCCAACGATTTGAAAGGTTTCAAACAATGTCTTTAAGCTATGATGATATCCAAGCCCAAATAGAATTATTAAATTCTACTAATTTGGATTCTGAGCTTGACATACGAGAAGAATTAGAATCAGATTTTGCGGCACTCATTGCTCAAACCCAACTGTTATTAGAAAAACATCAACCAAAACAAAATGTACAATCTGTTAATTCAGAGTCAGGTTCTAACTGTAGTCACTCATGTCACCACAACAATGTAACTGGATTTAAGTTGCCGATGATAAGAATTGCGAACTTTGATGGAACTTATTTCAAATGGCTTGAGTTTCGAGACACATTTACGTCACTCATTCACAGTAATGACAGATTAGAACCTATACATAAATTTCATTACCTTAACTCTTACCTAGTAGGAGAGGCTTCTAGTGTCATCAGCAATCTGGAAGTTAGTGCTGCCAACTATGAGGAAGCCTGGCGTCTCCTCTGTGAGAGATATAACAACGAGAAACAATTAATAAATAACCATTTATGTTCATTATGTAACATTCAACCTGTAGCTCGCGATTCTGCGAAAGGGTTAAGATTTTTGATTGATCATGTATCAAAAAACCTACGTGCTTTGCATACCCTGGGTGAACCAACGGAATCATGGGACACCCTGATCATCCATTTGGTCTCAGCAAAGCTTGACAGTAGTACAAATTTTAAGTGGGAAGAACATAAAAATAGCTTTCCCAAGTCACCATCTCTAAATGATTTTTTCAGTTTCATCAAAGGTCGAGCTGACATATTAGAATCTGTTAAGTATAACAAAACTGAACGTCAAAGCAACTTCAAGAGTGAGCCTCACTCTTCTTCTCTTTACAAAGGTGAGAAGTCTCACACCAAGTCATTTGTGATTTCAGCCTGTGAACCTTCTTCTCTTCCTGCGTGTGTCCTGTGTAACGGCAGTCACCGGCTTTATGATTGTGCCTCGTTTCTGGCCAGACCCGTTGAGGACAGAACTTCTGAGGTAATGCGGTTGAAGCTCTGCATCAACTGCTTACGCAAGGGGCATTCTTCACGCCACTGCAGGTTAGGTCCATGCTCTATTTGTAAAAGGCGGCACAACACTTTGCTGCATAGGGAATCTTCTCAGGCTGTAAAGGTATCCAATGTCAATACAACCATTTCTATGCCTGAAGCCAATGTTGAGCGGGATGATGATGATAATGATGACGGGAGTGTCGTCACTATGGCAGTCCATGCTAGCAATAATGTACTTCTTTCAACTGCGTTAGTTGAAATATACAATCCAAACACAAACAAACACCTAACTATACGTGCCTTGCTAGACAGCGGAAGTCAGTCATCTCTTATAACTGAACGATTAAGAGATACATTAAAATTGACTCCTCAGCCAACCCAGGTAAACGTTTTAGGTGTAGGTAACATAATGTCTAATTCTGTACAACGCTGTGTCGTTGACATGAAATCAATATGTAGCAGCTTTAAAACCAAAATGACATGTTTAATATTGCCAAAGTTAACAGGTAACTTGCCTAACAAAACATTTGATATTTCGCAAGTAAACTTGCCTTCAAATATTAAATTAGCAGATCCTAACTTTAATCAATCCGCACCCGTAGACATGCTCATAGGTGCTGACATCTTTTGGAATTTAATAGAGTCTCCACAGATCATTCTTGGCTCCAATCAGCCCATAATGCAAAAATCAAAACTAGGATGGATATTGGCAGGTCCGTTATATATAAAAAATAAAAATCATAATAAATTGGTACAGTGCAATCATGTTGCTGTTGAATGCAGTAATAGTTACATTTCTAATGAAGATTTGAACCAAAAGCTAACAAAGTTTTGGGAACTAGAACAAATTCCTGAATCAAACACTCCCAGAACAGTTGAGGAAACAGAGTGCGAAGAACATTTTGTTTCAAATACATATCGAAACAAAGAAGGCAGGTTTTGTGTAAAATTACCTCTTCACTCTGAGCCAAGTTGCTTAGGAAACTCCTTTAGGTCAGCCAAAATGCAATTTTTAGGTTTAGAGAAACGGTTTGCAAAAAATCCAGAATTAAAACAAGCATATTCACAATTTATTCAAGAATATTCAGATCTAAGTCATCTATCAGAGTCAAACACTTTAATTCCACAGCAGTCCTACTTCATTCCCCATCACGCCGTACTGAAGCCCTCCAGTGAATCAACTAAGATGCGAGTAGTTTTTAATGGCAGCGCCAAAACAACATCTGGCTATTCTATAAATGATCTACAAATGACCGGACCTTACATACAGGACTCACTGTTTAATATATTGCTTAGATTCCGTCAGCATGCCTATGTGCTATCAGGCGACATAGAGAAAATGTATAGACAAATACAGGTACAAGATAACGATCGTAACTTACAAATAATATTGTGGAGAAATAATGAAAATGATCCAATTAAGTCTCTGAGACTTAATACTGTAACCTACGGGTATACTAGTTCGAGCTTTCTGAGCACTCGCTGTTTGTGGCAGTTAGGTGAAGAGTGCTCCGATCCAAAAATAAAAACAATAATACAAAATGATTTTCTCGTTGATGATTTGCTAACAGGAAGCGATAGTCAAGATGAGTTAGTCTACATAAAGAGAGCAGTAGAAAGTGCACTCTCAGCTGGCTGCTTCAATCTGCGCAAGTACCGTTCAAACTTACCAGCAATATTAGTAAATACTCAATCCAATCAGCGTGATTTAGTCATCAGCTCATCTTCCCACACATTAGGTGTAGGGTGGAATCCCAACGAAGATTACATAAATTTTCCGAGTAATTATAAAAACACCAAAGATATTCCAACAAAGCGATCCATATTATCAGACTCGTGTAAAGTTTTTGATCCTCTGGGCCTATTGAGTTTACTTACAATAACACCTAAAATACTAATAAAAAGGTTATGGATCGAAAAAATTGACTGGGACGAACCAGTCTCATATGAAGTAAATCAGTTGTGGCAAACATTTATTAAAAATATAATGCACATAAAAAACTTGCGCATCCCTAGGCATAGCTTGTGTAATTCCCCTTCACATATAGAGCTGCATTGTTTTTGCGACGCGTCAGTAAACGCGTATGCAGCATGCGTCTATCTTCGATCTGTAAGTAACCAAGGTGACGTCACGGTTCGGCTTCTATGTGCTAAGGCTAGGGTAGCTTCAGTGAAGCCAACAACTATTCCCCGTCTGGAGCTGTGTGCGTGCCTAATAGGAGCTCAGCTCGCGGGCGCCGTATGTCGCGCATTGCGATGTGTAATTACACGCAAAATATTTTGGACTGACTCATCCATCGCGTTGGCTTGGTTAGGTATGAGGTACGACAAGTTAAAAACCTTTGTGGCCAACAGGGTGAGCACCATATTAGAGATGACTGACGGCTCAGAGTGGCGACACGTTCCCACCAATCTGAATCCTGCTGACTTGGCTTCTCGCGGTGTAGATGCTTCCAAAATTATTGATTTAGATTTATGGTGGAACGGCCCCACCTTCTTACATTATCACGAAAATTTGTGGCCTACTTTTTGTAGTAAAAATCAAGATATCGATGAATTACCTGAAATAAAGGCAAACATTATCACATGCAATGAAAATAGTAAACAAATACTAATAGATTTTAATCGTTACTCCAAATTAAAAACATTACAACGTTCATTTGCATACTTACTTCGATTTATTCACAATACTAGAAATCCTAAAAACAAAAGGATTGGTATTTTGCAGCCTGAAGAACTCAATAGCTCTTTCCAGAGTTTAGTAAAATTGTCCCAAGAAGATACTTTTCAAAAGGAGTTAAATATTCTCCGCTCAAATAAGAGTTTAAATTCAAAAAACTATTTAGTGTCTTTAAATCCATTTCTAGATAATCAAAATATATTAAGAGTTGGTGGACGATTGGAATCTTCTTACTATCCCTTCGATAAGCGCCATCCTATGCTACTACACTCCAAACATCCCCTTACTAAATTACTGTTTCGACAGGAACACTTGCGTCTTCTTCACGCTGGTCCACAGCTGCTTTTATCCTCTGTGCGAGAATCTGTTTGGCCTATAACTGGCAGAAACCTCGCACGCGCCACCGCGCGACACTGTGTCGTGTGTAGAAAGGCGAGCGGTAAAACCTTGACTCCCATCATGGGTGTATTACCTGAGCAACGTGTCAATCCAGGTTTCCCCTTCTCTTGTACTGGTGTTGATTTTGCTGGACCATTTCTAATAACAGATAGAAAAGGAAGAGGTTGCAAAATAACTAAATGCTATCTATGCATCTTCATTTGTTTAAAATATAAGTGTGTACATTTGGAGGCCGTAAGCGAGTTATCAAAGGATGCTTTCATTTTGTCTTTGCGCCGTTTTATCTCCCGCAGAGGCAAACCTGTTGAAATATTCTGCGACAATGGACGCAACTTTGTAGCCGCTTCTAAAGAAATAAGTGAGTTTTTGGCTTCGAATGCTGATGACATTACTGGTTTCTCCTCTGGTGAGGGAATTAAATTCAAGTTTCAGCCGGCTTATGCTCCGCACTTTGGTGGGTTGTGGGAGGCTGGTGTCAAATCGGCCAAATTTCATTTGAAAAGAATATTAGGTAACACTCATTTAACGTTTGAAGAGCTGGCGTCTCTTTTTAGTCAAATTGAATCAATTTTAAACAGTAAACCGATTTGTCCCCTATCATCCAGTCCTAATGACCTTTGTCCTTTAACCCCTGGGCACTTCTTGATCGGCCGACCTTTGACGTCCTTGCCGTCACCAAATTTCAACGATCCAAAGATCAATATGAATAGATTGGATCGTTTTCAACGATTGGAAATGATAAGACAACACTTTTGGAATCGCTGGCAATCAGAATACATTGCAGAGTTGCAACAAAGACACAAGTGGCGTGTTCCAGACAAGCAGTTGCATGAAGGCGATTTAGTACTTTTAAAGGAAGAAAACACTCCGCCAATGAGTTGGAAATTAGGACGAATCACCGACCTTTTCCCAGGCAAGGACGGAGTAACGCGCGTGGCTGAAATCAAAACAAGTACTGGGAGCTATCGGCGTGCTATAAAATATTTATGCCCCCTGTTAGAACCTGCAGAGGACATTTCATTGGAAGCTGGAGCTTCCAACGCCCCGGAGGATGTTCGGGCGCATCTCTAATTTCCTGTCACATCACTAGCAACATCAGGCGGTGGGGATACCTGTCCGCCATTACTGTCACACACGACAAGAACAACGCAATACGTGAGTCATTTTTGGAGTCAGATTTTTAAATTAACGATATCCAGTACCGAAAAGGAACAGTGTGTATACTGTGTTTCGAGTTCCCACAAGAAGTCCGAGCAAGCTTTAGCAAAAGTGCTATCATTTTGCTAGAGTATGTAGGTTAGGTTAGTTTATAGACAATAATATGATGTGAACGTGAAGAAACTACTGAAAATTACTGAAGACGTGAATTCTACAAGTGAATACTACTGAAAAACATATACTGAAGACTAGGCGTGATCTTGAAGAATGAAAAGTTATTGAACACTTATATAGATTGACAGGAGAAAAATGTAAAGAAAAAATGATATTGAAAACAAAAGAAAATGGACTGGACATCTGGATTTGACCAATATAATGAGCTTTTGACTACGTAACCTGAAAAATATACTGAAAATTACTGAAGACGTGAATTTTAAAAATTAATACTACTGAAAAACATATACTGAAGACTAGGCGGTATGGCCAATGAGCCTTAGCCTGCCCTAAAAGGGCGAAGAAAAAAAAATAAAAAAATTCTTTCAGTGTTTACAAAACAGTAACTAATTAGTAATCTGTGACAAAACGTAGTGATTACATGCTGCTCAGTGGTGTTTACCAAAGAGAATGTAATACATTTGTTTACTTGTTTACTTCCTTTTGTGAATGTGCTTTTTGGTGATTTCGTGATTTTCGTAGCATTTTCTTTGACCCCAGCTTTCTACCAGGACTCCGATTACTTACTCTGCTATTGCGCATTAGATCCTCGCACCGTGTTTTGGTATCTTTTTGCGATTTGGACTTTACTGTTACTGGAGATAAGTGACGATGCCGGCTAAGTCAGGATGCTGTGTGCCTAACTGCAACGTTACCCGTAAGTATATCATATGATATGATATGATGATGATGATGATGATATCATATAACATTGTATGGCACATTTACAATCAGCCATCAGCCCTGCTGGGCAGGAAAGTGGGCAGCGCAAGAATGTAAATAGGTCACTCGCGCTGCCACCGCTCATGCCGCGGCCGCTGTCATTGGCAGGAGCAGTGGCAGTGGCTGAGTGTACCTAATCCCGGGGTAGACAAACTATTGCAAGGAGTAGTTAAATGGGATCGAAAACTGTTCTGAGTGAGAGTAAATAAATATCTTTTATATTTTGTTAGAGGACGGGGCAATAGCTTTACAGCTTCAAAGTAATAAATATATATTTTGAATGCCAACAATCTTTTCATTAATGTTAATTTACTCCACAAAGTATTTAGTACACAGAGGGGCCATCCACTTCATACAACCTGATTGGTGGCAGACCCACCTCTCCAGTGCCCTGCACAAGCAGTATGGCCACTATAAGTATGTTTTTGTGAGCGAAACAACAAAAACTCTTTACGTCACAACCAAATAATCAGATGTTCCTGGAATAGCCAGTTAATTAATTTCTCCAAAACGACATTAGATGTTTGGATTAGATTAGTTCAGTATTTCTAATCTGGTGCCGCCATAAAAAAAGAATCCCTGTGATGCAAGATTTTGTCAGTCTTCAGAGCTTTTTATACAGCAGTTAATGAGTTAGGCTGTTAATTAAATGGATAATTTATATCATTTCTCTACGACACTGCCACTTCACACTTCACATTTACCCCCTCTCAACCTCTCAAATCAACCAATGATTAGCGGCCGGCCCCCCGGAACCCTCCGTGCCTCAGCATCAATCCCTCCTTTTTGGGTTCCATACTTGAAAAGGTAAAAACGGACCAATTATAGGATCACTTGCGTGTCTGTCTATCCATCTGTCACAGCCAATTTGCTCCAAAACTACTAAACTGATTGAAAATTAATTTGCTACACATATTATTATTATTATTATTATTTGATTAATACACTAGTAATATACATATGTAAGTCTTTGTACCAAAGATGGACATGTAACGTAAATTTATAAACATGAGGGGTAAATTAAAAAATTTTGAAGCCTTATCTACCAAGAGCGTTCAATAATATATCTACCTAAGGGTAAAGTGCACCGCTGAACAAGTCGAGACATGTTCATGCGTGTAGCTTTTTTTCTTCGTGTGACGTGTTCAAAATTTGAATTCAGTGAGATTAATACTTTCAGAGTGAGAGCATGGCAAGTGCATCGATGTCGGAGTCTACTAAAAATTACTCGATTTAGAGCAGCGATCGGTTATTAAGTTCCTCACTAAAGAGGGAAAGAAGCCTAAAGAAATATTTGAACGCATAACAACAATATAAAAGGAATCGGCGCCCTTTAAATATAAAGTCAAATTTTGGACCAAACAGTTTTAATGGGGAAAGAGTCCACAGAAAATGACCCTCACACGGAGCGGCCCGTGACGGCAATGACTCCAGAAATGTGTAAAATAATGGATTAATTTATTTTGGCAGATAGGCGAGTGACTGTTTCCAGGATAGCTGAAGAAATGGACATCTCGGCAGGCACAGTTTGGAATATAATTCATGAACATTTTCAAATGTCTAGAGTCAGTGCAAGATGGGTCCTGCGGTTTCTGACACCACTTCAAAAGGACGCCTGATGCTAATGTTTTCAAAAGAACTTGGGCCTCATTGGTGACAACCCAGAAAGTTTTTTTCAACGACTGGTGACAGTAAACGAAACGTGGGTTTTACCATCGAGATCCCGAGTTAAAAATAGAGTCCATACAGTGGAAGCACAGATCTTCACCCACGCCTAAAATGTTTAAAGTAGAAAAATCTGCAAGCAAGGTCATGGCCACTGTTTTTTTTCCTCATCCCAGACTTTCACTGCTGGAGTTCATGCCACATGAGACTACCATAAAGGTAGAGACATACGCTAGTACCATAAATGCATTGCGAGACTCTATCAAGGAGAAAAAATGCGGAACGCTCACATCAAAAATTCTGCTCCTTTTCGACAATGTCCCGGTGCACATGTGTGCAGAAGCATAGGCCGCCATTCGAGCCTGCGGGTTCTAACAGCTCAACCATCTACTGTACAGCCCTGACCTAGCCCCATCGTATTGTTTTCTATTCCGAACCTTGAAAAATTCCTTTGAGGGCAACAATTTTCTTGTGATGAAGAGGACAAGGAAGCTGTGGCCAATTAATTTGACGAGCAACCAAAGGATTTTTTTATAAGGGTTTGAAGTCATTGCAAGAGAAGTAGACCAAGTGTATTGAGCTTAGCGGAGATTACATTGAAAAATAAAAATAAAGTTTTTTTACTGTAATGTCTTTTTCTTATCTAGGTAGATAAATTATTGAACGCTCCTCGTATCTCCGAAACTACTGGCCCTAAAATATAAATGTAGGTATTTATTTCCAGACATATATATGTATTTTACGTAAATCTTGAAAAAACCACAGTATATGAGCTCAATAGCACAGATTACAGAAAAACCTATGAGAAAATCTACGGTCCTTACGTTCCTATAGAAAAAGTAAAATTTCCAAAGTACAGAATAAGAGGTCTACATCTTAACTTAATTTTATCTAGAGTATGAACTGAGAGGTCTTAATCTGCTGGTAATTTTTTTTTTGTAACTTTGAATCTTATCTTATCTTATCTTTGTAAGTGGGGGCTGCAGTTACAGCGACACTTCGACCCAATGGGATCTTTTGTGTCTACCCCTATAACCTTTGCACCCCAACCTAATCGAAGATGTGCTGCATTAATGCAGCAATTCCGCTGATTGGAAGGTGCTTGTAGTCCTCCGGTTTTGGGTAGCCATCACCTAGGAGGCACATACGCTTGCTAGCCAGGACATCGCAGTGACACAGTAAGTGTTCCATTGATTCTGTATCTTCACCACAGGCCCTGCAGGTCGGGTCGTGCGTCAGGCCGATTTTTTGCAGGTGTGCGTTTGTGGCAAAGTGGCCCGTCAACGCTCCTGTTATCGCCCTGACTCGCGTCCTGCTGTTATTCCAAATGTACTTGGTTGCCCCTGTGGTGACCTCACCGATGAAGAGCTTAGAGTGTTTATGTCCATCTCTGGATAGCCATGTCAATCTGTGTCTTCCCTCGGCCTGTTCCTTTAATGCCCTTATAATAGTGCTCCTTGGTAGCCCTATCCTCGGTTCTGGACCACACATTGTTGTTTGTGATCCCATTCTAGCCAGTTTGTCTGCTTCTTCATTGCCTTCCACTCCTACGTGTCCAGGGACCCAGACCAGTTGCAGTTTGTTGTGTCGGCCCACCTTATTAAGGACCTTTACACAATTTAGCACTAGCCCGGAGTCAACCTTGAAGGAGTCAAGAGCTTTAAGAACAGCTTGGCTATCGCTGAGAATATAGATGGTTTTGTCTTTGACTTCCTTGTCTATAATCTCATGTGCACATGCAATGATAGCATAAGTCTCCGCCTGGAAGACTGTTGCATATTGCCCTAGACTAATACTCGCTGAGTAATCCTTAGCATAAACGCCTGCACCAGCACCAGACTCCATTTTCGATCCGTCTGTATACCATGTAAGAGTGTTTGGTCCTTGTTGTTTAAGTCCTTTAGGTACTCCATTCTTCCCTCGTAGGAACATAGATTTTATATTCTTTTTTGAATATGTGCACAGTCTGTATTTTGTCACATCCCATGCGCATAAGCCTTTCCATACCTGTGTCTAGTTGTAGATTGGTATGTCTGGTTTTGGACATGTCAAAATTCCACATGCCATTTAACGATAACCTGTGTAGGGCCTTGGCCGCCTCTGTCTGAATGTGTATTTGAAGCGGCTTTAGATTTAGCAGCATTTCCATAGATGCAGTAGGTGTTGTACGAAATGCTCCGGTAATTGCCAGGCAGGCCAACCGCTGAAGTTTTGTCAGTGTTTGCCCGCACGTGCCTAACTCCGTTCTAGGCCACCACACAATGCTGCCATAAGTAATAATGGGTCTTACTATCATTGTGTATAGCCAATAAATGACTCTGGGTTTCAGGCCCCAGGTCTTTCCGTACGCAGATCTTAGCATACCAAAGATTTTTGTGGCCTTGACCATGATCCTTTCTGTGTGCAGACTCCACGTCCTCCACATCCTCCAGATATTTGACGCTCGTGGACCAGTTTAGTTCTGTACCATACAGTTTGAGAGTTTGTAAACCTTGTAGGTTTCTTTTCCTTGTGAATGGTACAACCGTTGTCTTGCTAGGGTTAATCGACAGGTGATTTTCACCACACCACCTTTAAACTTTTTGCAAGGCCTTTTGCATTATTTGCGATACTATGTTCGGAAATTTGCCGCTGATTAGTATAGCTAGATCGTCAGCATAACCAATCGTGTAAAGAGGTCCGGTGTTCAGCTCCTGTAGGAGCGAGTTGACCACTAGGCTCCAAAGTGTTGGTGACAAAACACCACCTTGTGGGCATCCTTTTGTAGTGGTGGCAGTAACCTCGTCCCCCATTAGTGAAGATGTTATAATTCTCTTCCTAAGCATGATATCTATCCATTTGCATAACGTTTGGTCTATGCCATGGGAGATAGCTGCATTCTTGATTGCCTCGAAAGTAGTGCGATCAAAGGCTCCTTCTATGTCAAGGAAGGTAGCAGCACATACTTTCTGGTTCTCCAACGCTCTTTCAGCACGTGATACTACAAGGTGAAGTGCTGTTTCAGTCGATTTGCCAGACTGATATGCACATTGTAGTCCATGAAGTAGTTTTTTCCGCAAAGGACCCTCCTTTATATGTTTGTCGACCAGCTTTTCCAAAGCCTTTAGCAGGAATGACGAAAGGCTTATGGGTCTGTAAGACCTCGGTTCATCATATCTGTCTCTTCCTGGCTTTGGCAAGTAGACAACCTTCACACGTCTCCAGATTTTAGGAATATATCCGAAGGCGATACACGCTTTGTATAGCCTGCATAATGGCTTAAGTAGCGCCTTTGATCCTTTTTGTAGTAGGATGGGGTATATCCCATCTGGTCCTGGCGATTTCAATGGTTGAAAGCTACCTATAGACCATAGTAGCTTTTGCTCATTTACTTCCTTCTTAGCTACGTCCCAGTCTTTTTTCCTCGTTTGAGTATTCAGCTCATTCCGAGTTACTGGGTCATCCTTTTCGCTATCTGTTATTTCACAGCCCGGGAAGTGGGTTTTAAACATCACTTCCAATGTTTCCTTCCCAGATTCAGTTAGTTTTCCCTCTTCGGTTCTAATAGATATTAGCTGATCTGATTTTGTAACAGAGAGCGCCTTTGAGAGTCTCATTCCTTCAGGAATATTGTCAATACTTTGACAGTGTTCTCTCCACTTTTTCCTTTTTCTCTTACGAACTTCTCGGTTAAATTTAGTAAGAGCTCTTGAGTACTCAGTGAAGTCATTTTTCTTCTTGGCTTCATTGAATGCCCGTCTTGTGTCTCTCCTCATTTTTTCAAGATCAGAGCTCCACCACAAATCCTTTTTGGCCATGACAGCTTTTTCAGGACAGTTTTTAATCCAGGCAGTTCGTATCGCGTTAACAATCCTATCCGCCTCGATCTCTATGTCAAGTACAGAGTTTAGTTTATCTCGCACTTCACCTAATTCATCCTTTAGATCCGTCACGTAAGATTCACATTCAGTGTCCCGTGGGTTTCTCCTTCGTACAGTCTGTATCTGGTTATCAGTTCTGTACCTGAAGCATATGTACCTATGATCAGCACCACTAATTTCGTTAGATACATGCCAATTAATTATGTCCTTACTTGCCCTGTTTGAGGCAACCGTGATGTCAATGACCTCGGCCCTTCTAGAATTGACGAACGTTGGTTCATTGCCTCTATTTAGAATTTGTAGCGGAGAACTTACTATGTATTCTAATAGGTCCTCCCCCCTTTTATTGATATCTGTGCTTCCCCAGACCGTGTGATGTGAATTAGCATCACATCCTATAATAAGATCAAAATGATTCTTACCGCAGTGCTCGACTAGCTCCCTCACAGCAGGTGAAGGTGGCTCCGTCTCCTCATAGGGCATGTAGGCAGAGGCCATGATGATCTCACTCCTGCCCCCTTTAAGGATCCTAACTGTTGTAAGATCCCTGGAACAGAATTCGTATAAGGGCATTGCATCTACGCCATTTCTGACATAGATGCAAGTCCTCATATCATTAGCAAGACAGTTGTAGACTATGGATCCACCCGCCCTACCCAAACCCGATACTAGTCCCTTTCTAATGTGAGGTTCCTGTATAAGGGCAATATCAAATTTATTACTTTGCAGCCGTCTGGCTAAAAGAGCCGTTGCTGCCTTACAGTGCTGTAGGTTTACTTGTACACACCTTAGACCCGCGAATTTGAGTGTTCGCCGGGGTGTGGCGGCCAGTTATTGGCCACCACTGGGTGCACATCGCCGACAGCCAGAGGAGATGATGCCAACCCTAGGTTGCCAATCTCCTCCAGCAGATCTTCCGTCTTCTGTGACGTCGCCGGTGATGGAGGCTGTCCCTGCTCCACTACCTCCATTGTGTTCGGCTGCGGTTCGGGTTCCGCTACCGTCTCCACTGGACTCGATCGTGGGACTATCGCCCCCACAACAGCACCGACAGGCTCCTCCACCCTCCCTTCGGTGTCCTCCAGGTGTTTGAAGGTGCTCTTGTCCATGCCCGACTGGAGGCAATAGCCCTTCGCCTTGATGTGATCAGCAGAGGTCCTGTCCATCAGAACTATGCGTCTCACATGACCCTCCTCGACCAGTGTGTCCACCACCTTCCACTCACTGGTCTTGAGGGCAGGGTTGTAGCGTTGAATTACGCTCAGAACCCGGGTGATGTCCAGGCACCAGTTGTTCTTCGTCTTCCATGCCATTTTCACCGGTTTTGGAAGATCCTTGGCGCTGATCACCTTCAGCTTTACGTCCTTAATGGAAGTGCCATTAAGTCCGCAAAGCCATTTCGCAGACGCCTGCCCTTCACACGAGAAGTGCATGGCCCCCGCAACCAATGTTCCCGCGTTGACGACCGGCAGTGGGTCTGGAGTTTCCTCCAGCATTTCCCATATGGCATTCCTTATGGAGGATACCATTTCCGCCGTGATCGTCCTCGAAGGGTGGTCCTCAGTAATAACCGCCATTCTGACGTTCGTCAGTGCCTCCTTAAACGAGCTGTCCTGAATTTTGGACCGCTTGGAGTCTCCCGACGGGTCAGTGGCCTCATTACTGACCTCCCTAGCCCTTTTTGATGGCCCTTCGGTGGGCATCCCTGCAGAAGCAACGGCTGCCTGCCTGTTCAGAGTGCGTTTCCGCTTCTGACTGCCACTCAGCCGTTTCCTCTTTCTGACGGTAGCGTCAGGCAGGGCACTTCCCGCACCTGCAATAACGGTCCCAGCAGCGGGTACCGCAGCATTGACAGCCCCAGAGGGATCATCACCTGCCGCAGCGTTCCCACCGCCAGTTCCGACACTGCCATGCGGTCCGATTCCCGCCCTAGCCCCCCTCCCCGACGCGCCCCCCCTGCCTGGTTCCGAAACCCTGGCGCCACAAGAGGACAGAGCACCCCGAGAAGTGCCCCGCCCACCTCTTGTCACCGTTTCCTCCCCTGGCAGGTACGGTACCCTTGGCAAAGATGCCCTTTGTCCCCGCCCTTGCGGGCGTTGAGACCTTATTTATTTAACTTTGAATTCTGCAGTATGCCTTGTATTATGTACTTTGTATTGATGCACAACCTTATTCAAATAGTTGAGACTCCCTAGTTGTTTACCATAAGTACATTAACTTAGTGCAAAGCCTTGTCCAAGAAGTGACTAGTTAACAAGTATAAAGGTTTAAACTTCTTTTTTCAGTTATTGACAAGATTCCTTTGCATACATTTCCGAACCCTGAGAAGGATCCAGGCCGATTTCAATCTTGGTTATATGTTATTAATGGAGGCCTATTAAGTCTACAGAACCAGTATATATACAAGTACCGGAAAGTGTGCCACAAGCATTTTGAGACAAAATATCACACTTGGACTAGAACACTGATTCCAAATGCAATACCAACCCTGCATTTGCCACGTAAGTCTATAGAACCAGTGTATATACAAGTACCGGAAAGTGTGCCACAAGCATTTTAAGACAAAATATCACACTTGGACTAGAACACTAATTCCAAATGCAATACCAACCCTGCATTTGCCACGTAAGTCTATAGAACCAGTGTATATACAAGTACCGGAAAGTGTGCCACAAGCATTTTGAGACAAAATATCACACTTGGACTAGAACACTTATTCCAAATGCAATGTCAACCCTGCATTTGCCAGGCAAGTCTATAGAACCAGTGTATATATACATACCGGATAGTGTGCCACAAGCATTTTGAGACAAAATGTCACACTTGGACTAGAACACTAAGTCGAAATGCAATACCAACCCTGCATTTGCCAGGTAAGTCTACAAAACCAGTGTATATACAAGTACCGGATAGTGTAACACAAGCATTTTGAGACAAAATATCACACTCGGGACTAGAACACTAAGTCGAAATGCAATACTAACCCTGCATTTGCCAGGTAAGTCTACAAAACCAGTGTATATACAAGTACCGGATAGTGTGCCACAAGCATTTTGAGACAAAATATCACACTTGGGACTAGAACACTAATTCCAAATGCAATACCAACCCTGTATTTGCCAGATAAGTCTACAAAACCAGTGTATATACAAGTACCGGATAGTGTGCCACAAGCATTTTGAGACAAAATATCACACTTGGACTAGAACACTAATTCCAAATGCAATACCAACCCTGCATTTGCCAGGTAAGTCTACAATGACCACGATGTTTATCGTCAGCGAATCGAAAGTGGGTGATGTACTCGCCGTTGATATTGATACCAAGTCAGGGTGGACTCCAAAAGCTTAAAAACATCTTTCAGGGCGGCGGTGAACAGTTTCGGAGATATGACGTCTCACCCCTCGCTACAACAGCCGGCTCTAGGTTCGGAGTTTTGGTCCTGTAGGCGAACCGACATGGTGCCGTTTTCATACAAACACGTACCTCGATATATTGATAGTCAATTTGGCACCTCTGGAGAGACAAGCGCTACAGTCCAAGTTTTAACCAAATCATAGGCTTTCTCATAGTCCACGAACGCTAAGCATAGTAGCTGATTGTACTCTTCGGTCTTCTGTATAATCTGCCGCAGCGTATGTATGAGGTCTGTGGTACTAAAACCTTTTCGAAAACCGGCTTGTTCGGAGGCTAAGAGTCGTGAAACCTGCGTGCGAGACGATTCGTAATGACTCTCGAAAACATCTTGTAGACATGACTCAGAGGTAAGATGTTTCTGTAGTTCTTCAGCAGGGTATTGTCGCTCTTTTGAAGAAAAGCACGACCACACTTCTGTGCCATGCCTTAGGCGTTTGTCTCGAGTATAACGGAATTAAATAACTTCTGAAGAGCTTTAAGTACCGTTGTTCCACCTGCTTTCAGAAGTTCAGTCGTAATTCCATCATCACCCGGTGCTTTATTTATTGTTCTTGAGCTGTTTGAAAGCCATTCTAATCTCGTACAGGCTGACGTCCAGGATATCTTCGGTATAGTGTCGGGTTAGTCTGGCTTGTTCTCAATCGCCTCTTTTAAACAATTATTTGTATCACAGTCTAATCGCGACCACGGCTATCGAAGCATAGTCGAAACGTTGAGGTAAAAACAACATCAATCATGTTTTAATGTTTTTCTAACAATCATATATATGTTATATAAAATCACGTCAAGTTCCGCTTTCAATTTGTCATTATGAATAATCGTGAAAGTTTAAAGTGTTATATTGTATCATACTGGCGTAAATCGCGAGTCAGGGACTTAGGATCTGCCTGTTTACTCGTATTTGCCAATACTGAGAAGCGTCTTCAGAGGACTGCTAAACCAATTTGCGTCTTTCTTCAATACAACATACCTTAAGGGCAGTTTTACAGGCTGTTTATATCAAGGGGCAGTGCCTAAAGAAAACGCAAAATATTCCTTGTCCATCTGAATGGGGTTGGTAGAAAGAACAAGAAGCTTGGGTGCCACTTTGGACCCAAAGTCCTATGGCTGCTCGAGCATGCCTATAGATAATTAATCATATTTCGGTACATGAAATATTGCAGTTCCAGGTAGAGTTGTTTCAAACTTCAGCTCAAATGTACTGAGTTATGTAATTGTGGCGGTGGTTGTAAATACAACTTTCACAACAAACGTTCTACTCGTCTTATTGTCTTTATTTTCAACAATGGTACTTGACTTCGTTTATAAATTGAAGATGATTAAAAACTGCACTAATATTATAAAGGCCAAAGTTTCTGAGTGTGTGTGTTTGTTACTTCTTCAAGCTCAAGTGGCTGGACCAATTTTGATAAAATTTGGTATGTAGGTAGCTGACATCCTGGATTAACACATAGGCTACTTCTTAACCGCTGGTAACATCTTCTATGGATCTTCTATGGTCTATGTGCCGTCTCTACGCTGCGCTAATGAACGTCGCAGTACTCAATATTTTATTTTACATTGAAAATAGTCAAATTTATATTTACTGTTAATGTTTTTAGAATCTGCATTGAAATGGTTTTGGACAGTTTTTTTTTATAAAACAAGTTTAATACAAAAAATGTGAAAATATGAGGGTTTAATTGCATTTTTTAGTACTAAAAGTTTGTAATTTTTAGGGTTGCGTCATATTTTGCTACGGAACCCTAAAACCAGTATAGGAAATGATTTGAGCATCATCTATTTACCTGATAACGATTCAGAACTTGATTGAAAGGTCCAAACTAATCCGCCAGATATTTTTTTCTGAGCGCCGGGAGCTCTGTACCTCGCCCCCATCTGCGGCAAAATTCGAACTGGCTACAAATGCAAATCCCGCCAAAAAAACTTGATCTGCCTATTTCAAACAGTGTTGCCAAGTTGGCTATTTTGTAGCTAGATCTACCAATTTTTCAGTTACTTTAGCTAGTAAAATTCGATGAACTCCCAATCATTTTTAAAAATATGGCTACTTTCTATAGAATTAAGCTTCATACGTTTAGCTATTTTCACCGTAAAAAGCTTGTAAAATATTACAGACCCGGCAACTTTTTGAAATGAATTTAGCCACAAACGTCAAACTACAATTGGCAACACTGATTCCAAATTTGCTCACTGACTGACGTGATATTTTTGCGTTGCGTCGATTTGTGTTCTGATTTTTTAAATAAATACAGACTTAAATAGCGGATACACGCTGTGACAACGTTTTATAGTAATTAAATAGTAGCCTGTGGTGTATTAACAACAACAATGTATTATAAAACGTGTGCAATCTGTGGATTAAAAGCTGGCCGGACTAACAATAAAAAACGTATGTTTATGGCGAATTTTCCCTTAGATGAAGAAAGGTACTAAACTTTCATTATTTTTATACTATTACATTGCCCTTAAACCTTATTTTAAGATATTTAATCCAAGTTTTACGTAAAATTTTGTTTTCGAACCAAATGCTATGTGGAAATAGTCTAGACAATTTTTTATCGATAAGTAAATATCGATATTTTGATTTTATATCAATTATCGATATTTTGATTTTTATATCAATGTATGTTATTGAAATATTATGTGGAAATATTTTGTGAATGTAGTCACTGTTTTATTAAAAATTAATATTGTTATCTTAACAGATGCAAACAATGGGTAAAGGTCGTTGGAAAAAAATACTTGGCATATGTGCCAATCGAAAAGTTGCACAGTTTAAAAAATATTTGTGGCAAGCATTTCAAACCCCAGGATTTTAAAAGAAAGAAGACACAATTAAAAAAAACTGCTATTCCATCCTTAGAAATAACAGGTCCACCACTGAAAGATGAAATTTTAATTGGATTTCCATTGCATGTCAACGTGCCTGATCATAGTGAGTAAATTTTACTGAGTTTTTTATTTATGAAAATTAATTACAATAGCTATTTTTGTGCTTCTGCAAAGTAATGAGAGCCATTGTAACACGAGTGCTAGTTTAGTTTAGCGGAATAGACAGCACGAGTGTTACAATGGCTAATTTCGTGCAGTGGCATACAATACTTTTATACGACCATGAAATAAATAAAATACATTGAAATTTTGTCATAATCAATTATACTGAATTTTTGAAGCCTAAGCCATAAAAATATTTAAAAAGTTTCATAGCAGTACAGTTGTTTCGTTTTGAAATGATCCTTGTAAAACGACTTGTAGGAATGATTATTTATTTTTGAAGCCAAAGCCATAAAAATATTAAAAAAGTTTAATTGTAATACAGTTGTCTCGTTTTGAAATGATCATTGTAACACAACTTGTAGGAATGAATACTTTTGTGATATGATTTGAGGTTATGTATTAAGAAAATTACCAAATGGGAGTAGAAAAAATGTTTTGTATCATCATATTCTTTTTATCGATCTTTAAACCAAACTCTGTCATGGACACCCCGTCCCTATCCTAGTCTTTATTAGTTTCTCATGTTGGCGGCAGCGTCTCAAAATTCAAAACAATTTATTTCAAATAGGTGTTTACACACACTTTTAAATAGCCAAAACAAAAAAAATACAATAAAAATAAAATTACAAATAATGTCATGATTCAGATTACAGTCTCAGGTAATGGTATTTGTTATAGAATCAACATATATATCTTTGTCATTTACATAATCTATTATTTTATAATATCCTGTAGAGCACAAAACTTTTTTGACATGAGTCTTGAATTTATTCTCTGACAAACTAGTTACATTTTCTGGAATTTTATTGTAGAATCTTATACACTAGTCTTATGACCAAAAAGGATATAAGTATGACTGCCATTTTTCATTTTACTCTATTGGTAAACTGTTCATAGGATTTCAATGAGTTCAATACAAAGCTATAATAAAACGTTGTGACCTATATCATTTTTGGCTTATTTCCTTTTTATTTAACTAGTCAGGCGACCATTGCCCAGCCTGGGCAAATAGCGCACAGGGAATTTAATACTTTGGTTGGTATGGAACTCCCGATAGCTTGCTATCTACTAAATAGTATAGTATAATCTGTGCTCCCGACTTAAAAACTTGGTCAATTTAGTCAAAAGGAGTTTTGTAATTTTACCTAATTTTATTTGACACTTGACATTGACTTACAGAAAACGCAGTGATTACATGCTCTGTGTTTCATTTCATAGTGGCGGGCTGGCGGGCGTTTATTTATTCTCTCAGACACAGTATTCTCGGGTCGGGTGATGATTAAAACGTAGATTACATGCTCAGTGGTGGTGATATCAGTTTGTGTTCACCAGGAAAATGTATTACAAAAAGTGTGAAATGTGTGGAATAAAAACTGCTAGGAAATCAAACCAAAAGCGAGAATTCATGGCCCAATTCCCACTAGATGGGAAGCGGTAAGTTTTTAGTTTTTGGTGTTATTTTAGTAACTTTATGTAATTAAGAAGAAGTTCTCGTCACTTTAATGTTATATATATTAAAATTCCTAACCTAAACCCATGCGCGCCATAGATAGGCTTACTTACCACAATTATGAAGAGCCACCCTAAAGTAGATCAAAGTAATGAAACAGAAGGTTTATCACGAAAATAATAAATAAATATTTTTAAATTAAACAAAGTTGCTTCTGAAGCTTTGCCAGCCGCTGTCGTGGCACGCTCGCTCGGCTCACACATTGTTTTACAAGTCGAACCTAACAGCTCGTCGCTTTGCTACCTTACCACATATTGCAACCTAACCTAACTACAAACCTAATCCAAGTTTTGGCATTTCATTGTGCTGCCTGTGGAAATGGGTGAAGAGCTGGACCCATTTCTTGGAGTTCTAGCCTCATTAGAATTTTGAAAAAATCCTTCTACCGATGCGCTTCTAGTTTGACCGGGATACTGATGTAAACTGGCCGAGATGCCGTGGAGGTCTCAAACTGGGATGCATGGTATGGTTAATAGAGATGTGCCTGCGTACAAAGTTAGCATTTTTTTTTATCTACAATTGGTAAGCCCTTGGCATCATCTAATCTGATGGTAAGCAATAATGATGCCAGAGATGGAATTGAATTAAAAAAAAAGTACATTGGCAAAAATATATGTATATGAGATGCTTCAAGACTACTTACTGCATTTGTGTAATTTACTATTAGAATCTTCACAATACATGCAGTTTTATTATTCATAAATTAATAAATATTAGTACCTACTGGCCTTTAAATTTCATTTTTATTAATCGATTGCAGATGCAAGCAATGGGTGAAAGCCAGTGGTAATGAAGACTTGGTGTATGTACCTATAGAAAAACTGCATGAGTTAAAATATGTATGTGCCATACATTTTAAGCCAGAGGATTTTAATAGAAATAGGACACGGTTGAAACGTTGTGCAGTACCCTCATTACATTTAAAACGAGAGCCACTTCCTGAAGACATGATGCAAGATTTTCCACTACGTATTGCTACAAGTCAAGGTACCTACTTATATGCTTTTCATTTTTATGGCATCTAAAATAGAACTGTTTTTATTTGATATCAAAATTTAGCAACAACAGGCCAATCACTTTAACCAGTATGATTTGCAAATGTATAGAGAAGATCAGAAATAGAAAGTTAAAGAATTTCCTTGCTGAACAGGATGTCATGTCATTGTAGAAGGTCGCTCGACTGTGACCAACATACTTTTTATCACAGGTGGAGTGAACACTCGACAATCAGGACCCTCTGGACATTTTCTACCTGGACTTTGAGCGTGCCTTCAATAAAGTGCCACACAAATGCCTCCTCGTGAAGCTGGAACATCTTGGTATCTGGGGGAAACTTTTGAAATGGATTCAAAATTGTGTAACTAAAAGAATATCCCTAATTAGAATTGTAAATGTGTTCTCAGAACTACAAAAACGTTCCTAGTGGAGTTCCGCAAGGATCAGTACTTGTGGCTACTCTTTTTGGCATTTTTATTGTGGACCTGAGTTTCATAATATGCTCAGAAGCCTGTCGTGAAATATTTCGGAAATCAGCTTTTGAACCAAGGAACGCTTAGAGATGATTTAAATACAAGTGTGGACAAAAAACTGGGTCATACGACTTAACCCTGCTAAATGTACTGTTTTACATCTCATTCGAAACAGTTCCAGCACAGGAACTAAGCAGTACAAGCAGTGAACTTGCAAAAGAAATAGTTTCTTCAGAAAATCAACACGCAACTTCAATAATGAATTTTCTGATACATAAAATAGTTGTGCAATCATATTGTCTCAGGGCTCCTATCACTATCACTATCACTACATAGTATAAAACAAAGTCGCTTTCTCTGTCCCTATGTCCCTTTGTATGCTTAAATCTTTGAAACTACGCAACGGATTTTGATGCGGTTTTTTTTAATAGATAGAGTGATTCAAGAGGAAGGTTTATATGTATAATAACATCCATTAAATAGTGGAGAAGTACTGTTATTTTTGAGGTTTCTAATGTGATGTCGTAAATAATTACATTTTTTCCGCTTACATTGCAAACGCAGGCTGAACCCTACGAGTTTTATCAAAATAATGTACTAAGTATTGTACACATTGAAAAGGTCTACAGAAAAGTCGGTATATGTCTATCTCTTATGGATAACCCGCAATAACTTTTTTTTGTCATTTACTTTTTACGACAAATAATGGCTAATTTTCGAAGCGATTTTAACCAATACAGCATTAATCCTTAACCAATTAAATACCTTGAATACATTGTTCATTTAATATAGATCTATATGGCCCGTTACACCGTATGATTTAAGAGATTGATGCGCCGACGAAAATATACTACTCGGTCGATACTGTTCTCGATTTGGAAGAATCTGTTCATTTTCCTACAGAATTTCTAAATTCTTTGAACCCGTCTGGACTCCCTCCTCACAAAATGGTGTTGAAAGTAGGTTGTCCTGTTATTTTATTAAGAAACCTGAATCCACCTAAACTTTGCAATGGCACGCGTTTGCTGGTAAAATCATTGAAAACTTTCATAATAGAGTGCACAATACTCACAGGATGTGGTACCGGAGAAGATGTATTGATTCCCCGAATCCCTCTGATACCATCGGATTTACCCTTCCAATTTAAACGTTTACAGTTTCCGGTAAAGACATCTTTTGCAATGACCATTAATAAATCGCAGGGTCAAACCTTCAACGTTGCAGGCTTAGATTTGAGCGTTGACTGTTTTTCACATGGACAACTGTATGTCGCTCTTTCAAGAGTGACCTCCAGAGAAAACATGTTTGTATTGTCTAATGACAAGAAAGCTGTGAAAGTTGTTTATAAAGACATTCTGTAATATGTTGTAAAAATAAAATAAATTGATATAGGGAAAGGGGGATTGTTTTACTCCAAATTTAACGCGTGCGGGCCACGGGCAGTAATGAATAAATCAAAACTACTGAATCGATTTTAATCACATAGGCTATATATTTTATACCCGTGCGAAGCCGGAGCGGGCCGCTATGTTTTTATATACAACGTTCTCAGTTTTTCTGTAGTGTATTTAGTATCAGCATTGCACCCGTGCGAAGCCGGGGCGGGTCGCTAGTGTTTTATAATTTAATGTTATTTAGTGGAACGTAGGTCCTTTTTAATTTTAAATTTATATGTAGTCCTATCTATGAAACTGTTTGTTTCCTCATCATATCAGCCAAAAGACGTCCACTGCTGGATATAGGCCTCCCCCAAGGATTTCCATGACGACCGGTTCTGCGCTGCCCGCATCCAGCCTCTTCTCGCGACCTGCACCAGGTCATCGGTCCACCGAGTGGGAGGCCTGCCTACACTACGTTTACTACGTTTTCCGGTGCTTGGTCGCCACTCGAGAACTTTACTGCCCCAAAGGCCATCTGTTCTACGAGCAATGTGCCCCGCCCACTGCCACTTAAGTTTAGCAATTCTGAGAGCTATGTCGGTTACTTTGGTTCTCCTACGGATCTCCTCGTTTCTGATTCGATCACGCAGAAAAACTCCGAGCATAGTACGCTCCATTGCCCTTTGGGTGACCTTGATAGTAAGCGACCATGTCTCAGTCCGTATGTCATCACTGGCAACACACACTGGTCAAAGACCTTGGTCTTAAGACACTGCAGTAAAAAATACATTATTATTACAGCTCATATACGTCCCCACCGAGGGGCTCGAGCCTACCCTGAATCAGGGCGATTAGGCCTTAGTCGACCACGCGGGCCCAGTGCGGGTTGGTCGACTTCACACACAACCTTCGAGTTTCTTCGCAGGCGTGTGCAGGTTTCCTCACGATGTTTTCCTTCACCGTTAAAGAAATCGGTAAGTATGTACGTAAGTTTTTGAAAAACTCATTGGTACATTGGCCGTCCAGATTTGAACCCGGTACCTCTGGTTAGATGGACCGAGTCGTTACCGGTTGAGCCACCGACGCTTATACACTTATACTACTTATACACTTATACTACTACTTATATAAAAATACATGCATTAACAGTATTTTTAGTAAAGAAACTCAAAATGTATGTCGGAGACTGGGAGTCATGTAGACAATATTTTAAGGATTTAGGCATATTAACTCTACTTAGCTTATATATACTGGTTTTCATAGTAAGCGACCATGTCTCAGTCCGTATGTCATCACTGGCAACACACACTGGTCAAAGACCTTGGTCTTAAGACACTGCAGTAAAAAATACATGCATTAACAGTATTTTTAGTAAAGAAACTCAAAATGTATGTCGGAGACTGGGAGTCATGTAGACAATATTTTAAGGATTTAGGCATATTAACTCTACTTAGCTTATATATACTGGTTTTGTTGACGGGGCTATCAAAGAGAAGACAAAGTTATGAGACTCAAGCAGAGCAAATAAAAAGAGAGGCTACAAGAAGACGCGATCTAAAGATATTATCTACCCGACGTTGGATGTTGTGGAGCGCTGATGAATTGCCTACTGAGTTTAAATATGACAGATTTAAAGGTTTTTAAGAAAAGACTAAAAGCTTTACTATTGGAAAAGTGTTGCTATGAAGTAGACGATTTTAAATTGTAATGTTTATACTACTACTATTATTTTTACTTTTGTACAGATATTCTGTATGACAATTTTACTATTGATATTTTAATTTTTAATTACATTTTATTTTTGATGATCTAATTTGTTATGTTAGCTTTGTTTTATATTTTGGATTTATCTTGCTTGTATCAATGTTTTATGTTACGTCTTATTTAAACTACATTCAAATACAATAATATTATTGTTTATGAATAAATAAAAAAATAAATGCAAAAAATCATATTCGGCTTTTTATTCTATCATCCCTAACTTTAAACGATTTCTATTACTAATTAACTAGCACACTACCCGGCGCCGCTGTGTGCTACAGTATTCCGTGGAGGTCTTTCAGCTGATATGATGACGATGATGAAATCATTATTTTTTAATTTTCGCTACCCGACGGGGTCCGACTGCTACAATTTTTCTTAAGTTAAGTGCAATCGGGTATGACGACTTTCTTGTTTTAGGGTTTTTCATTTCCAAATTACACAGAAACGCAGGCGGGTTTTTTAGTTTTTTAAATTACCGTTTTTTATTTTATTCATTTTTTTAGTTTTATTATTGAATGAGTTCATTTGAATTTGGCGCCAAAAATCCGGCATTATGTTTTTATTTATTTTGATATACCCAGTGTCATTCTCACAGTAAAAACGTATCTAACGACAACCCTCAAGCTATAATTCATCGAGCCGTTCAGGCTGCAGAGCGTTTCAAACATTTTAATTTTGCGCCAAAAATCCGCAATTTTGTTTTTTTTATTTTGATATACCCAGTGTCACTCTCACAGTAAATACGAATCTAACGACACGTCTCAAGCTAAAATCCATCCAGCCGTTCAGGCTGCAGAGCGTGCCAAACAATTATACATACAAACATACATACATACATACTCTCGAAAAACATAACCCTCCTTCTGGCGCAGTCGGGTAAAAATAAACAACCAGGAGTTGGTGTACGGATCGAACTATGTACGATTGATTTTGACGCACCTTGAGGACAAGGAAAAATTTAATCCAGGATGTTGCCCTTAACGTACTAATATATATACTGTGCCTTAACCCTACCTTAACCCTGAGTTGGGCTGTAACTGTCCCCAAACTTCAGGGTACTACACTCGATCGGGCGGTTGTGGACCTCGGCTCACATATATTTGCTAAAAGTCAAGCATATGTAGCTCTTAGTCGAGTTAAAATATTAGCTGGATTGGTCATCTGTACACTTGATCCTAAAAAAAATTTGAATCGGCCACACAATCAGTCATGTGTATATAAAATGAAACAAAATTAGCTGAAACTATTTTAACAGGTGCTTTTACCCATGAAACTGAACAACTTTCCCCATGGAACACATAGTCAAATCGCAAAAAAATATGGCTCTCCCATACTAACTCGATCAGCTGATCAGCCGACTTTATGGGAAGTTAATTTTTTTGAGATTTGACTGGGTTTCATGGGGAAAGTTGTTCAGTTTCATGGGTAGAAGCACCAGTTAAAACAGTTTCAGCTAATTTTGTTATACCTTATATAGGTTACTATACAAACTCATTCAATAATAAAACTAAAAAATAAATAAATTAAAAAACGGTAATTTAAAAAAGGGTGTCAATTAAATGGTTAGCATAGTATTGTTATTTCTGTGAGCAGAAAAATATAATCGGTCAGCAGAAATAGCTAATCGGTCAGCAGAAATAGCTAATTGGTCAGCAACTCATGGTCAGCAAACATTTCAAAATCAATCAGCAATTTATGTCATTCTGGATGGCTGTAATTATTTTAAACATCCCCGTACTACACTCTTCCTACAGTGTTGAGTGGTCGACGGAGCCCCTTCGGGGCTCCTACTTCTGTGTTCTCATGTTAAACCTAACACTACGACTGTGCGGGGAGGCGAGCTAAAGCTCGCCTCCCCGCACAGTCTCCGAACCTAACGGATCCGAGTCGGGGTGCTCCGCAAGTCCGAGCTCGCTTCGCTCGCTCCCGCTTCCATTTAGAACTCCCCGTACCACACTCTTCCTACAGTGTTGAGTTGCTGCTTATAGACATGTTTTTCTGCCGCTCAATCATGAAATCTTGCCGCTCAAGTAGTTATTTTGCGGACCGAATGTTTATTATGCCTTTAAAAAATATATATTTCTTTAAAAAACTAAAAAACCCGACTGCGTTTCTGTGTAATTTGGAAATGAAAAAAGCCTTAAACAAGAAAGTCATCATACCCGATTGCACTTAACTTAAGAATCGCCAAAGTTGCTAAGGCGATGCTTATAAGAGTCAAATTCATACCAAAAATGACAATTTAGACCTTACATAATAGTCTTTAGGAGCTTTAAGAAGTGTAGTGTGAACGGGAATTCGTCTAATTGGGGTGGGTAAATTATGGAACAGCAGCTGATTGGACATACTTTTTTTTAACAATATTTTTAAATACAAGAAAAATTGTAACAGTCGGGACCCATTCTAGAAAGTCAGCCGTCTAGTCAGCACATCGGAGTAATCTGCAATGTAGTATAGGTATGTGCTCTCAATTCACTAAGCCTCCATTTCTAGAATGGGTCCCGACTGCTACAATCTTTCTTGTATTTAAAAATATTGTTAAAAATATGTACAATGAGCTGCTGTTCTATAATTTACCTACCCCTATTAATCGAATGCCCGTTTGCACTAAACTTTTTAAAGCGCCTAAAGACTATAACCAAAGTATATATATTAGTACTAACATACAGTATCGACACTCCCTGCCGCTCTCTAGATTGCGACCTCACACCCTCGTCACCCAGATTGATACAGATGAGTTACAGTTTGGTTGTCAAACGTATAGGATTTCCATTTTGTTTGTTCCTTCATTCGTTTTTTGAAATGTCATTTCTGGCCCGTTGTATGAAGTGTCCAGGGTGTGCTATTACGTAAGGTCTAATGTGTCATTAATGGTATGAATTTGACGCATATAAGCATCGTCTTAGCAACTATGGCTATTCTTAAGTTAAGTGCAATCGATTATGACGATTTTCTTGTTTTAGGGTTTTTTCATTTCCAAATTACACAGAAACGCAGTCGGGTTTTTTAGTATTTTAAATTACCGTTTTTTATTCTTTGGTATTAATTGTTCTTTTGGCGTAACACGACACAACTATTACTTAATTTAAATTTTCTTTAGTTCCAGATGATAATACCCACTTGGCGGAAAGAGACCATACTTACTGCACGAAGAACTTTACATATGAACCTGGTAAATATGTATAGATAATTATCAACAAGTGGGTCTTAAAATGAACATGGACAAGACGAAAATAATGTTAAATGTCCGTGTCGCACCCACCCTCTAAAGGTTGGAGTAGAGGATGTTGTTGACGAATATGTGTACCTGGGACAAACAGTCCAGCTAGGTAGTTCCAACTTCAAGAAAGAGATCAATCCACGAATCCAACTCGGCTGGGCAGCGTTCGGGAAGCTTCGCAATATCTTCACGTCCCAAATACCGCAGTGTCTCAAGACTATGGTCTTTGACCAGTGTGTGTTGCCAGTGATGACTTACGGAACTGAGACATGGTCGCTTACTATGGGCCTCATAAGAAGGCTCAAGTTCACCCAAAGGGCAATGGAGCGTGCTATGCTCGGAGTTTCTCTGCGTGATCGAATCAGAAACGAGGAGATCCGCAGGAGAACTAAAGTAACCGACATAGCTCACAGAATCGCTAAACTGAAGTGGCAGTGGGCAGGGCACATAGCTCGTAGAACAGATGGCCGATGGGGCAGTAAAGTTCTCGAGTGGCGACCGCGCACCGGAAAACGTAGCGTAGGCAGGTCTCCCACGCGGTGGACCGATGACCTAGTGAAGATCGCGGGAAGCCGATGGATGCGGGCAGCGCAGGACCGGTCGTCGTGGAAATCCTTGGGGGAGGCCTTTGTCCAGCAGTGGACGATTTGTGGCTGATATGATGATGATGAATTATTTATTTACATCAACCTATTATATCTGCCAAAAGACGTCCACTGCTGGACAAAGGCCTCCCCCAAGGATTTCCACAACGACCGGTCCTGAGCTGCCCACCTTCAGCGGCTTCATATCTTCCGAAAGACGTCCACTGCTGGACAATGGCCTCCCCCAAGGATTTCAACAACGACCGGTCCTGAGCTGCCACCCTTCAGCGGCTTCATATCTGCCAAAAGACGTCCACTGCTGGACAAAGGCCTCCCCCAAGGATTTCAACAACGACCGTTCTTAGCTGCCCACCTTCAGCGGCTTCATATCTGCCGAAAGACGTCCACTGCTGGACAAAGGCCTCCCCCAAGGATTTCTACGACGACCGGTCCTCCGCTGCCCACCTTTCAGTGGCTTCATATCTGCCGAAAGACGTCCACTGCTGGACAATGGCCTCCCCCAAGGATTTCAACAACGACCGTTCCTTAGCTGCCCACCTTCAAGGGCTTCATATCTGACGAAAGACGTCCACTGCTGGACAAAGGCCTCCCCCAAGGATTTCCACAACGACCGGTCCTGAGCTGCCCACCTTCAGCGGCTTTATATCTTCCGAAAGACGTCCACTGCTGGACAATGGCCTCCCCCAAGGATTTCAACAACGACCGGTCCTGAGCTGCCACCCTTCAGCGGCTTCATATCTGCCAAAAGACGTCCACTGCTGGACAAAGGCCTCCCCCAAGGATTTCAACAACGACCGTTCCTTAGCTGCCCACCTTCAGCGGCTTCATATCTGCCGAAAGACGTCCACTGCTGGACAAAGGCCTCCCCCAAGGATTTCAACAACGACCGGTCCTGAGCTGCCACTTCAGCGGCTTCATATCTGCCGAAAGACGTCCACTGCTGGACAAAGGCCTCCCCCAAGGATTTCTACGACGACCGGTCCTCCGCTGTCCACCTTAAGTGGCTTTCCACGACCTTACCAGGTCGTCGGTATGCTAAATGGGAGGCCTGTTTACTCTACTCCTTCCGATTTGCGGTCGCCACTCGAGAAAGTTACTGCCCTAAAGACCATCTGTACTATGTGTGCCCAAAGTTAAGCGATTCTGTAAAAAATTAAACTATTTTGGTTACTTTGGTTCTACTACGGATGTCCGCGTCTCCGATACGATCTCGAAGGGAGTCTCCGAGCATAGCTCGCTCCAGTGACCTTGAGCCTTCCGGTGAGGCCCATAGTAAGCGAACATGTGTCAGTTCCGTATATCACCAACTTATAAGCTGAAATAATTGAAACTTAAATAATTGTATGAGAGTTATTGTGCTTAGACCCAACTGATTTGAAGTTTTTATGTCAAATGTTTGGATATGCTGAGGGGGGGGGGGGCTCGTTAAATTTTTACACATTTTTTATCTTCCCCCCTCCTTCCATCTTCCATTACATGTGTAGGAAGTAGGGAACCACTGTGAATTTAAAAAATAATAGAATATATGTTTTTTTAAATGTTTAAAATTGAGATCTACAGGGTGATTTGAAATTGTTTGCCACATAAACAATGGACGTTTACCACACACAATTCATGGAAATCTCCGCGATACAGGCTCTGCCTGGTGTGGTGATCGAGTGCTTCATATGTATTATTATATTATTTTATCTAATAAATTTATTTGTATTTTGTATAAACTCAAAATCATGATACTGAACAACTTGCCCCAGTAGCCGTAGTGCTCGGGAGACGGTCACTATGTTCCAACTCATTATCACTAACTCACTTAAAAATAATTGTTGTTTTAGATCCGAAACCCGTAGCGGAGGGATCGAGTGAAACAGACCTGCCGCCAGAGACCGGAGATGACGCAGCTGCTGCAGATAATATTGAGATCAGATTGGAAGATGATCCCGTTTCTGATAGTGGGGAGTGTCAAGAAGCAGAAGGTAAAACTAAGTATACAGAGGCGTGTTTACCTATGGTGCAGGGTGTGCGACGTGCGTTGCACCCGGGCGCCGCGGTCTTAGGGGGGCGCCGCCGCCGCCGCCGCCGAGCGCCCCTCACCGCTTCGCTTATGCACTACTGCACCCGTGTTGTGATGCCGGCCGCGCCGCGGTGTAACCTAACCCACGTTAAAGGAGCTCCGGTTTGCATACATTACGCATGGCATCGGGAGCCACAAAATAAATCTTTAAAATTATCTGATTAAGGTTTACTTAATGTTAAACAAAAGTTCCTACTAAAAAGCCGTTTCTTTTTGGCATTCATATAATATATAGTTATAGCAAAGAAAGACGCGCCTTGCACGAGCGGCTTTTTTAGTAGGAACTTTTGTTTTGAAATAAACGCACGAGGGCGCTGGGCGATGTTTGCACCTGGGCGGTACATGAGCTAGAGACGCCTCAGTAAGTATACTCGTAGTTTGACAAAAATAGATGTTATGTTGAAATAGGTTAGTTGACCGCTAGTCATTTCAGTTAGGTATTTTTTCATCTATCAAAATCGTCATTTTTAGGGTTTAGAAATCAACAAGGAACCCTTATAGTTTCGCCATATTTGTCTGTCTGTCGTCTGTCCGCGGCTTAGTTCGGTGACCATTAGTACTAGAAAACTGTAATTTGGCATGGGTATACATATTAATCAAGCCAACAAAATGGTATCATCATGTTTTCAACCGATTTCAAAAAAGGAGGAGGTTCTCAATTTGACTGTACTATGTTTGTTACGCGATATCTCCGCAGATTTTGAACCGATTTTCAAAATTCTTTTTTTATTCGAAAGAGTATACTCCCGAGGGGGTGTGTCCCATTGTCACCAAGTCGGGATCTGATGATGAGATTCCAGGGAAATCGACGGCAACCCTCAAACTTTATAGGCACGTATTACGTGATTCATTTGTTTTCTAAAGCTATTAAAATACTTGCGTCTGGTAACTAAGAAAGCCTAATTAGCCGTGATAGTTTTCCTTTTAAATTGATTATATGTCCTACTATTCACAATTTTTTTCAGATGTCCTTAAATAGCGGTTTAGCTGGTAGGAGGGGAGTGGGGGGGGGGGGGGGGGGGACACTTGACCCTAACAATAACTAGCACTCACAAACCGATACCTGAATTGAAAAATGGTTTGAGTAAACCCTCAGTAGTAGTTTTAAAAAACCAGCGCGCAGTCACTTACGTAGCAAATGTTTTAGATTCGAGGGTTTTTTGATTTCGTTTGATTGACCTTTGATTCAGTTAATGTTGTGTATTTAAGTATAATAATATTATTTCATACTTTTGATTGAATTTCATTTTGAAGTCGGTTTTTAGTTTTTTTTTAACTTTTATTTTTAGTGATAATGCTATCTATCTAACAACGTTAAACCCAATCACCTACTCGCCAATAGGAATCAACAAATCATAATGCATGTGTTTCATTATCAGATACAGAGTCCTGTGGTTTCCATCATCAGCTCATCTGAATAACCTGAAAGAATACGACTGTCGGTCTTTGCATACTATGTATATATCTATGTATAATATTGAAAGAATTTTCCTCCTACTCCTAACCGTTAAGGAGTTGTACCTTCCTTCATCAGCTTATGAGATGATGACTAACAGACGTAAGTAAAAATAAATAAATAAATATTCTGGGACAAATCACTCATGGTCATCTGGCCCCAAAGTAGAATTCCCTGAGTTATGGGTTACCAGAGACTGATATACATACTTATATACGTTTAAATAGATACATATATATAGATATAATTTAACACCCAGACACAGAGAAAACAAATCTGCTCATCACAAAAATGCTTGCCCTGGGTGGGGATCGAATCCACGACTCTAAGTATTTTGATAGCTTTATTATTTTATTAGCTTTAGCTACATATGAATCACGTAATAAGTGCCTATAAGTTTGAGGGTTGCCCTCGATTTCCCCGGGATCCCATCATCAGATCCTGACTTGGTGACAATGGGACCCCCTTGGAAGTATACTCTTTCGAAAACAAAAAAAAAGTGAAAATCGGTCCACAATTGACGGAAAAATCAGTAAACATACATAAATATATACATGTATATAGAATATAGAACCTCCTCCTTTTTTGAAGTCGGTTAAGAATAGCTTTGATTTCAACTACATGTTATGAAATGTCTTTTTTTTGCAGAGGTACCTGTAGATGCGAGTCCATTTTCATGGCAGCAACTCACTGAGGATGTAGACACAATAGGTGCGTACGGTTGATTCTTTTTAGGGTTCCGTGCCCCGAAAGGTAAAAACGGAACCATTATAGGATCACTCGTGTGTATGTCCTTCCGTCTGTCACAGCCAATATGCTCAAAACTACTGGACCGATTGAGTTGAATTTTGGTACACATATGTAAGTCGGTGAACCGAAGACGGACGTGTAACGTAAATAAATGAATTTTAAACATGGGGACCACTGTTGGGGGCTTCTTATCAGCTCATATACGGGCTCGAGCCTACCCTGAATTAGGGCGATCGGCCTTAGTCGACTACGCGGGCCCAGTGCCTTTACACACAACCTTCGAGTTTCTTTGCAGGCGTGTGCAGGTTTCCTCACGATGTTTTCTATAATATAATTGTGTTGTGGTACGGAACCTGAGAATAATTGTGTTGTGGTATGGATCGTATGTGAGAATAATTGTGTTGTGGTATGGAACGTATTTCCTGTATTCCGAAGCCGGTTCTACCACCTTATAAAATTTCAAACGCATGTACCTCTTACACCTGTCTAAACTATATAGAATAAGAGTAAACTGTGATTGACTGATCTATCAACGCACCGCTCTAATGGACGGATCGGGCTGAAACATGGCATACAGATAGCAATGATTTTGGGTAATTCCCACGGTAACTGAAAATATTGGCATCTGCGCGGGCGAAGTCGCGGGCTATAGCTAGTATTATAAGTATTTACCCTTATGACGCAAAGGGAGTATGTAATTTTAGTCTGTTTGTTTTTTTTCCAGAAGATAAACAGTCTGCACTGGATGACGATGATGTAACCTTTTATGGCGAAACGCAGTTGGTACCGGGTGAGTTTAAATCTATTTTCAACCCCCGACGCAAAAAGAGGGGTGGTATAAGTTTCACATGTGTATCTGTGTGTCTGTCTGTGGCGTCGTAGTTCTTAAACGGATGGACCTATTTTATGCGTTTTTTTTGTTTGAAAGCTGACGTGACCGAGGTGGTTCTTAGCTTTAATTTATGAAGATCTGTTTAGCCGTTTGAAGATCATCATCTCTTATCTAGGTGATGAAGGGATGTGGGCAACTTATACCGGTCTGATCGATTTGAAATTTGGTGCCCTGTAACTGTAATAATATTGCAAAACCATGGTAACCTTGACCTGATGCTGCAGCATCTCCTAGAATCTGCAGGATATCCAACTCACTAAATTACAGCAGAGGCATCGTATTGGGTTAGATGGTACCTTGTAACCTTGACCTGATGCTAAAGCATTTCCTAGAATCTGCAGGATACCCAACTCCTCGCCAACTTACAGTAAAGGTATCGTGTTTGGGATACGTAAAGTTTAAAAAGTTTGAAATAACACTGAAATGGAAAATTTAGAAAACTTCCGACGAAAAAACCTCTTAACAAGTAGAAAATAATGTTTTGGCCCTTTAAGTTTTGTATACGAGTAAGTACAGGGTGTCTCAAAAGAAAGTTTATATTTGTTTAGCTTACTGCGTGAACGCAAAGAATCCTAGGGGCGCGGGGGTATATCAATCGGTAGACTGGCTCTTGGGAATTCAGTCGCTATAGAGCGTTTCACGGGAGACAGCGTGCGTTCCGTGTGCGAGCGTTTTACAAAAACAACGATTCTGCCAATTCTTCCATAGTTGCCTGGCGATTTTTGCAATCGTTACCAAATTCATCACCTTAAAGAAGTATCAGAATTAAAACGTGGGTACAGGAAGTTTGAGGAAGGTCTCCTCAAACTTCTGGACCTTAAAGAAACACCCAGTGACGAAATTGCTAATGATTGTGAGGTTTCCGCCGCGCAATTATAGCAGAATTAGCAGAATCGTTGTTTTTGAAAAACGCTCGCACACGGAACGCACGCTGCCTCCCGTGAAACGCTCTATAGCGACTGAATTCCCAAGAGCCAGTCTACCGATTGATATAGTAAGCTAAACAAATATAAACTTTCTTTTGAGACACCCTGTAGTTATATTTTCCTGTTAAAGTCTTCGCGTCGCAAAATTTTCAATTTGATTTTTCGTGTTGCTATTTTAAAAAACCGGCTCATCGCGAGTCTGAATCGAGCAGTAAGGTTTTCCGTGCCACTAATCTGCAACTCGGTTGTGTGCCACTCACACTTGGCCGGATTTTCTTACGTTTTGTTCCACTACATAATTTGCACTATAATCACACCTAGTTCCACGCTTACGTGCATTACAGTTATTTTGAGATAGAGCAAAAACAAGGAAGTGCCGACAGAAGAGAAACCTTTTAGTACAGTTTTATAAGTTTTGACGCACCGTATCTTCTTATCGTATCGTATGTTATTGTATCTTATATTATCGTATCTGCGTATCTTACCGTATCGTATCGTTTAATAGAGGTAAGAAACGTTTTAAAAGTTTCGGCAACAGGTAACGGTAAGGTGTCTCGAGCACAGATTACTAAATAGTTACTTTCTCGAGTTCAATGGTTTCTTCCCGTCTCAAATACAGTTTTATACGTTTAGTTCCCGGTGCCTATCGCGCTCGCCTAAAGAAGTTTTCCCTTCAAGAACCTAGAATCAATACGTTTCTTGTATGGGAATTTGCTTTATTGGAGTACGAGTGGGGTTCCTTCATTTGTTAGTAAATCTACCATAACACCGGATTCTGTGAAAATCTCGCCCGGCTAGGTGCCTACTACGGTTCAAAAGATACAACCTTTTGAAGGTTGAACAAACAGACAGCGTAGGTTTAATATTAGGGTCCAGTTGCCTGGCACTAAACCTAAAACTTGTGTTTTTGACGTTTCCCATTTTTAAAAGGACCAGTTGAAGGTCATATAATGTTGTATGACCGTATCTTTTACATAAAATATCTATTGTAACTTGTATATCATCTGTGGTACCTACTGTGTAAACATCTACAGAAAAATATATTTATAGAGATAAACTAACTAGAAAGAAATGCATCACTATTGTAGGAAGAAAACTAGATACAAGATGATAATAGAATGAGTAAAAATGCAAATTTCAAAATTTTACTAATACTCAATTTATTCATTTAACATCGGGGGATGCGGACAGTGTGGGATCGATTGTGGGAATCCTTGGGGAGCCTGCTGTGTCAGCAGCGGACGTTTGTCGGCTACCCAGCGGATCAGGGGATCGGGAGCCGGGTTTTTCCTTTCCCTCTAATATGTCTAGGGGAGCGACGGCTGACTCTCGCGTTACACTCGTGACCGGGTGCTGTCTGTGTGAACTGGCCTACTCTTGTCCAAGGCATTAATGACATATTCATTAATTTTTACGTCTAATTTTAACTTGTAGTCATATTGTTTTCGTGTCCTAATATAATAACGTATTTTTTTTATATCAATGACTAGTGGTTGCCCGCGGCTTCGCCCGCGCAGATCCCGTTTTCTGGCTTTCCCTTAGGAATTTCCGAAAATCCTTTCTTAGCGGATGTCCACGTCTCCTAAATGCTATCTGTATTCCAAATTTCTGCGAAATCCGTTCAGTGGTTTCGACTGATATACCAGTTAGTCACCCTTTCCTTTTATAATACAGATTTTATTTTGACATTATTAACTAATGCTTATTTAATGTTTAAGCAATATCTTCACGTCCCAAATACCGCAGTGTCTCAAGACTAAGGTCTTTGACCAGTGTGTGTTGCCAGTGATGACTTACGGAACTGAGACATGGTCGCTTACGATGGGCCTCATAAGAAGGCTCAAGGTCACCCAAAGGGCAATGGAGCGTGCTATGCTCGGAGTTTCTCTGCGTGATCGAATCAGAAACGAGGAGATCCGCAGGAGAACTAAAGTAACCGACATAGCTCACAGAATCGCTAAACTGAAGTGGCAGTGGGCAGGGCACATAGCTCGTAGAACATATGGCCGATGGGGCAGTAAAGTTCTCGAGTGGCGACCGCGCACCGGAAAACGTAGCGTAGGCAGACCTCCCACGCGGTGGACCGATGACCTGGTGAAGGTCGCGGGAAGCCGATGGATGCGGGCAGCGCAGGACCGATCGTCGTGGAAATCCTTAGGGGAGGCCTTTGTCCAGCAGTGGAAGATTTGTGGCTGATATGATGATGATGATTTAATGTTTATTTTTAATATTTTTTACAAATGACAATATGTATATGTAAATACTATTTAACGATACGATACCGATTACGGTAGTAAATAATCGGTGATACCGTTATCCGATACCGATAACATTAGCCACGCAACATTACATCGCTCAGCCAAAGCTAAACAAACACTACGACTGCAAACCGCGTTGCCACCTCGCTAGCAGGCGCCGCGCCGCCTCTCTCTCGTCCGCTGAGATGCTACGACGGAGTGGCAACGTCGCCACGCGCCGTTCGGTTCGCGTGCTTTGCGAACTGTTTGATATCGATATTATTATTAATTGGCGATGCCGATACATAGGAATCGTTTTATCTCTACTATTTTATGAGCATCAGAAAGAGAGTAATATGCACCTGTAGGAACAGCGATAGATAGATGATAGATAGATAAAACATTTATTCAAAGCTACATTACAATTGATACACAAAAATAATAAAAACTTCGTATATCTAAGTTTAAATGTATAAAGAGGGCAGATACATTAAATAAGAAACATTAAAGAGTGTGTTCCTACTGTTCGAGAGCAAAGGGAGATATCTCCGCCAGGCGAGGTGGTGGTATGCCTGGGTCCGGCCGTGGACCAACCGTTGGTGGTTGGCACTTGTATATATACTCAGTGCTGAAGAAAAGTTACTAATGCGTTCTAGGTATCGTATTGCTTTTGTCCTCTCGTCGCTTGTGTTAAGGTTCATTGGCGGGTTACTGCAGTTGCCGCCACACACCTCAAGATTCAAGATATTTATTCAAAATAGGTGCCAATTACACTCTTTCTGATAGTCGTAAAATAGTGATTACATAATTTCATTTGTAAAAAATCAAGAAATAATCAATCATTAATTAATAACGTCAAAATCCAATCCGTGGTAGAAAAAAAAACAAATAATGTCATTAGAACATGAAAACAATATGACACGAGAAGTTATACATTAAAATTATTGAATGTCATGAACGCCTTTGATAAGTGTAGGCCAGTTCACACGGACGGCACCCGGTCACGAGTATAACGCGAGAGTCAGCAATCGCTCCCATCAACCATATTAGAGACCTATTTTGAATAAACATTTTGAAATCGCGACGAGTCTCACGGATCGACGAGTAAGAACAGCTCGCACTCAATATTCCATCAGGCCGTTTACGCTACAAATAAACATGACCCTCCATTTGGGCAGTCCGGTAAAAAAGGGCGCGATTTCGTACGGAGTGTGTACGCGTTACACGCGTCATCTCCTTGTTATGATTAATTTCGATCTGTTTTTTTTAAATATCTGCCCATGATTCACCTAGGCAGGTGGACCACGGGCGAAGAGCCAGCCGCTTGCTGTATGCAAACCTAAAACGTAAAAAGTTTGCTCACTTATTTTAATGATGACACTCGTTTTACAGATGTTTCCAGCCCGCTCAGTAGAACGGAGGAAGAATACTCATGCAATGTTTGTCACGAGCGCGTCGCTGGGTGAGATATACATATTACATATACGTGCACTTGTTTTACATTATTTTGGAGTTTACTCCTGATTGAATTGATTCATATATGTATGGAGCCCAATATAAAAATTATGAGTGGTAAAATCGAGTGGTGATCAGTATTAGACAAGCGGTTCTTTTTTTACAGAGGCCGGTTAACGGCATTTGTTGAAACTATTTGCCACCTGTTTTTTTAGACTAATTCGACCCTGCTGAACACGATTCTTCCCGGTGTCAATCCCTCCCCCCCCCTTTTTTCCCGAAAATGTGTTCCGATTTGCTGTTTTTTCCATTTTTTTTCGAAACTATTATAGATACAAGAAAACTGTCTGTAAAAACATTAATCTGCATTAAATTCTTTACAACATAACAATAAAATCATTTGACTGGCATAATAACATAAGAAACTAGCTGTCCCGGCGAACTTCGTTCCACCCTACACTAACAGCGCCATCTACCGGGCTGATTTGTGAATCTAAACCATCCTCAAACCCCCTGGAATACATACAAAAAATTTCATCAAAATCGGTCCAGCCGTTTAGGAGGAGTTCAATGACTAACACACGGACAGAAGATTTATATATATAAAGATAACACCTTCCCAAACTGTATAATTTTTTTTCCAAAGTTTTGGCCTTCGCAGTTAATTTATTGAAAACGGTCAATGCTATGACAATATAGCCAAGAAGCGAATGTGAAGTCAAAGTGTAAATCGTGTATGATGACGACGACGATGATAATGATGATTCAATGAAGTGATACAAGCACTGATACAAATGAAGCTTTTGTATGCTTTCATGATCTGGTGACTCTATTTTTCAATTTATGTTTCCCGGTGGTTAAGATAAAAATTCAGCGATACAGGAAAACTAAATGGGTCACAAGGGGTATTAAAACAGCATCAAAAAATAAAAGGATTTTATACAAAAAATACATAACTAATCCTACAAACTCAAATAAGCAAACATATAGAACATACTCTAAAACCCTAAAGAAATGTATAAGACGATCTCACAAAGTAACAAATACTAGACGTATTCTTGTCTCTAAAAATGTCGTTAAAGCTACATGGAAAGTAATTAAGGAGTATAAAGAATCCACTAGTAACTACATTAGTATAGATAAAATAACTGATAAAAATCAACTAATACATGAACCTAAATTAATCTCGACTGCTTTTAACGATAAATTTTTGAATCAATTTAAAATAAATTCTAATCCTAATTCTAATCTTAACGATGACTTTACCTATTCTATCCCAATATCAGAATCTACAATATTTCTCAGACCTGTTACTTCCACAGAAGTATGGAAAACAACTACTGACGTTATTAAGGACAATAGCATCGTACTTTGTTATCCATTAACACATATCCTAAATCTCTCCTTTGAACAAGGAATCTTTCCTGAAAAACTAAAGTATGTATTAATAAAACCAATTCATAAAAAAGGAAGCAGGCTTGATATCGATAACTACAGACCAATTTCTCTTATATCGATATTTTCTAAAATACTTGAAAAGATGATGTACTCGCGTGTCATTGATTTTCTTGACAAACAAAAAATTATCATCAACTCTCAATTTGGCTTTAGAAAAAATAAATCTACGTCAATGGCTGTATATGAACTTATAAAAATAGTGACCACTTCTAGAGATAACACGGTACCTGTAGCTGCGATATTCATGGATATGTCTAAAGCGTTTGATAGAGTATGTCATGAAAGACTTTTATCTAAGCTTTTTAATTACGGCATACGTGGAAATTGTTACAACTGGCTGAAATCGTATCTCCAAGGACGTAAACAATGTACGTTGGTATCATCATATTGTTCCAAGACCAAATCTTTAAAAGAGTACAGATCAGAGTATCGCGTGACTAACTATGGTGTACCACAGGGCAGTATCCTAGGGCCCCTACTGTTTATACTGTATATTAACGACTTGCCTTTTATAACAAAACATAAAGTAATACTTTTTGCCGATGACTGTTCAGTTGTTGTTCGCAAAGACAATACATCTGATTATAAATATGAAATAAATAAAGTTTTCAATGATTTAAATAAATGGCTCGAGATAAATAATTTAAAAGTCAATCTTACAAAGACGAAGTACATACAATTTTATGCTCCACAAGGTAATCCGTTGGATATTGAATTATGCTATGAGGGTGAAAAAATTGAACGTGCCAGTAAAACTAAGTTCCTTGGAATTGTTGTCGATCGTTTTACAGATTGGAAAGATCATATTGAGTACATCGTTAATAAACTTAGTAATTTTGTGTATGCTTTAAAACGACTATCTGATGTCTCCACGAGGAAAACCGCTATTCTTGCATTTCACTCTTATATTATGTCCAACCTTCGATATGGAATATTACTTTGGGGTAATTCCACTAACAAAGATCTGGTTTTCAAACTTCAAAAGCGCTGTATTCGGGCTATTTTTAATCTCCAAAAAATAGAATCATGTCGTCCTTACTTTAAGGAGAACAAAATATTAACATTGCCGTGTTTGTATATTTTCGAGGTTTGTATGTTTGTGAAAAATAACCTAAGTATGTTCAAATCAAAACAATCAACTACTAAATTTTCCTCTAGATATGCTTGTGATTTAGTTTTGCCAAGGTCTAAATCTGCGTTATTCCACAAAAATGTAATCTATATGAGTGTATCCTTATACAATGCGCTACCAGGAAATATCAAAATGCTGTCTTTGCCTAGGTTTAAAACAAGTGTTTACAATTTACTGATTGAAAAATGTTATTACAGTATCGATGAATTTATGAAAGAAAAAGTGGACCGATTTTGTAAAAACTGACTCGACATAGTTAGCAGATTATTTTGATTAATTTGATTCTTTGACATTATCTATAATTAATTAACATATAATATTGCATGCTTTCTTAAGGCAGGTTATTGCGAACATAGTACAATTTATTTAAGACCTAATGTAAACCAATAATCAGCAATAAAATATTTGAGTTTGAGTTTGATGTTGTCAGGTTCCGCTACGCGTGCGTGCAGTGCCGCGACTGGGACCTGTGCGGCGCGTGCGAGGCGCGCGGCGAGCACGCCACGCACTACGTGCTGCGCGTGCCGCCCCACAAGACGCACGTAAGTATAGCTTTTATCTGCTAATGTACATTTGTTTTGTACAGCTCACACTAGATATGGCAAGATGTGTCGTTGGAATAGCCTTTTCACCCATCGTTGACAACCCCTAGCGTCCCCACTGTTGGGACATGGGTGTTTTCCAATATCTCGGGAAGATTAGGCCGTACTGTACGGGAGGCAAGTCCGGGTTGAAGGGCTAGTGGCGAACCACACTCGCTTCTCTCATCGTGTGGCACAATTAACCGTGCTATACAAGGGATAGACGGCTGTTACCTGGTGTTGCACTTAGCGTCACCCGCGGTCACGTGTAGGGAATTCAGATTCACACCTACAGATGTGTAGGGTTCCTTCCGATGTTTTCCTTCACCGCTATAGCAATCGGTAAGTATATGTACTATGTAAGTTTCAAAAAAGTCATTGGTACATTGGCCGTCCTGATTTGACCCCGGGACCTCTGGTTTCGAGGACCGAGTCGTTACCGTTGAGCCACCGACGCTCACCCCACTGTCAGAAGCTATCAAGCCGTCTACATGGCATGACTCAATCATGACAATTATGCAAAAACTGACCAAATATTCGGTTGCGTTATGGAGCAACGCCCGTTAGTAGTAGGAATTCTGGAACAGGCCCCCAACCCCCTGTCGGAACACCAAAGTTGGAAGTTGGAATCCGCCATTTCCAACTTTGGGCTCCGACAGAGGGGTGGGTTCCTGGTCCAGAACTCTCGCTATTCCTGCAACTACTTCCTATTTATGGTTATATTTAAGAATACTTACGCATACGTACGTGTACAGCTAAAATATGGCGCAATTTTCGTAAAACTTAATTGAGTTGTTTTAGTTGTGAATACGTATAAAATAATGAATAGTTATTATATGTGTAAGAAAATATACTTATGTGTACGTATAGGAAAAAACACAGTGAGATTACTGCCCTGAGCGTTCAAAATGAGCCACAAGTCGCGTAAAATAGTTATATAAAGCAACATCCGTCATGGCTTTGAATGTATCATATCCACTCCCTGAGCGAATCCAGGTACTCCAGCTAGTATTATATAAATACATTATAATAAACATGAAACCAGTAGTATAATAGTAATTAACAAATAAACACATGTTATATACATAATAGCTACATCATCATCATCATCATTACAGCTCATATACGTCCCCACCGAGGGGCTCGAGCCTACCCTGAATCAGGGCGATTAGGCCTTAGTCGACCACGCGGGCCCAGTGCGGGTTGGTCGACTTCACACTCAATAGCTACATATGCAATAAATAATGTGGACCGATGACCCGGTAAAGGTCGCGGAAAGCCGCTGGATGCGGGCAGCGGAGAACCGGTCGTGGTGGAAATCCTTGGGGGAGACCTATGTCCAGCAGTGGACGTCCTTCAGCTGATATGATGATGATGTAATAAATAATAGTCATACAAAAATACATACAGTAATGACCGTGCTCTTGGTCTGTTAACCTGCGTGATGCATGCGACTAGCAACCAATGTACTGCCGTCACGTGTAGAGTATGCACTCGTATTACATTGCGAAGTGTGCTTGTTGCAGCGCGAGACGCGGTCGGTGCTGGCGGCGCTGCGGCACGTGCTCACCGACATCGCGCCGCGCGAGCCCGACGTCGCACTGTGAGTTGCGCGCATTTGTTACGCCTCTAACGTGTACTTAACGAGCGTAGGAAGGCGCGGCTGACACGTGACATTTAGCAAAGACAATTCACAAGCAGGCGACTATCCCCATAGTACATTTGTTACGCCTCTAACGTGTACTTGACGTAGGAAGGCGCGGCTGACACGTGACATTTAGCAAAGACAATTCACAAGCAGGCGACTATCCCCATAGTACATTTGTTACGCCTCTAACGTGTACTTGACGTAGGAAGGCGCGGCTGACACGTGACATTTAGCAAAGACAATTCACAAGCAGGCGACTATCCCCATAGTACATTTGTTACGCCTCAAACGTGTACTTGACGTAGGAAGGCGCGGCTGACACGTGACATTTAGCAAAGACAATTCACAAGCAGGCGACTATCCCCATAGTACATTTGTTACGCCTCTAACGTGTACTTGACGTAGGAAGGCGCGGCTGACACGTGACATTTAGCAAAGACCATTCACAAGCAGGCGACTATCCCCATAGTACATTTGTTACGCCTCTAACGTGTACTTGACGTAGGAACGCGCGGCTGACACGTGACATTTAGCAAAGACAATTCACAAGCAGGCGACTATCCCCATAGTACATTTGTTACGCCTCTAACGTGTACTTGACGTAGGAAGGCGCGGCTGACACGTGACATTTAGCAAAGACAATTCACAAGCAGGCGACTATCCCCATAGTACATTTGTTACGCCTCTAACGTGTACTTGACGTAGGAAGGCGCGGCTGACTCGTGACATTTAACAAAGACAATTTACAAGCAGGCGACTATCCCCACAGTACATTGTTACGCCTCTAGCGTGTACTTAACGTAGGAAGGCGCGGCTGACACGTGACATTTAGCAAAGACAATTCACAAGCAGGCGACTATCCCCATAGTACATTTGTTACGCCTCTAACGTGTACTTGACGTAGGAAGGCGCGGCTGACACGTGACATTTAGCAAAGACAATTCACAAGCAGGCGACTATCCCCATAGTACATTTGTTACGCCTCTAACGTGTACTTGACGTAGGAAGGCGCGGCTGACACGTGAAATTTAGCAAAGACAATTCACAAGCAGGCGACTATCCCCATAGTACATTTATTAGTGACGTTTAGGGACGACTTTTGGAACGTTATAAGGTATTCTAACTCACTTCACATCAGCTCATATATACGTCCCCACCAAGGGGCTCGAGCCTACCCTGAATTAGGGCGATCGGGCCCTAGACGACCACGCTGGCCCAGTGCGGGTTGGTTGACTTCACACACAACCTTCGAGCTACTCCGCAGATGATGTGCAGGTTTTCTCACGACGTTTTCCTTCACCGTAAGCGCGTCGGATAAACGTACATATGAGTCGAAATTCGAAAACACATTGGTACGTGGCAGGATTGGAACCACGACCTTCCGGATAGGATGTAGCGGCCCTTGCGCTTGCGCCACCGACGCTGTAACTAAATAGAATTATTCTGATTCTAAGTAAATAGTTCTATTGGTGATCAGGCTGGGTTCCATACGTATCTGCCCATCATTCTTTTAGTTACATTATCAGCGATTGTAACATATCTACCTCCCCTTATAAATATATTGAATAGACATAATATTAAATAAATAACACCACGAATTAATAAAACTAATATAATATAACTATGACATTAACAATTTTAAAAAAATCACCGTTAGGTTCGTCAGTCAATAATTGAAAACGCTAAACACGTTAAAAAACCGACTTCCATCGCAACAAATTAGTACATTTTTGCATTAATATTTTTGGTTTTTGTTAATTTTATACTAAAGTTCTACACTGATTTTGATTAAATTTATATGGGACCACACGGGAAGCACTAGCTTTCAAATAAAAAAAGAATCATAAAAATCGGTTCACCCAGTCAAAAGTTCTGAGGTAACAAACATAAAAAAAAAAAAAACATACAGACGAATTGAGAACCTCCTCCTTTTTGGAAGTCGCTTGAAAAGAAAATAAGTAGGGGTTTCATGTTGTCATTTCAGCTTTTGAAGTTCAATGCCAACTTTAGTTGAAAAAGAAAACGATATTGTTTTTAGCGTTTCGTACAACAACAAAGAGAAACGGAACCCTTATAAGATCACTCGAGCAGTCTGTCTGACTGTCCGTCCGTCTGTCACAGCCAATTTGCTCCGAATGTACTGGACCAAATCAGGTGAAATTTGGTAGGATGGTGTAATCCCATGACCCAAACACAGATGTGCCAAGTAAATATTTTTTTTTTAAATATGGCTCATTTTCGGGGGAAAAATTAAAATCTTACTGCGTCATATATCAAATGAAACGGCTCGTTGTAAGGATCTCAAATATATTTATGGTATTATTGTAAAATAAACAGTTTTGATTTTATTCATAAACGAAGACTATTGGTCTCCGAAACTACGGAGCCTAAAATTTTGGAAAAAATAATACAAAATAAAGTTCATTGCTTGTAGACTACAGGAAAACCTATAAAAATTCTATCAATTGAAAATAAAATGGTAAAGTCAATATAATACGTTCACTTACGGAAAATAGGTTGTCTTTTTAGATGTATTTTTGATGAAGCTCTATCGTAAAAACTGTTATTGCATTGTATGCGTTAAACTTTGTGTGATTATATTACTAGTACTGAAGTAAAACAACATAATAACAAAAATCTAACGAGTGTGACCCGTACGCGCGCGCTAAGGAGTCCGAACTGAATGTCAAAAAAGCATATTTTTGTCGCTCGCGTTTATGTCTTTATTTTGTAATGTGAAAGGGTATCAATGTCCTTATACTATGTAGTTGTATGGAGTGGTGTGGTGGTACGGAACCCTCGAAGTGCTAGTCCGACTCGCACTTGGCCGGTTTTATTTAGTATTGACCTTATGCTGACACTACTTATGGTCCTTTATTTTATTAGTAACTAGTGGCATGTGTTTCATGTTATAACCGCCTGAGCCTATGTACCATTGAATGGAATAAATGCGTTTTCTTAATGGTCAGATGGGGCAATTTTTCAGACTAGGTAATTTTCTTGAATTCCCAAATATGACATTAGTAACGAAGAAACCACTGCGATAACGCTAGAGCAAGTAACTATTTAGTAATCTGTGCTAGAGCTTTAAAATTAAAAGTGATTACTTTTGCCCTTAAAAATGGTGATTTATTGAGTTGAAAATAACCATCTTCATAAGTTTAAAGCCTCCATGGTCTCAAATTATCCAAATAAGCTATAAATTTTTAATAGTCTAATGCTATTTTGAGAATAAATTTTGTTTCAATAACTAAAACATAATGAGGAAGTGTCTAGTCTGCCACCAGTGTTCATTTAATGAAAAATAATATATTGCCACTAGTGCTAAGACAGAAGTTATGTTATGCTGCCACAAGTATTTAGGTACCTTGAATCAAACTAATAAAGTCTAATTTTAAAAATACAATATTGACAAGTTGTTATAGCGGCAGACTAATACAAAAAGCTATTCTGCCACAGTTATTAATGTTCGCTCCGATGAAGGACTCACAATTCTTAGTAGACCTTGGCGGCGATGAGGAACAACCACTTCTGTTACCAACTTTTTCTCTGTCGTCTCATTTTATTTGAGTTTCCAAGGAGATTTTTAGTGGGTAGTACCCTCTGTGAGCCCCACATAACCAGCACCTCAGGCGGTTGTACTGATTAATCGTTACAATATGTTACTTATAGCATTGCACTTAAAGTACATTATCAGTAGCAGCATCGCAGTAAAGTTAGCAATATGACAACAACGGTTTGGCGGTGTTGACGTCGAATTGTGTTTGTGTTAATCACTGCAAATTGTGTAGAAATTAGTGTTGTTAACTATCCAGAATTTACATCATTGCAATATTTTTCTTCTTCTTCTTATTCTTCTTCTTTAAGCTATGAAACCGAGAACTGTGTGCAACTATGGAAACGGGACAGTAGAATATTTTTTGATAACCCTAAAAACTTTTAGGTACAAGCTTTTAATATTCCATTGTCACGCGATATACATATGCATGCAAAATTTCAGCTTCATCGGATACCGAGAAGTGCGTCAAATTTAACTTGCAAGATTTCACCCGAACAAACATACATACATACATTGCAAGTTAATTTAAAGCTTTTAACAATAGAAAAATGAAGCTGTTTGTCCTTTAAAATTAAAAAAATACAATCCAGAATTGAAATATTACCGTATTATTTATGCATGTAAAAAGGGAAGGCAGACAGTTTAAGTCTGAAAGTAATGGATTGCGGCAGTCTTCGACTTATAAGGATAACTGTCCTATGACAATTAAGTTGGTTTTAACCGAAGATGGCACAACATTTAAAATTGTGCATAAAGTAGAAAACCACAACCATCCTGTTAGCAGAGAACTGTTCAAAAACATGCCAAAGCAAAGAAAATTACAACCAGAATTACAAAGCAATAACAATGTTAAACGTGAATTGCAATCAAAAACTAGTAGAAGCGCATTTACAGGAAATAACTGGAAAGCCCGTACAACTTAAAGAATTAAAAAATTTGTGGGCTAGTTGCAAACACTCTCACAGTGATACTGTGAGTGTGGTTACAGTACTGACGCAAGATGATGGCATTGTTCAAGTAGCAGTTAATAAAAACGGTGACCTGCCTGGAATTGACCACCAAACCCCTATATATGAAGAACTGCATGCTGCATGCGCGGAATTAATGGCATTGGATTCGAGATACCAACTCAATAATATGGACACGCCGCTGTATGTTTTGATGTCAATATACTCGTCTTGGGAAATCGTCGTTTGAATCCTGCCACGTGCCAATGTGTTTTCGATTTTATAATATTTACGTTTATCCCGACGCTCTTAAGGTTTTCATTATCCACAATTGATAAACCCTAGGCATCATCTCACCTGTTGGTAAGTGACGATGATGCCGAAGATGGAAGCGGGCTTACCAAGATTCCCCAACGCAATGGGGAACTGGCTATCTTATCTGCATGCCGGAACACACCAATGATATCAACATTGATGTTTGGCGGCAAGACTTAGATAAGATGGTGGTAGCTAGTCAGGCGGGCTTAGAAAATGCCCTACCACCAACCAAACCGAGTCTTGAAACAATTGACCCCGCCGAGAATCGAACCCTCGACCTCCAGTGTAAAGCCAGTGAACTTTGCCTCTGAGCTACGGAGGCGGTTAATAATTTCTTATCGCGCGGCTGTAGCGACTCGTGCGTTCGCGCCAACTCAGTACCACCCGCGCACCCCCTTTTTTTATACACTTCAGTGATCTCTTTATTGTAAAGAAAAGTTACTTAAGTGTTAACTTAAAATTACAATTTAAGGCTGTTTTGATTTATAAAAATTCTTTTTGTTATGGCATTTAAAAAAAGCAGAGGGCAGCCTCTCTGTAAAGTTATATTTTAATAAAGATATGGAAGAAAAAACAACCTGTTTTTTTCCAAAGTAGACTCCCAAGCGATGATTTGTATTAAGCAATAAAAAATTATATTAATACTATAGGGTTAAGCCGTAACACATCAATGGTGGTGGTAGCTAGCCAGGCGGGCTATGAAAATGCCCCACCACTAACCAAACCGAGTCTTACAAAGTTGATCCCGCTGGGAATCGAACCCGCGACCTCCTTATGTGAAGCGAATGGACTAACCATTACGCCACTGAGGCGATAAACAACATCATGAGGAGGTGAAAAAAAACATCGTGAGGAAACCTGCACACGCCTGCGAAGAGACTCGAAGGTTGTGTGTGAAGTCGACCAAAACCCGCACTGGGCCCGCGCGGTCGACTAAGGCCCGATCCCCCTTATTCAGGGTAGGCTCGAGCTCTTCGATGGGGTCGTATATGAGCAGATATGATGATATGTTAGGCATGATCGTCATCATCAACCGGCTGATAGCCGGTTAGTCGCCATCGTATTGGCCGAGTGGTTGCACGTGGCGGTGACGAGTACTGAGGAGTATACGTCATTCATTGAGAACGATCGTTACATCCCTCAAATCGATGGGTTGTCTATTGCAGGGTCAAAAAAGAGGTTAAGACGGAAGACCCTTTGGCAGAAGCAGAGGTTCCATTGGAGCCGTCACTGGAGGCACTCGCACAGACGGACGTTGAAGACGCACACCAGGTGAGCACTGGGCTCTGCTGGGGCTCGGGAAGGCCGGGCCGCGCTCCACGCGGTTAGGTGGATGGAGGTTGTATGTAGGGCCAGCGACAAGTGTTCAAGTCGCCTATAGGGCCTCTCTTATCTTATCGTGGGGCACAGTTAATTAAGCGTGCTACACTTAGCATCACCCGCGGTCACGTGCAGGGCATTCAGATTTACACCTACGGACGTGTGCAACGCGACCCTCGTACACATCGGGAATCAGATTTCAATTCAATATATTTATTCAACAAAATAGGTGCAAATTACACTCTTTCTGATAGTCATAAAATAATAAAAACAATGTCATTTGTGAAGAATCAAGAAATAAACAATAATTAGTTAATAACGTCAAAATTAAATCCTTGATATAAACCAGATTATGTCATTAGAACATGAAAACAATAAGACACGAAAAGTTATACTTATAAATCATTGAGTGCATTTAACAAGTTTCCTCACGATGTTTGCCTTCACCTTCGGTAAGTATATGTACTACGTAAGTCATTGGTACATTGGCCGTCCGCATTTGAACCCGGGACCTCTGGTCACGAGGACCGAGTCGTTACCGTTGAGCCACCGACTCTTTATAGTCTTTATACTCTTTATCTGGCGCTGGTTTCCGACTGCCGTCCAATAAACTCCGGCAAGTTGTCGGTGACTCGAGGTCGCTACCGGACTCTCTGCACCAGTTGGATTGGCAACGCCGACCAATTTACACAAAATGGGCGCATCGGGCGCATAGTTTAGATAAATTTTAAACATTTAATCCTTGAAAAGAACAAAATACAATACTAATGATCATCATCATATCAGCTCATATACGTCCCCACCGAGGGGCTCGAGCCTACCCTGAATTTAGGGTGATCGGGCCTTCATCGACCACGCGCGCCAGTGCGGGTTGGTCGACTTCACACACAACCTTCGAGTTTCTTTGCAGGCGTGTGCAGGTGTCCTCACGATGTTTTTCCTTCGCCGTAAGATAACTAATGAGTAATGATAATGATTATAACTATATATTTATTGCAGGTACAAGAGGAGGATCTCAACACATCTAGAACAGAGGAGAAACATATCTACAGCACATATCGCGTACCACCTGCTCCACACAAAAGGAAAATGCCACCACACACAGACATACAAACATCTTCACCAAACAAACAAAAGCGTATCATACGGATGGCAGAGTGCCCAAAAAGTCAGTGCCTAGACAGCGCCCAAAAAAGTTATGTTTTAACGAGTGGTGTTCCAAAGAAAAACAGTTATATATTAACAGAAACTCCTATTGAGAAGTACGGTTCGCAAACTGAAACTGGTGAAGTAATGTTCTTGGACGATATCGATACGACCAGCAAAATAGTTGTGGAATCTAGTGGTGAGCTTGGACGTAATGTGCACATGCTGGAGTTGCCTTCCAGTTCGACCAGTGACGACCATTATATGGTATTGGAAGTCGTGGGCAGTCGACAATGTGAGTTTTTGTCCTTTCGGTTATTTATATTGTCCACTTTATGATTCGACCACGCAGTATAGCCCGCTCATTCGCCTTGGCCTTCTTATGAGACCCACAGTGAGCGACCATTCTCACGTCAACATTGGCAAAAAGTTGTCGTGTGGCGACAGCGTATCGGAAGACGGCTTAGGGTAGATATCCCGCTCGGTGGAAGGACGACCTGGAAGCCGCGATGCCGCTGGACGCGGGCAGCGCAGGACCCGTCGTTGTGGAAATCCTTGGGAGGCCTTTGTGCAGCAGTGGATTTCAATTTCATTGGGACGAAAAGGATGCTACTGCCCATCCTCCGGCTTTAAGTCCCTTAGTCGACTCCTACGACCCACATTGGAAGAGATGGATAGTGCAAGCCGGGTGCCATACGGTTATGGATACGGGCAGCGCAGGACCGGGCGTCGCGGAAATCCTTAGGGGAGGCCTCTGACCCAGCTGTGGACTTTCGGTTGATATGGTGATTTTCAATTTATTTATTGCATACATGTAATGGTATTACAGAAGATACATTTATGCAGACCTCATATGACTGTGGCCTGGTATGCCGTGCCTTACTAGAAGAACTGATACGTTCTATTTATTCGTTTAGGTTATATTTAACACTAAACATCCATTTTTCTTTTAAAAAAACAGGGTGGTTCAGTTTCGTTTTGAATGTAGTGGCAACTATTCACAAACAGTTCATACTGTCGTGTCGCGGTGTAGTGCTAATGTAGACAGTGTTGTATTTGTCTAATTTGGTTTTGCACGAATTGAAGGAAGGTATGCAGCTATCTGTACTTTTCATGCTTATACACCAATCTTGATGAAATTTAGCATGCAGGTAGCCTGCGTCACTGGGAAGCAGTCCGATGCAGTTCCTGAGGGAAATGAAAAAATACTCTTTTTTTTGTAATTTCTTTACCATCTTAACGGAATAATGGATTGAAGTGATTTTTTAATATAGAATTGGTTGAGGGGGTGGAAAGTGACACAGACTGCCAATCAGAATAGCCGGATATAAATCCTGAAGGATCTGGGGAAAACTCATGTCTACGCTCACGAGCCACACGCTCAAAGACAGTTATAAAAACGATGGACACGCGGGCGAAGCCGCAGACGAAAACTAGTATTTAATAATAATAAGTAATAAGGACATAACTTCGCACCCACCCCTCTAAAGGTTGGAGACTACACTGGAAGTTGTTGTTGAATATACCTGTATGTATACCTGGAACAAACAGTCCAGCTAGGCAGGTCCAACTTCCAGAAAGAGATCAATCGATGGATCCAACTCGGCTGGGCAGCGTTCGGGAAGCTTCGCAATATCTTCACGTCCCAAAGTACTGCAGTGTCACAATACTTGCTAATTGATAGCGATGAACATCGCAAGATTGTAGTGCGATGGAAATCTTTGATGGACAAGGGCTGGCGAGGTTTCTGATCTCGATGATCCCATCCTAGCATAGCCGTTAAGCATTGTTACAAAGGTCAGTGACGAACTAACCTTTAATTAGGGACACCACAAAGGTGATTTCAAAATTTCCATTTGAATAGCTGCAAATAGCACAATTTTATAATATTTGTCTGTTATATTTCAGTACGCGTGAACATGACGCAACTTAATGACGAGGAAATTATGTCAGCGACGAAGCCGCGACAAACCAGAAGCAAGAGGTAGCAGGCCAGGCCAGTCTAGTGATTAGTTATTGTTCTGCGCGGTGACGTCGCGACAAACCAGGCGAGAGGTAGCAGGCCAGCCCAGTGATGAGTTATTGGTCTGTGGGACGAAGGCGCAGCAAACTAGAAGCGAGAGGTAGCAGGCCAGCCCGGTGATGAGTTATTGGTCTGTGGGACGAAGGCGCAGCAAACTGGAAGCGAGAGGTAGCAGGCCAGCCCGGTGATGAGTTATTGGTCTGTGGGACGAAGGCGCAGCAAACTGGAAGCGAGAGGTAGCAGGCCAGCCCGGTGATGAGTTATTGGTCTGTGGGACGAAGGCGCAGCAAACTGGAAGCGGGAGGTAGCAGGCCAGCCCGGTGATGAGTTATTGGTCTGTGGGACGAAGGCGCAGCAAACTGGAAGCGAGAGGTAGCAGGCCAGCCCGGTGATGAGTTATTGGTCTGTGGGACGAAGGCGCAGCAAACTGGAAGCGAGAGGTAGCAGGCCAGCCCGGTGATGAGTTATTGGTCTGTGGGACGAAGGCGCAGCAAACTGGAAGCGAGAGGTAGCAGGCCAGCCCGGTGATGAGTTATTGGTCTGTGGGACGAAGGCGCAGCAAACTGGAAGCGAGAGGTAGCAGGCCAGCCCGGTGATGAGTTATTGGTCTGTGGGACGAAGGCGCAGCAAACTGGAAGCGAGAGGTAGCAGGCCAGCCCGGTGATGAGTTATTGTTTTGTGAGAGTGATTTAATAGTGTGAGGCAATTAATCATGATGACTGATTTAATAGTGTAAGGCAATTTATTAGATAGAGGGCAATTAAAAAATTGAATAGTAATTTGTATTTTTTTATTTCTTATGGTAGACCAGGAAAGTTCAGTTACTAATTTCTATTTTTCAACCGACTTCAAAAAGAAGGAGGTTCTCAATTCGACTGTGTGTTTTTTTGAAATTCTTATTTTTATTTGATAGAGTATTACTTCCGAGGGGGTCCCATTCTCACCAAGTCAGGAGCTGATGATGGGATCCCAGGGAAATTGAGAACAACCCTCAAATTTTATTGGTAGGTACTCATTACGTGTTTCATGTATTTCCTAAAACTATTCAAATTTTGGTATCTGGTAGTCATCATCTCATGTTGATGAGCTGATGAAGGTACAACTCCTTAGCTATTGGAGTTGGAGGATAATTCTTCAGATATTTTACGTAGATACGTATAGACCGATAGTTGTATTCTTGCAGGTTATTCAGATGAGCTGATGATTAAGATTTAACTCCTTAACTTTCATGCTGTTGTGATGATGATAAAAGCCACAGGAATTTGTATCTGCTAATGAAACACATGCATTATGATTTGATGGTTCCTATTGCCGAGTGGGTGATTGGGTTTAACATTGTTAAATAGATAGCAATATCACTAAAAATAAAGAAAATAAAAATAAAAGTTAAAAAACTAAAAACCGACTTTAAAATTAAATTTACTCAAAGTATGAAATAATATTATTATACTTAGATACACGACATAAACAAATAATAACGAAATCAAAGGTGGGTACGAATTAAATTAGCGGCCTACATTTTTTAAGTGGGTGTCAGCAATGCGAAATGTTCCCGTGGCATCTGCTACTAATGCAGACGACAGTTGCCACCACCTGCTTGACTCCCGAAGTGGCATCCGCTACTCATGCGGTCGCAGTTACCACCAGCATTTCCAATCCCAGCCCAGTGACGGATTCTAAAGTGTACAATGAAAAGACTCTTATTAGTGAGTATATTATTTCTTATATTTAAAATTACCATTGCGGACCCACTAAGCCAATATAAAGGAAATAATGTTTTTTTTATTTTGAAATGATACAAGTTAACATAAATACTTGGACTTTTATTGATTGTATTTTTATCTCGGTTTTGTTCTCGGTGGTTTTACTGAACAGTTCTACCGTAGAACTAGTGGGAGTTTTTTTCTCACTAATCGTATTATTTAAGAGCTTTTTAGACATATACTAAAAAAAAACATTTTTTTCAATACAGTTGCTCTAAAAGTGGTCCTTTATATGCTAGACAAGTGTGCGCAAAATTGATTTTACCGCACACGTGCTTTTACTTTACTACTTTTTTTAAATTTCTAGCTCGGAGGAACAACACATTTTTAGCAAATAAAAAATTAAAGGTAGTTCCTCCGTGAGGTTTATAACGCTAGCTGTTTCGAGGTAGCTTCCGGTTTCTGGCTAGCAAATGTTGGAATGATATCCCGCCACCTCTGCGCACTGCTTCATCTAAGGCTTCTTTCAAAATCAAATATCGTTCCCATCTGCTTACTCTGCAGAAGTCAGGATAAGGAACGTTGCCTCTTACCACCTAATATTCCGCATAGCCTTGTGTTGTGTGTATGCGCCTGTCTGTGTTACCATTATATTAATCAACTGCCCCTACTGTCAGTTTGTCAGTTTCTTAATTTCTTAATTTTTAAGCTATTGCATTTTTTAGTTTTTAATCTATTTTACAAGCTTTTAATTAACTTGCAATGTATGTATGTTTGTTCGGGTGAAATCTTGCAAGTTAAATTGACACACTTCCCAGTTTCCGATTAAGCTAAAATCTTGCATGCATAATTTTGTATATCGCGTGACAATGCAATATTAAAAGCTTGTACCTAAAACTTTATTGAGTTTTTCGAAAATTATTTTTATATTTTGTTTTTACTCTAACTGATATCTTTTGTTTTCTTTTTCCTCGTGAAGTGCGCACTCACCTTATGGGATCTGGCAGAATACCAGCGTTGTGGAACATCGTAATCCACAACATATGCTGAGTCAGATCCTTTTCTCTGAGCCTACACAGCTCACCTGGCTATAATTATTTAATTTTGTATCTTTTCTACACTCCCTTGTATGGTGAAATTTAAATATTTTATTTATCTGTTGCGAGTTGTGTTGGTTCGTGAATAAAGCATTTTCTATTCTATTCTATTCTATATCTTTGTAAAGAATAGAAAAAAAATGAATGAAGTCGAACCGGTTACACCAAGGAATAGGTCATCTTTTCCAAAGAGGTTAAGTATCCCAAGCTTGTAGTCTATTTATGATAATAAAAAAAACTTACGCATGCGTTACGTGTGCTACCTAAAATATGGCGCAATTTTCGTAAAACTGAATTGAGATGTTTTAGTTGTGAAAACTAATAAAATTAAGAATTGTTAATATACAGGGTGACTTTTAATTCGTTTTTGATAATAAAAGATATGCATGTACTCATGATTACAAACAACTTTTCCAAAGAAACTATATGACATAGAAAAAAAAATGTTGGTCCTCGATACAAAATAAGTTATCAAATCGACAAAAATGTATAAGGGACCAAAAATTTTTTTCATATTTGACATATAGTTTCTTTGGGAAAGTTGTATGTAATCACGAGTACATTCATATCCTTTGCTATCAAGAACTAATTAAAAAGTTACCCTATATATGTAATAAAAAATATACTTGTGTCTGTATATGAAAAACAAAGTGAGATTGCCCCCCGGACATTTAAAATAAGCCACAAGTCGCGTAAATTAAACTTTGGTTGCTGAAGCCTTGATAGGTATGTACCTACCTATGTATTTTGTTTTTGTCACGGTCGTTTTTTTATTTTATCTATTTTCTCACAACTGTATTGAAAAACTTCGTATTACGAACAACTTAAATCGGCTGCGGCTCGGGCTCACAAATGTCACTCGTTTGTTATTGACCTTTTTACTACCCTTGTATCATAATAGTTATTTATTCATAATAAAAAACGACCGTGACAGAAAAATAAAATACATGAGTACAAAGTACATACTTTATCAAGGTTTCGGCAACCAAAGTTAATTTTACGCGACTTTTGGCTCTTTTTGAATGTCCAGAGAGCAATTGTTTTTTTATACATACACATAGGTATATTTTTTATTACACGTATATTAATAATTTTGTTTGTATTCAAAACAACACAATTCAGTTTAGAAAATTGCGCTATATTTAATTTAGTTAGGCACACGTACGCATGCGTTAGTGTTTTTTAATATTACCATAAATAGATTACAATAAGGCTTGGAACAATATTAATGTAAGCATTAAAACCTCCTTGGAAAAGATGACCTTCCTGTAAACTATGCGCTTCATTCATATTTATTCTCCTTTCTTCACAAAGATATACACAAAGAGAATCTAATCAGCTAGCGTTATGTACTAACCTCACGGAGTTACATTTTTTTTAAATTCTCCTTTCAAAAGTCTTAAAGAAGATTCTGTATCTTTGGTTATTTAATTTTTTATTTGCTAGAAATGTATTTTTCCTCCGAGCTGGAAATAAAAAAAAAGTGATAAAGTAAAAGCCCGTGTGCGGTAAAATCAATTTTGCGCACATTTGACTGGCATATAAAGTACCACTTTTCGAGCAACTGTATTGAAAAATAAATAAATAAAGGTCTCTTAACGTTAACGAGTCTATAAAGTTGTAAACTATTTGTTTACGTACACATAAGACGTACTCGTATAGTAGACTTTGTAATTTAAGTTATTCCGTCTGTACCTGTTATTTATACTATGTGTTGAAAAATAAATCAAACATATCTATATTTGTCACCACAATATTGACTTTGTTTTATTTTCTTTCACCATTTTAATAATATATTACAGATTGAGTTATGGATAGATACAACACTCTTCAAATCACTCAATATTCATATAAAACATTGCTTGAGGTACAGTAAAAAAAATTGTGGTTGTAATAATTATATTTTAAACCGCAAACTTTAGGTGAACGTAGACAAATTCTGCTGAATAACATTAATTTTTAATGTACTTAAGTCATGTCCCGTATCCCGGGACACATGTCCCAGAAAAAAATATTGTAGTTTATGGAAGTTTCTAATTTCGTCTTTGTTCCTCGAAGTTTAGGTAAATAAGCGCTACCTATCTTATCTCCGCTAAGCAGAGAAGTTAACCCAAAAAAAACAACAAAATCTCATTTAGTTTTAATATTTTCTTTACTTTTTACCTATTTACAACCCATAGTACTGGAAAACATAGTTTGGGTCTAGATGACCGTGTTTGATTTGTCTTCATTCATGCGTCGAAAACGAATAAAAAAAAAGCATTGTCGAGCTGGTAGCGCAACTTCGCCTGACTACGCGGCGCAGCGTTCAAGATATTTTTTCAGCGTAATATTATAAGATATTTTTCTGAATTTACATAAAATATGCTATATTTTAGTATTTTTAAAATACTCATTTATGTATAGGTTTTAAAGATATAGCTGTTTAAATGTATTTTTCCAGGTTTAATTTTTTACGTTTCCATTTTTTTTTTCAGAAACCACGTGCACAAAATGAAGTAAAGATACCAGAAATGAATTCCTCGTCCACAATTTATACGAAAATGATACAAAACTTAACCTGATAGCTATATTCTAGCGTTTACAATTTTTTGAGTTTGTCCGGTCGGAGTGTCCCTTTGATCCTCCCCCTCCCGCCCCAGAGCCCAGAGGGGTCGCTGCCGTAGGGTACCGATCTCGATCAGCCTCTTTTGACCCCATGAGCAACTGTACCAAGTTTCAAGCCATAGTCATGATTTCTAAAGGCTTTTCTGCTAAGCGCCCTAACTATAGTGGTAAGTGATGATGATGGCGAAGATTGAACACATCAATGTTGGTAACACTCATGTTTGACGGCAATATTGAGATAAGATGGTGGTAGCGGAAATAAAATACGAGCTTAGAAAATACCCTACCACCAACCAAACATAGTCTACCCTTACAGGGCATCGAAACCGCGACGTCTGGGTGTGAAGGGAATGGACTAACTTATGATTACATACAAGTATTACAATTAATTGAAAGCTGTTGAATAAGTACTTGATTTTTGGGGTTCCGTACCTTACAAGGAAAAATACAGTAGAGGGAAAAATCTGACGACATATATTAGTAATTAATTCATAAAAAATATAGTCTATTCAAAGAACGTAATAAATTATACAAGGAACCTTAATTCAAATTTTGAATTGAGTTAACAGCGTCATGTAGGGTATCGTATGATAGGGTTTAATTCTTGATTAAAAGCTTAAAAAGATTTTTATTTGTTTTTATGATATATAGTTTTCGATTTATTATTTCCTTATCCAGAGATGCGGTGGTAGGGAACCCTCAGTGAGCGATTCTGACTCGCACTTAGCTGGTTATTTTTTCATTATTAGGTTCATCGATCTATTATAACTAGCTAATAGTTAACAGCGTCATGTAGGGTATCGTATGATAGGGTTTAATTCTTGATTAAAAGCTTAAAAATATTTTTATTTGTTTTTATGATATATAGTTTTCGATTTATTATTTCCTTATCCAGAGATGCGGTGGTAGGGAACCCTCAGTGAGCGATTCTGACTCGCACTTAGCTGGTTATTTTTTCATTATTAGGTTCATCGATCTATTATAACTAGCTAATAGTTAACAGCGTCATGTAGGGTATCGTATGATAGGGTTTAATTCTTGATTAAAAGCTTAAAAAGATTTTTATTTGTTTTTATGTTTCGATTTATTATTTCCTTATCCAGAGATGCGGTGGTAGGGAACCCTCAGTGAGCGATTCTGACTCGCACTTAGCTGGTTATTTTTTCATTATTAGGTTCATCGATCTATTATAACTAGCTAATAGTTAACAGCGTCATGTAGGGTATCGTATGATAGGGTTTAATTCTTGATTAAAAGCTTAAAAAGATTTTTATTTGTTTTTATGATATATAGTTTTCGATTTATTATTTCCTTATCCAGAGATGCGGTGGTAGGGAACCCTCAGTGAGCGATTCTGACTCGCACTTAGCTGGTTATTTTTTCATTATTAGGTTCATCGATCTATTATAACTAGCTAATAGTTAACAGCGTCATGTAGGGTATCGTATGATAGGGTTTAATTCTTGATTAAAAGCTTAAAAAGATTTTTATTTGTTTTTATGATATATAGTTTTCGATTTATTATTTCCTTATCCAGAGATGCGGTGGTAGGGAACCCTCAGTGAGCGATTCTGACTCGCACTTAGCTGGTTATTTTTTCATTATTAGGTTCATCGATCTATTATAACTAGCTAATAGTTAACAGCGTCATGTAGGGTATCGTATGATAGGGTTTAATTCTTGATTAAAAGCTTAAAAAGATTTTTATTTGTTTTTATGATATATAGTTTTCGATTTATTATTTCCTTATCCAGAGATGCGGTGGTAGGGAACCCTCAGTGAGCGATTCTGACTCGCACTTAGCTGGTTATTTTTTCATTATTAGGTTCATCGATCTATTATAACTAGCTAATAGGTAATTAATTATAGCTAGCGAAAATAATTTAAACAGTTACGGTTTTGCTACTTATTACGTAGAATTTAGGTTTAGGGCTAAAAGAGGATATATATGAATAGAAATTATTAGTAGGGTATGAGAACTGAATGTCTTCGGTGAATTTCAATTTTCTGTGATTTACTTACTAAAGTTAGAATAAAAAATACAAATTTTTTATTCTAACTTTCAGTTTATATCGAGTTATCGGCGCGAGCGGTTGATTCTATTGTGCGTTGACCGGTTTACAAATAACAAATAACTGTTAACCTCGATCACGCGATTTTCAACTTTGCGCCGTAGTAGAAAAAAATACAGTGTGTACCTACATACAGCTTATTGTTGCACAGCGAAATGATTTGCACAAAATGTAATAATGACGTTGTCGATTATGTGGAATGCAGTGTATGTCGTGGTAAACTCCACTACGAATGTGCTGGTATACTCGAGACCAGCTACAGAAGGCTGGGTGCCGAAAAGAAAGCTGCGTGGAGATGTACCGACTGCCGCTCCGGGGCAAACAAGCTTGCTGCTACCCCTAAAAACAGTCAAACACCACCTGCTGGAGGAGAGCTCCAGACCATTCTTCAGGAAATAAAAGGGCTCAGGGAAGAGTTTTCCACCCTTAAAGTCGACCTTCAGAGTACTAACGAAACCATGAAAATTCAATTCAATTCAATTCAATTTTATTCCATTAACAAAATACTTTGTGTAGGAAAACAATATTAAAAATTATCACACATAACGCAATACATCACATTTCAATAAATCATAAAACAATCACAAAAGTATAAAATAACAATACAGTCACTTACTCTCACAAAACTCATCAATACTATAATAGCATTTTTCCAACAAAAAGCGCTTTAAAAGTCTTTGGAATACATGCACATTACTAATCGCCTTCAAGTTGGATGGGAGACAATTGAACATCTTTACCGCCTGATGTCGGGTACAGTGTGTTATACTATTCTCAGTCTTGGAATTATTGTGTGGGGAATATCACATCGACGCGTCGCCAAACGAGATCGCCTATCCTCTGGTGTTTCATATTTTTCCGGCCATTTTACTAAATATGTGAGCAGCACAAGGATATACAGACTAGGTACAGTTAGAATTTTCAGCCTACGAAAATGGTCTTTACAGGACTCCCACTGGGGAATACGAACGATAGTCCTAATTGCTCTTTTTTGCATAACGAAGGCTTTCCTTATATTATAATCATAACTATTGCCCCACAGCAAAATACTGTACCTGAGATGAGATTCTACCAGTGCAAAATAAATGGAACGAAGTTGTTCTAAGGTAATCACATCTCTTAAACTTCTGAGGGCGTAACATGCTGAGCTGATTTTGCCCTCTATTTTACTAAGTTCGTCTTTCCAGTTTAGAGAGGAGTCAATGTGTACACCGAGAAACTTAACTGACTTCACAAGCTCCATCTCAACTCCATTCAAACAAGCTCGAATGGTCTCATTATTTTTTGTTGTTGTTCTAAATAACATAACATTTGTTTTGCCAATGTTAAGCAAGAGATTATTAATAGTGAACCATTTATGAAAAACTAAAAGAGACTGTTGAGTTATTTTTTCGAGTTCCTTTGAGTTATCTGCTGAAACTACTGCATTGGTGTCATCAGCAAAGACTACCAGACTGATATTGTTTGCTACACATCTGTATGTATAATTGATCAAGTCATTAGTAAACAAAATGAACAATACCGGTCCCAATATTGAGCCTTGTGGCACCCCTCTTTTAATCTTAATAAATTTAGACTTGCAAGTTTTCTCCATTCCATTCTCTGTGTATTTCATTTCTACAAACTGATATCTATTTTGCAAATAAGACTTGAGAAATTTCAGTACATTACCACGAACTCCGTAGTGATAGAGCTTATTCAATAAAATTTTATGATCAACCAAGTCAAAAGCTGAACTAAGATCCAAGAACATACCTACTACTTTCCTCTTGTTATTTAGATTTAGTATTACATCATCAATTAATGTAGTGATAGCCTCAGTAACTCCGATATTTTTTTGGTATCCAAATTGTCTGTTGCTTATAATTTTGTTCGAGTTAAGATGCTGAACCAGGCGTAACTTTATTATTTTTTCAAATATCTTTGAGAAAACCTCAACAACAAGTGGACAGAGATGGAAAATCGTTTTTCAAATATGGAAGACCGACTTGTTGCCGTTGAAAAGAGGATGTCTACATTTTCCAAGCTGCAATCGGAACTTAGTGTCGCTAAGGACACAATTGTAAATCTGCAAGAAGAGAACAATATTCGCGATCAATTTTCTAGAATGAACAATGTGGAGATATCAGGTGTGCCGGTAACCAGTGGCGAAAATCTGAAATCCATCTTGCATTCAATTTGCAATAAGGTTGGATTCGCATTAGATGACAGAGACGTGGATAGCATCCATCGTGTGCGCAGGTTCGAGGGTAATCGTGACAGCAATGGCACGCGGCGTGAGGCGCTCCGTATGCCGGCCATTGTGATTAAGTTTACGAGGCGCTTATGTAAGGATCAGCTGCTATCGGCGGTGCGCGCGCGCCGTGGCCTAACCTCAGCTGACATCGAGGTAGCCGGCCCGGCCAGCAACATCTTCGTCGGTGACCACCTCACCCCGGCTAACAAACTGCTTCTTAAACGTGCGCGAGAGTTAAAAATTGAACATGGGTATACTTATCTCTGGGTACGCGACTGCAAAATACTTATGCGCAAGAATGATAAGTCTGGAATTGTTCGTATCTCAAACAGTAAAGATTTGTGTAAGTTAAAGTGAATCGTAAATAAGCCGTATTCACACGGCTTACTTGTTGTTCTCAGGACGGTCGTTATAGGCATGTTGCTATTATACATGTATAGTGTAGGTAAGAGTAGTTCAAGTCTGTTTTGTAAGGTTGTTTACACGTTCAATGCATTTTATTTTCTAATAATTAACGAGTGTGTTGCCATAGAACGGACGTGTGTAGGTATAAATCTTGTAGGGCTTTTCAAGCATAAAAATATGATTTGTCTGTTGTTCATTTATAAATTATTGTTGTTCTTAAATCTTAACCGTGTTTTTAAATAATAAGGACTTATCCATTTACTATCAGAATAGCGGGGGCTTACGTACGAAATCACATAACTTCTATTCACAGGTGGCTCAATGTAACTACGACGTTATATGTATAACTGAAAGCTGGCTGACTTCGGACTTTTATGACAGGGAGTACTTCGACAATAGATACGTGGTGTATAGGTGCGACCGGTCAGCTGAGGAGACCGGCGCGTCGCGGGGCGGCGGGGCAATGGTAGCCGTGCGCCACGAGCTGCAGCCGCTGCGCCGGGACTGGCCCGCCCCGCCCGCCGCCGCCGCCGCCGCCGCCGAGTGCGAGTGGGTCTCCATCCCGCTGGGCCCGTCGCCTGCCGTAGCCTCCAGTGCGACTACCCGTACTTATCTAAATATTGCTGTTGTGTATATTCCGCGCGGGAAAGGTTATCGTGATGGTTTGTCGGCCGTCTTCGATATAGCTAGCCAGGTAATAATCGACAGGCCTAATGATGAGTTTCTGATAACGGGCGACTTTAACGTATGGGAAGCCGAGTGGGATATTTCCCCTAACTGTCCTCCAAAATTATTACCTAGCGGTATTTTTTCTGTGCAAATTTTAAGTGAGTTTCTTTCTTTTACTAACTTCAAACAGTGCAATATCTTTCCTAACATTGACAATAACATTTTAGATTTAATAATGTGTAAACAGCATTCGAAGTGCCAAGTAATGGTTTGCGATAATTCGTTAACCAAAGATGATGTTCACCACGGATCATTATTAATAGAATTGACCCTAGTGGATTACGTGCCTCCACTAAAATCTGCTCCTACTTTTGTACACAACTTCCATGCAGCCAATTTTGATAACATAAATTCCGAATTCGAAAAAATTAACTGGGATTCTCTGTTTAATGATTCTTGTTTGGAAGATAGTATAGTTCTATTCTATGACATTTTAAATGAACTAATTTTTAAATTTGTTCCACGTCATGTCTTGAGATCTTCTAAATCCACTCCCAAATGGTATAGTAACCCCCTGAGAAAAATATTAAATGAAAAAAGTAAATTTCATAAATTATGGAAACTGTATAAAAATCCTTTAGATTATGATAGTTACAAAATCTTAAGAAGACGTGCTAAGAACATAGAACGTGAGTGTTATTATAATTATATACGTTATACGGAAGAAAAAATAAAATCAAACCCCAAATATTTTTGGACTTACATAAAAAATATATTTTCAATTAAGGAAATACCACAAACAATGTTTTACAAAAATATTGCAGAGTCTGAAGGTGAGAAAATATGTGATTTATTTAATTCCCATTTCCATTCAGTATTTGAACCTAACAATGACTCTTTTAACATCAATGATCCTAATCTTTCTGACTCAGCTGTTTTGGATATAAATACAATTGAAATTAATCATGAAATCGTCTTTAAACAATTAAAATCTATCAATGTTACCAAGGGCGCTGGCCCAGATGGAGTACATCCCTTATTAATTAGAAACTGTGCTTCGACATTAACTATACCTATTACCATAATCTTTAAAAAATCCTTGTCTGAAGGAACAGTCCCGGACATATGGAAACAAGCCTGGATCACGCCAATACCTAAGGGACCAGTTTCTACTGATATAGAGAAATATCGTCCAATATCCAAGCTGTGTCATTTTGGCAAAATACTTGAAAAAATAGTTACTAAACAAATTTTTAACGCAGCGCGCTGCCACATCATCCCTAACCAACACGGATTCTGTGCCGGGCGTAGTGTAGATACTAATCTGCTAAACTTCACTGAATTAATCCTTAATGCCATGAATGATGGGTTTCAAGTAGACGCCGTGTATACCGATTTCGCTAAAGCTTTTGATAAAATTTCTCATAACACACTCTTGTCCAAATTGTTACGACTCGGTATACACGGCGATCTGCTTCGTTGGATTGAATCTTATATTAGAAACAGGAGTCAAGCAGTTGTTTTACGAGGTTTTAGGTCTCAATATAAAATGATCAGTTCTGGAGTGCCGCAGGGCTCCCATTTAGGGCCTTTATTGTTTATTCTGTATGTTAATGACATCACAAATAACTTAGAAAACACTAGTTCGTTACTGTATGCAGATGACACAAAAATATTCAGAATAGTTTCAGATAATATCGACTGTAGTTTATTACAGCAAGATTTATCCAGATTCGAAAGTTTCTGTCATGATAACAATTTATTTCTTAACCCTGATAAATGTTTCGTTATAAGTTTTTCTAGAAAGTTGCACACAATTCGATTTGAATATACCTTATGTGGTAAAAGTCTTACTAGAGTTGATACTATCAGCGACTTAGGTGTTCAAATGGATTCCAAACTATCGTTTATTCCTCATATAGATAAGATTTTAGATAAAGCCTATAGACAATTGGGATTTATACTTCGAGTAGGTAAACCTTTCAAGAATGCTTTCACATATAAACTCTTATATAACAGTTACGTGCGCAGTCGCTTAGAATTTGCTTGTGCTGTGTGGAATCCGCATTATAACATTCACATTGACAGAATAGAAAGGTTGCAACGTAAATTTCTAAAATCTCTGAATTTTAGAACTGGTTCAGGTTTCTGTGACTACAAGACCTCACTGATGAGGCATAAAATTACAACGCTAAAATCGCGTCGTCATTATATTGATGCTACCCTGTTGTACAAAATATTAAATAACCATTTAGATGCGCCGCCCCTGCTACATGGTATTTCTTTCATAGTCCCCCGCAGACAACAAAGATCTTGTCGTAAAAAAGCCTTATTTTCTGTTCCTACACGTAGAACATGTTATGCCAATAATGCATTTATTCGTAGAGCCTGTGCATTATATAATGATAAGTTATTGGATGTGGATATGTTTAACTGTAGCTTACAGCGGTTTAAACAAGACACTATCGCCTTGCTTTCTACTGATAGTGGAAAGTGAAATAGGCACATCAGAGTCTCATGGGGAATGGGAAAGAATTAAAGTATGCAACTTTCTATTCCATTTGACAATTTTCATATACGATCTTTTTTCCTTGATCCATGAGTTTCTGGTGTGCCTCTACTTATATTGCTCCATTGAATACTTTTTTATTATTTTCAATACTCAATACTCAATTATTTATTGCAACCATTTCCTTCACTGTATTCTTAAGATTTAATTAAGAGAACCGTAGGTCTAAATTTAACAATTTCATTTAATTATGTACTTATGTGACTGTTGTGTTCTTGAATAAAATAAAATAAAATAAAATAATAAAATTTAAAAAAAGTTTTATTTTATTCACTGACACTTACCAATAAATAAGTATGTAGGTATGTCTCGTGCGCTCCGAGTGGCTCACACTGGCAGTAGCACTAACTAACACAAACTGACTACCGTCTGCTACTAAAGGTATGACAACAAATCAAGACAATGCATTTACTTCAGATAACACAAACATAGACAACATACAGCTCGTTTGGGGAATTAGCCGCAGTGCACCAGAACTGAGTTCTGGAAATGTGTTGAAGGATAAAAAAAATAATTAAATAGGTACCTATGTTTTATTTAGAATTTATCAATAATTTTAAGAACTTTCACTGCTGGACGAAGTATCTTCAAAATCGTCACCTACATCAATAATTAAAGACTGAATAAGATTAGCGCGACCCCGTGAGGGTGCAATGTCAGCGGCGTCGCGATTGAACTCAGAGCGGTCCTTTTGTCGGTACCGTTCGACGTGAGCCCGCACTGCAGCGCGAGCAGTATTTGTCAAAGCTGCGTTAATTGAGTGAACAAACTTTAAATCTTAAAATTAAACATAAAGATACGCCGACACACACATAAATGTTTTAGGAACGCTAATTATTCGTTAGATGTACAGCTTTTTAAAAGGTCGGACCGACAGACGGACAGCGTAGGCTTAGTAATAGGGTCCTGTTACATGGTACAGAACCAAAAAACTAAACTTTCTTCTTTTTAGCAGCTCTCGCTTGCTCTTCAAGAGAACTTCCATCTGAAATGATAAATTTAAACCATGATCAACACAAGATATTACGTTATTTACCAGAAGGGATTTGTTTTAAATCCCTCAAAAATACTTATAACTTATTTAGATCACCCGTTTCATACAGAAAACTTCCAGCTCAAAAAGTGAGAAGTACTCAAAACTGATTAGCTGCGCGTGATATCGGCTTTATAAGCACACGGAATGGCCCTCCTCCAGCCCAGACTTGATTCCGTTGGATTACAAAGTGTGGCAGCACTTAGAGGAGAAGATCTGTGCTAAACCTTATCTAAATTAGGAGTCACTGAAGGCATCCCTCATTAAAACAGCCGCTGTTATTGGCATGGAAGTCGTGCGTGCTGCTATTTTATTTTATTTTATTAGGGAAGTTTACAGCTTAAGTAAACACTATTAAATAACACTACAAAATTAACTATTGACGACTGGCCGCGTAGGTAGAAGGCATGTTTCGGAATTGTGCGAACGGTGCGCATTTTGAATAAGTTTAATTAATATAATAATCTGTATTTAACTACCTACCTTTTTCCATGAATAATAAAAACTAATTTGTATCAAAGACCTTATGACCCGTTCATGTATTTTGTTGGAATCTTAAATAACTAAGTAAAAAAAATGTTTCTTTCAAATTTTAAATTACCGAGAATAATTAAAATATTAATGTGAAAATTTTAGAAAATCGAAGTTCGTGCGGTTATTAAACATTCCTTCCTGTATTTTGTGTTTTTGATGAACTGCGGTCTACTTTGGGAGCTTATGCTCCGTCTTATTCCGCAAGAGCGGAATTTAAACGCGGCAGCAGAACAGCCTGTGAAGATGAGACTCGCCGGGACGGCCTACAAACTCCGCTACTTAAAAAATAGTAAAAGTGAAACTTCAACGGACAAAAAAAAAATTTCAAATAAAATATTCAAAAAAATTATCATCATAGCCGAAAAACGTCCCACTGCTGGCCAAAGGCCTTCCCCAAGGATTTCCACGACGACCGGTTCTGCGCTGCCCGCATCCATTGGCTTCCCGCGACCTTCACCAGGTCGTCGGTCCAAAAAAATATTTAAAATATAAAAAAATAGTAGAAGTGAAACTTAAACGGACAAAAAAATATTTCAAATAAAATATGCAAAAATAATATCATATCAGCTGAAAAACGACTACTGCTGGACAAAGGCCTTATCATGGATTTCCACGACGACCGGTCCTGCGCTGCCCGCATCTATTGGCTTCCCACGACCTTCACCAGGTCGTCGGTCCAAAAAAATAATTAATATATACGAGGTGCGGTCCAAAAGTGTCCGGCCTAACAAAGAAAACAAGTAGATATATTTACAATTTTATTTTTATTTTTCGATATAGTCCCCCTCTATTTCAACGCACTTTGCAGATCTCGTGATAAGCATTTCTATCCCCTTATAAAAATATTCTGGAGTTTTGTCCTCGAAATGGGTAAAAACTGCTTGGGCCACTTCATCATCCGAAGAAAATCGTCTTCCCCTTAAGTCTGCCTTAAGTCTCGAGAACAAGTAGTAGTCGCTTGGGGCCAGGTCTGGGCTGTAAGGGGGGTGGCGAATTTCCTCGAAGCCACATTTAGCTACAGCAGCTTTGGCAATTGCAGCAGTGTGAACGGGAGCATTATCGTGGAGAAGCCGAACACCTCTACTAAGTTTTCCACGTCGTTTCTGCTTGATCGCCTCTCGCAACTGCTCCATAAGGGTGGCGTAGTAGCTGCCATTTACCGTGGTATACCTTTCTTTTATGTCAATCATTAGTATTCCGTGACAATCCCAGAATACCGTTGCCATAATCTTTTTGGTGGATTGCGTTACCTTGGCCTTTCTAGGTGGCTTTTCACCAAGACGACGCCACTCCATCGATTCCCTTTTAGACAGGGGATCATAGTACAAAACCATGGTTTCGTCTCCCGTAACAATCGACTCCAAATAACTTTTTCCGTAACGCCTATACGCGTCTAAAACTTCTTGAGAACACGCTTTTCTCTCAGTACGCTGCAAGCTCGAAAGAAGTTTGGGTACCCACCTAGCACTAACTTTATTCATGTGAAGATGATCATGTAGTATCCTAAGTACTGAAGTTTTGGAAAGTCCGGTTCTTGCCGCTATTTCTGTAGTCTTTAGTCTTCGATCACTCAGAACTTCCTCTTCCACTAATTTAATACATTGCTCGGTGAGTACTTCTATAGGCCGGCCGGAGTGAGGTTCGTCGTCAATGGATTCCCGCCCCAATCGAAACTGTTTACTCCATTCTTTTACCGTTGAAAATGATGGAGAAGAATCCCCGTACACGGCATCCAACCTTTTTTTTATATCGGTCGGGCTGACCCCTTCCTTAGTCAGGAATTTGATCACGGAACGATATTCCAATTTGATCATTTCGAAAGTTTTCCGGATTCGTATCGTTAAACCGCCGTAAAATCAAAACTACAACCAACAGAAACGCCAAAACCAGACTCGAAAAAGCAGACTAAATGACAATCGCGATGACATATTTTTTTTTTTTTTTAAGCCGCCAAATTTTTCAAGCCAGAAAGTTTTGGACCGAACAGGTATATATACTTATCAAAAAAAAATTTACAAAAATAAATTTAAGAAAAAACATTAAGAAAACATTTCAAAAAAACATCAAAAAAAAAACAGAAAAAATATATTTTAAAATAAAATATTTCGAAACATACATTAAAAAAACAACATTCAAATTTTTTTTTATTTTAAAAAATTTTTTTTTCCAAAAATAAAAAATATTTTTATATACAGGTTGTAACAATATTGGTGTAGGTCCCGTAAACTGGCGCTCCCATACTGAACAACTTTTGTTCTATCATTTTGCTGAAATCGCAGAATAAAATTTTAACTTCATACAAATCGATCAGCTGATCGACTAATTTTGTGCATTTTGGTATGAAGGGTCGAATTTTGGTTTCAGAATTGACTACGAGTTCTTTGGGGAAAGTTGTTCAGTATGATTAGTAGAACCTCCAGTTAACGGGTCCTACACCAATTTTGTTACACCCTGTATACATAAAGATATATCGTCTACACCCTCTACGCGGCGGTAATGCTTTTTCCGGACAATATTGTAAAGATTGATCGACGTGTGACCATTCGTCGATTGTGATTTTGAAGCTTTCTTTTGGGACAGTTCATTCTATTTAACTCATACCTAAGCTTAAATCCAAAAAGGTGGCCTGCTAGGTTCCTCGAATGTTAATTTACGCACAAAAGAAATCAAGTGTAGACATTTCAAAGCAAAATTTGGCAATGATTCAACAAGATGTGGAATCTTTTCAAGTTCGATTCGTGACCGTTGATGAAACGTGGGAAACCATTTTGACTCGGAACAAAACAAAGCAAGGTGTGGAAAAGACTGTCCTCACCGGCAGCAGAGATTGAAGATGTCTGTATGCGCTGGCAATATAATGGCCACTACTTTGTGGGATGCGGAGGGTATCATAATGATTGATTATTTAGGTAAAGCAGTCAATAACCGAAGAGACTACGCATCGTTAATCAAACAACTACGCGATCAAAATTAATGACGCGGAAAATTGCGTGCCGAAGTGCTTTTTTGTCATGAAAATTCACCTCCACATCGGTGTGATGCTGCAGCCGCTGCTATCCGAAGGGCTGGATTTTAGTTGGTGCAGCACACACCATATTACAGCTCCGAGTGATTTTCACCTTTTCTCTAGTTTGAAAAAGCACTTGCGTGGTATAAAGTGCGGCGGATAGTCATATGCGCGCTGTGGAGTGTGTGCAGGTCCAGGATCAAGTCTTTTTTCTAAAGGACTTGAGCAACTTTTAAGATGCTATTTAAGGTGTATCTGTCGCAGACGTCATGTACAATCCGCCGGTTCGCAAAGCAGCGCATTGCTTTGCAAAACGGCGGCGTTTTGCATCGCTTTGTAAACTAGGTTTTGAGTAAAAAAACTCCGAATATAACCGATGATTTCTTCTTCTGCGAAGAATTCTGTTACTTTGACTGTTATTCAATCAAACTTAACCGAACTTAACATCGCTCGCTCATTTTTTTTTACTCATTAGTTTTTACACAGAGTGGCGCCTTATACAATGCGGCGTACTTCATTTGATGTCGCCGCATCACAAAACTCCGCCGTTTTACAATCCGGCGTTATTCAGCGCGCTGTTTCACAAAACGGCGGATTCTACAATATGGCTTCCACCTATCTACTTAAAAGGTCACTAAGTTGAAAAATAAATAGGTACAATTTCGAAATACTTTTCCTGCAGTTACATTGCGCTTCCAAAAACTTAATAATCAACCGGTACATGTTCTCGCAACTACGCGATTCTTATCTTATCTTATAAAATAACAAGAAACTGCAACTGAACCACTCACGTTACCTGACAACGGCGCAGTGTTCCGTCTTCCTCCCTCCAGTTTCGCTTCCAGGCGTAGCGTCTTCACAGTCTCCCCCTTGCGCTTCACAGCTGGAACCACTTGGTTATCTGCTGATAGGTCATTGAGTTCTAGTGGAATGTCAATCTCTATTTCTTGTTTGATGACCACATCTGCCATTGATGTGTCCGTCTGTGGTGACTGCGGTGGGTAGGGAGCGGCATCCACGCGTGTTTCTTGTTTGATGGGTAAAGAAGCCGTTGATATATGAGCCTGCGGTGTGTGCGGTAGGTAGGCAGGGAAATCATTCTGTGGCTCTTGTTTGATGGGTATATCTGTCAATGATGAACGAGCATGTGGTCTGTGTGGTACGTCTTGAGTTTTCGGTGTGTTTGTATCCAGTCCTTCGAGGCAAGCGACTTGAGCAGGTTTTCGTGCAGGCAAGTCGGGCAGAATGTGGTCTGTGGACCAGCTAGGTCTTTCGTCCAAGCCCTCTGGAGGCAGCTCATGTTCTTCTAATTCTTCAGTCTTGATTTTCTGAAAGAAATTATATAGTAATTTAAAATCTGTTGTGTATCTTGCATGTATACTAAAATCTATTGTGTATCTTGTATGTATACTAAAATTTATCGTGTATCTTGTATGTATACTATAATCTATTGTGTATCTTGTATGTATACTAAATCTATTGTGTATCTTATATGTATACTAAAATGTAATGTGTATCATGTATGTATACTAAATCTATTGTGTATCTTATATGTATACTAAAATGTATTGTGTATCTTGTATGTATACTAAATCTATTGTGTATCTTGTATGTATACTAAATCTATTGTGTATCTTATATGTATACTAAAATGTATTGTGTATCTTGTATGTATACTAAATCTATTGTGTATCTTGTATGTATAGTAAAATCTATTGTGTAGCTTGTATGTATACTAAAATCTGTTGTGTATCTTGTATGTATACTTAAAATCTATTGTGTATCTTTTAACCGCCTCTGTGGCGTAATCATTAGTCCATTCGCTTCAAACTAGGTGGTCGCGGGTTCGATACGGTATAAAGCAAATAACTTCACCAATTTAATTTAAAAAAATAAACCAGACTGCTTAAAATGTATCGTGAAACCTCGCACTCCAAAATCCATCAAACTGTTTAAGCGCTGAGCCAGTGCTCAGCCAAAGAATTGACAAAATATCATTCAATCAAAAATATTTATTTTAAAAAGGTATTTACATACACTTTTAAATAGTAAAAAAAACCTAACCTCACCAATCCGGTAGTGCCGACAGAAGTGAAAACTTTTACAGTTTTATAAGTTTTGACCCTACAGCACACCCCGGACACTTCATACTAACGAGCGAGAAATGATATATATATTGTTAGCCATTGTTTGGGTTGAGAGTGGGAGTGGGGCGGATGACGGTATAAAGGCAGTGCAGAAGGGGCGCTCGCTCACTTTTCTGCTGTCATCCGTCGTACGAGGAGGTCGTGAGTCTGTTTCTTAGTATTCTCTTTGTTCTTACTTTTTGTGTAAAACCCCAATAATTTTAGGTCAATTAAATTCTGTTTTTTTTAATCAAACCCGCTTCTGATTCCTAATATCAGAAGTGGGATAAAGAAAACATTCCCACTTTCATGCTGATACTTATCCTCATCTTTTTCTTAAAACAAAATTGTTTTTGCTAATTGAAAAGTTTCGAATATTATTTTTCTTATGAGGGTACTTTTCTTTGTTTACATTTTTTAATTGTCATTTACGTTAACTCGGCTTGTTGACGTTTCATTTTGGTGTTTTAACTTTCTTTGTTTACCCACGTTCTTTACAATTTTATTGTGATTCCCGTTAACTCGGTTTGTGTTGACATTTTGTTTTGTTTTTTATAATTGAGTTTGAAACATGGATAAGCCGGGACGTTCACGTTCTCGTAATCGACGCTCGCCCGAGTCGCGTAGTAGGTGCCAGCGTAGTAAACGGTCGCCGAATAAACGGTCACGCGGCGGTAAACACTCGTGCAGCCGTTCGCGGGACCAATCGCCTGAACTTCGGCGCTCGCGCAGTCACTCGCGTAGTTACACACCGCGCTATCAACGCTCGCGTAATCGACGTTCTCCGGATCGGCGTTCCCGAGGCCGACGCTCGTGTAGTTACTCGCGCAGTCGTTCGCCGCATGCAAAGCGTGTGCGCCAGTCGTCGATCGGCTTCGCAGGGACGGCGTTCTCAGGGGTGCGACTCACGGGATTGCCGTTCTCGTGATAAGTACTCGCCATATTGTACTACCAATGTTAACCGCAGGGAGAGATTTTCACGGTCTGTGCGTACGCCTTCCTTGTCGCCGTTGCAGAAAAATCGTGAATCTTTCAATACTGTGCTTTCACGTTTGGAGGCGCTATAGGGGCGATCGCATGCCCCAGTATCAATTGAGCCCGTCGCTGGGCCAGGCACGGAACAAATTATTGAACCGATACATTCCTTAAAAATCCGTAGGTACTAGTCATTATTACGTCTCTAATTTTGATTCCAGCATTCATGACGTTGATACATGGTTTAGTGAAGTCGATAGGGCTAAACTTGTCAATAAATAGAACTACCACGAATGCCTTTCATCATCATCATCATCATTACAGCTCATATGTGTCCCCACCGAGGGGCTCGAGCCTACCCTGAATCAGGGCGATTAGGCCTTAGTCGACCACGCGGGAATGCCTTTCACGCATAGGGAACTGTCTAACAGGCGACGCTAAATCATGGCTCAATGAGTGGTTATCAAATTTATTTCAAGCCTCTGCAGGTATTTTGTTTGACGTAATGTCGACTATTTCAGATAAGTACCGTACATATGCCGAGTATGCACGGAAGTCATTATTGCGTTTGCCAAAGGTCTCAGTGACGATCTAATTACAGAGATTGTTTTGAGAGGAATAACTGACCCTCAAGTAAAATCAACAGTAACGAATGCTGACTTAAAACCCGTTGATTTGGTCAATTATCTGTCTACTTTTGTGAAGCCTTTAAAAACTACATCTATGGATACGAGTAAACGCACAAATCACCATTTTACTGTCAATAGGGACAAGAACAAATCACAGGGTTTTAAGAAAGTTCTAACCAAGTGTTATAGTTGTGGTAAGTCTGGTCAGAGGCAAATTTCGTGCCCAAAACGACTGAAGTCTAGTGTCAATGCCGATTCAGGATCGAAACCATCTTCATCTGAAAATAGGCCAGTTTCAAGTGAAATCACGGGCGCTTAATGCAAAAAGCCGGGTCATGACAAAAAAATCATGTTTTGCCAAACGACGTGTTGATGAGCAACGTAATAATAAAAAAGTTAACTTGCTCGGTTTCTTTGCAAAGGCGCAGTGATATTTTCGTAGGCGTCATTCAGGGCATTCCAGTAGACATTTTAATCGACAGTGGCTCCATTGGTGTATCATTGATATCGTCTTCAAATGTGACATATTTTTCATGTGCCAAGGAAACTACTAACTGTCAAATGAAGGGGGTAGGTGAAACAGTTACCCAAGTCGATTTGTATGTGACGATTACAATCGAGTTGGAAGGTATTTCACTGCAGGTAGATTTGTTGGTAGTTCCGAGCGAGTGTATGAATGCCCGCCCCCGTTATTATCAGAATAGATGTGCTTAATAGGGATGGCGTTGTTTACTCAACGTATTATTCACGATTCAAATCCATTGGCTGTGTTGACTGCAGCGTTGAATGTGCAACCTGTTGTTAATACTCCTTTAACAGGTGACTAAGGGCGCTGAGCCTAAATATCATTCATATGAGTTCGAGACCCTGGCTGTAGTGAAAGCGCTGCGGCACTTCTGGCACTACTTGGTTGGTTCGCGTTTCACGGTAGTTACAGACTGTAACGCACTGAGGGCTACTCAGGGTAAGAAATATTTATTATCGCGTATGGCAAGATCGTGGATTTACTTGCAAGATTTTAACTTTACCGTCTCATACAGAAAAGGCGCTATGTTGCCGCACGCGGACTATTTGAGCCGTAACCCCACCAGTTCGGTTAATAACATTGAATGGCCGCGTAATTAGGGCCCAAATGGCGCAATCTGGTGATGAAGAAACTCGTAACATGATTCAGGCTGTGGAACGGGCAGAGTTAGACCCATCACGCTATCGAGTACAAAATGATATTCTTTGTTACCGGTACAGTCAGGTAGGGAAAGAGCCGAGGCTCCTTTGCTATATACCGAAGGGCCAACGCTTGAGCCTCCTTAGGATCTTTCACGATGAACACAGCCATATTGGTGCTGACAAAACATTAGAGCTTATACTTTGGCATTTTTGTTTTCCTGGCCTTAGGGCCTTTGTAAAAAAAATGCATACGTAACTGTATAACTTGCCTTGCTCATAAACGAGTTCCGAGAGCTCCTCATCAACCTATTTCCTCCGGGCCTAAACCTGACGTCCCGTTCGACACCCTACACTTCGACGTGCTGGGCCCTTTGCCTGAATCGAAAGGATTTAAGCACGTGATGCTGGTTGTTGACGCCTTCACTAAATTCTGCCTCCTTACTCCTATCCGCCGCCAAGACTTGGATGAACTGAAGCAGGTCTGTAAAACTGTTATTTCTCTATTTGGTACACCCAAATTAATAGTGGCCGACAGAGGCCGCATGTTCGAGTCGTCTGGATTTAAGTCGTGGATGCAAGTCCTCGGAGTTGAGCTCCATCACATAACTGCTGAGATGCATCACGCTAACGGGCAAGTGGAGCGGTACGCTCGAATTGTCTTAAACATGCTACGAATTGAGGCAAACCAAAGAAAACATGAATGGGCTGAGGAATTATGGCATATGCAACTAATTCTCAATATAACGCAGCACAAGACTATACAAACGTTACCTTTAAAATTGTTGGTGGGCCATGAAAACACAACGCCAGCGATTCTTGCTCTGGTGCGAGATGTCGCCCAGGAGCCTGCCACAAGTAATCGTGAGTCAAGAAGAGAAATCGTCAGGCAGAGGACGGCCGAACGGCTCACTAGAAACCAGGCAGCAATGGACACCTATGTTAACCGGGACAGACACTCCTCTCGTGTTTCAGGAAGGCGACCTTGTCTTCGTTATCAAGTATGCTCAGTCCACGGGCAAGCTTGACCATGGAATGCACGGCCCCTACCGAGTGGTGCGCATTCTTCCTCACGGCCGCTATGAACTGAGGCTATTGGCTGGATCATACGGGAAGACCACATATACTGCTGCTCAGTTTATGGTTCCCTGGGGAGGCGAATGGACTCCCGGATCATGTTTTTGCCTTCTTTGAGGGTGACTCTCAGATCTGTATGATCTCTCAGATCTATATGATCTCTCAGATCTGTATGATCTCTCTGGTCTGGAAGTGTTGCATCGATTCTGATGAATGGTGCTGTTGGATCCTTTTCTGTCTGTGTGGTACACTCAAAGGGGTGTACCCACGACCTCTGATGGATGGTGCTGTTGGATCCTTTTCTGTCTGTGTGGTACACTCAAAGGGGTGTACCCACGACCTCTGATGAATGATCCTGTTGGATCCTTTTCTGTCTGTGTGGTACACTCAAAGGGGTGTACCCACGACCTCTGATGAATGATCCTGTTGGATCCTTTTCTGTCTGTGTGGTACACTCAAAGGGGTGTACCCACGACCTCTGATGAATGATCCTGTTGGATCCTTTTCTGTCTGTGTGGTACACTCAAAGGGGTGTACCCACGACCTCTGAAGCTGGTCGGCCTTGCAAACCGACCAGTCACTGTGCAGTATGGGCTCAGTGTTCTTTATTAAGCATGTTGTTATGTTTAATGGTGTGGTATGGTTGTCTGAATGTGTAGTGCTCTGGAGAACTTAAGTTAAATGTGACCCATGGGGCAGTTTATTTTGTTTTATTAAATGAAATTTCTCAAGTTTTCTCTGGAGCACAAGCATTCAAATAAAGTTTATCTGGTAACAGTACAACTAAAACTAACTTTAACCTATATAACAAATTTAGAAAAGCCGCATGGTAATAGTCAAACTTACTGAGATTTAAGTTGTAATATTGCTATGCGATTTCAGCGAATGAGGATGATGAAAATGAAGACCTAAACCAGGACCAACCGGAACGTTCGCCAACGCCAAATCAGCCTGAACAAGACGAGCCAGCACCGGGACCGTCTACTAGACCTGATGACCTGGGAGAAGAACCATCGCGAGGCCTGGATATGCCAGAAATTGACTAAGCTACAACTGGATCAGTCGACCAAGCCTGCCGTGGACGTCAGGGTGTCAGGAGAGGCCGTGTTAGCCATTGTTTGGGTTGAGAGTGGGAGTGGGGCGGATGACGGTATAAAGGCAGTGCAGAAGGGGCGCTCGCTCACTTTTCTGCTGTCATCCGTCGTACGAGGAGGTCGTGAGTCTGTTTCTTAGTATTCTCTTTGTTCTTACTTTTTGTGTAAAACCCCAATAATTTTAGGTCAATTAAATTCTGTTTTTTTAAATCAAATCCGCTTCTGATTCCTAATAATATATATATATATATATATATATATATATATATATATATACAAACAACTGATGACGTGAATGCAAGTAGGGCTGATCATCGGCGGTTTTGGTCACGAACAATATTTAATCGAAATTTCAATGTATTTTCAAAAGGTGAGAAAAAGTTTTTATTTTATATATGTTTTTTTTATATATGTACATTAAAGATTGGGAATATAAATAGCATTGTTTCCATAGATTTGGTAGTTCGTGTGAGCGAGAGATTTCTATTGTTTGAGCAAGACAACAAATAGAAGCGCCGTCATTTATCATTTGTATAATTGTATTGTATGTGTAGAAGTATCTTATTTATGTGCAGTTGATAAAATTAATAAAATAAAATTATACCTGTTATTTTGAATATTTATTTTACCAAATTCGGTACGAAATGAATCAATTAAGTCTTCGTAATTTTGTTGAAAAAAAAATGTATGCAAAACACGGGAAAAACGGCACCGTGTGTGTACATTCATTGATTTCTATGAAGAGCGATGTAGTAAGATATCTCTGGTCAGGTAAATATATCTTATACATAGTATCTTTCCCGTGTGTGACAACCCTTTAGTACATTTGTTATAGAATCACCATATTGTATGTTTTTGACATTTACATAATCTATTATTCTTCTCTATCTATTTATGCACAAGCATTTTTTGACATGAGTCTTGAATTTATTCTCTGACAAACTAGTTACATTTTCTGTAATTTTGTTGTAGAATCTTATACTCTGTCCCACGAGTGACTTTTAACCTTACTCGTAGTAAAGTTCTCGAGTGGCGACCGCGCACCGGAAGACGTAGCATAGATAGGACTCCCACGCGATGGACCGACGACCTGGTGAGTTGATGGATGTTTTCATGGAGGACTTTGTTATGGAATCCAGGATAATGAGAAAAATACGAGAATTGGTACGACACGTATGTTGGCCAGCGCCGTGACAGTGTGTGTAGAAGAGAGCGGTAGAGGTAGCCAGTCTTTGTATAGTATTGCCAAAGATGACCTAATATTACTAGACGCTATAACCAAGATGACCTACGCCGTAGCTCTATAATGTATTTTTGATGTCTGGAGGAAGGGTGAGCCGCAGATAAAATATTTGCTTACATTATTTTACCAAAAAACAAACAGTGGATGTAAAAATGGTGAATTAATGTAAAGCCATATATAACGCCAAGATAACGCCAAAGATAACGGTCATCTCATCATAGAGGTTCCGCGTAGTAGTGATGACGGCTTTGACGCGCGTTGGACCACTGTAAGGTCTTACACTGTGGTGTCAGAGTGAGAGTCTCTCACAAATCATTCACGCACGCAGAGTGACTGGCTGAAGGACGGACGCACTCCAGGAGGCGGAACAACTTGCCCCAAGAAACCTGGGACTAGCCACAAACCGATCAGCTCAAAGACAACTGTGTATGATGACTAAATAATAATTGCGACTTGACCAGCTATCTAGGCTAAGTTGTCTTTCCTTGTAACTTGTGAAACGCGTCCGCTGTTCAACCGGCCATCCTGTATTCAATTGAGAATTAAAGCGATAATTGCCCGCCTGGCTAGCTGCCACCATGATAAGTCTTGCCGCCAAACACCAGTGTTAACAACATTGCTGTGTTCCGGCTTGAAGATAATAATAGCCAGTTCTCCATTGCGTTGGGTAATCTTTGTAAGCCCGCTTCCATCTTCGGCATCATCGTCACTTACCATCAGGTGAGACGATGCCAAGGGCTTACCAATTGAGAATAAAAAAAAATATAAAAAAATTGCTTATTAATTTCGTGTGTCGCCTCACCGAAACTTGTTTCCACACAAACTAAGGATTAAATTATTCTTGAAAATGGATTCACCCATTGTAATGCAGTGATTAATTTTTACCCGACTGCGCCAGAAGGAGGGTTGTGTGTTTCGAGTGTATGTATGTATGTATGTACATTTCTTTGGCACGCTTTGCGGCCTAAACGGCTACCAGGATCTTGGCGTGCGAGGTGTCGTTACATTCGCCTTCATCCCGCGAGTGACACAGGATACATTCTTATGCAGTCGGGTTTTTAACTTTTAATTAATTAGTTTTTAAAAAAAAAAGATAAACAAGTTACTATGAAAACCTTAAAATGACTAATGTATTGACAACACAAGAATTGGCTCATCTGATTTCAATAAATTGTTATCTTTAATTTGTATGGAAAACGAGTTTCGTTAAGGGCCTTCCCTTTAAACCGTATACAGTATATTTCAAACACCAAGGCCACATTCCACCTAAAACTTAAAAATGAGAGCTGTATATGTTAGGCTGAACGTTAAACTTTTGTTGTCTGATGCTTGCACATTTTAAAACCTACCTTGACACTTAACTTAAGGATTTGCTGTAAAACCAATCGGCGTTAAAACTTTGGCGTCAATGGACACGGATCTCTCTAGACATTTATTGCTGTCCCTATGTCTTTTGTTATCAAATCATCACCTACAAGTGGAATGTGGCCTTAGTATTTGAAATGTAGCTGTAGCAGGCTTACCCGGAGTGCGTCAAGTCGCCAGCGCCCGGCGCCCGCGTCGTCGGCGGCTCCACTCCAGCCTGCTGCGGCTCCACTCCAGCCTGCTGCGGCTCCATTTCAAGCTTGATCGCGACATTCGTGCTGCGGAAATGTAGCTGTAGCAGGCTTACCCGGAGTGCGCCGAAGTCGCCAGCGCCCGGCGCCCGCGTCGTCGGCTGCTCCACTGCAGCCTGCCGCGGCTCCACTTCAAGCTTGATCGCGACGTTCGTGCTGCGGAAAATACACAAGATGAAGTTACGAGTACCATAATGTAAATAAATTTAAAAACAGGCAAAGTGCGAGTCGGCACGCGCACCGAGGTTTTCGTACCTCCACACTGTATAATAGTTATTATTTGTGTTATGTATTCACAAAAATAAGTCGAATTAAAGCATAAACTCAACTTTATAGTAAAATAAAACGAAAATTCTAGCCGAAAAAATGTTCTCCCATATACAGCCATGTGCGCCGATTTATAGAAGACCAGCGCCAGCGGCGGCGTCTGGTCGCAAAAAGGCCGGCGGCGGCGGTGGCGTAATCGGCGGGAAATTGGCGTGGGGGTACAATGTTATAAAATTAAAACGATATGCTTGTTTCGTCACATTTTTAAAATTTAAAATCAACAGTTGCTTCACAGATATAATTACTTAATAATCAACATTAAGCGAGTAATAATTTCAAATGGTTACCACATAATATATTAAAAATCAACATTATTAAGTGGCTCTTTGGTATAAAATTAACATCTTAGATCTCAAAACGATTCGCAGTATGTTTTTTTTTCAAAATAACTAAGACTCAACAATGACATAATTTATTATTTTAATACGGCACCTTCTGCCGCGAGTCTAATTATAATGTATATATCTATCTACTACACGTACTTCTAAACTTATTCAAACTCCTTTTAAGAGTTTTAAATCAAAGTGAGGCATTCCAATATTACATTATAATGTGAATTAAATCGAAATTAGTATAAAATCGATATATTTGTCACGCCGATTTCACGCTGGTAAAATCATCGGCGGCGGCGGCGGCGCGGCGCAAACGTCTACCCATACATCGATATACATCTCTACACGTTACGCGCAATTTTCCAACTGCAAATGTAAGTTTGTCATCATTCATCATCATCATCTCCCGCCCTGTGCCGAATTATTGTTCGGGGACGGCGCAACATGTTTTTCTCTTCCATTCCCTCCTCGTTGCTGTCAACATTCACTTTACTCTTAGTACGAAACATCGCTAGAGGGTCACATATGTCTGATAATGTTAGTCAATGATGCTAGAGGTGCTAGAGGGTCACATATGTCTGATAATGTTAGTCAATGATGCTAGAGGTGCTAGAGGGTCACAGATGTCTGATAATGTTAGTCAATGATGCTAGAGGTGCTAGAGGGTCACAGATGGCTGATAATGTTAGTCAATGATGCTAGAGGTGCTAGAGGGTCACAGATGTCTGATAATGTTAGTCAATGATGCTAGAGGTGCTAGAAGGTCACAGATGTCTGATAATGTTAGTCAATGATGCTAGAGGTGCTAGAGGATCACAGATGTCTGATAATGTTAGTCAATGATGCTAGAGGTGCTAGAAGGTCACAGATGTCTGATAATGTTAGTCAATGATGCTAGAGGTGCTAGAGGGTCACAGATGTCTGATAATGTTAGTCAATGATGCTAGAGGTGCTAGAGGGTCACAGATGTCTGATAATGTTAGTTAATGATGCTAGAGGTGCTAGAGGGTCACAGATGTCTGATAATGTTAGTCAATGATGCTAGAGGTGCTAGAAGGTCACAGATGTCTGATAATGTTAGTCAATGATGCTAGAGGTGCTAGAGGGTTATGGATGTCAGATAATGTTAGTCAATGATGCTAGAGGTGCTAGAAGGTCACAGATGTCTGATAATGTTAGTCAATGATGCTAGAGGTGCTAGAGGGTCACAGATGTCTGATAATGTTAGTCAATGATGCTAGAGGTGCTAGAGGGTCACAGATGGCTGATAATGTTAGTCAATGATGCTAGAGGGTCACAGATGGCTGATAATGTTAGTCAATGATGCTAGAGGTGCTAGAGGGTCACAGATGGCTGATAATGTTAGTCAATGATGCTAGAGGTGCTAGAAGGTCACAGATGTCTGATAATGTTAGTCAATGATGCTAGAGGTGCTAGAGGGTCACAGATGTCTGATAATGTTAGTCAATGATGCTAGAGGTGCTAGAAGGTCACAGATGTCTGATAATGTTAGTCAATGATGCTAGAGGTGCTAGAGGGTCACAGATGTCTGATAATGTTAGTCAATGATGCTAGAGGTGCTAGAGGGTCACAGATGTCTGATAATGTTAGTTAATGATGCTAGAGGTGCTAGAGGGTCACAGATGTCTGATAATGTTAGTCAATGATGCTAGAGGTGCTAGAAGGTCACAGATGTCTGATAATGTTAGTCAATGATGCTAGAGGTGCTAGAGGGTTATGGATGTCAGATAATGTTAGTCAATGATGCTAGAGGTGCTAGAAGGTCACAGATGTCTGATAATGTTAGTCAATGATGCTAGAGGTGCTAGAGGGTCACAGATGTCTGATAATGTTAGTCAATGATGCTAGAGGTGCTAGAGGGTCACAGATGGCTGATAATGTTAGTCAATGATGCTAGAGGTGCTAGAGGGTCACAGATGGCTGATAATGTTAGTCAATGATGCTAGAGGTGCTAGAGGGTCACAGATGGCTGATAATGTTAGTCAATGATGCTAGAGGTGCTAGAGGGTCACAGATGTCTGATAATGTTAGTCAATGATGCTAGAGGTGCTAGAAGGTCACAGATGTCTGATAATGTTAGTCAATGATGCTAGAGGTGCTAGAGGGTTATGGATGTCAGATAATGTTAGTCAATGATGCTAGAGGTGCTAGAAGGTCACAGATGTCTGATAATGTTAGTCAATGATGCTAGAGGTGCTAGAGGGTCACAGATGTCTGATAATGTTAGTCAATGATGCTAGAGGTGCTAGAGGGTCACAGATGGCTGATAATGTTAGTCAATGATGCTAGAGGTGCTAGAGGGTCACAGATGGCTGATAATGTTAGTCAATGATGCTAGAGGTGCTAGAGGGTCACAGATGGCTGATAATGTTAATCAATGATGCTAGCGGTGCTAGAGGGCCGCAGATGTCTGATAATGCGAAAAAAATGATAAATCTTGGAAACTAAAAAGACGAAATTTTTTATGTACTTTGATCACCGTTTTGGCAGTAATCATTATTTGTCGCAATTAATTTGTATTTTGTCAACTTTTTCCTTCGTTGGTAAGCTGATAAAATGAGAAAGATTTTTGAGTATTGTGCACGCCAACTATAGAATTTTTGGGATATCACAATGCATTTAAATAAATGCGTTTTTCACACAAAATTGGAAAAAAGAAATGCAAATATCTCTAAAACAAAAAAAAATACTAAGGTTAAATGGTAGGTTCACGTGTTTCCCTTTAAAAGATTATCGTCAACTTATGGGACATCATGTATTAACAAAATAAAAATATTTTCTTTCAGTTCAGGCTCCCCACCAGTACGATTCAAACTTTGCTTGTTTTCATAATGTTTACTTTAAGAGGTTGCAGGTAGGTACTATAATCACGTGAATTACCGTTACAGTAAGTTTTTAAAACAAAGAATCTTAAAAAAAATGTCATGCAAATTTATTTTCGATTGATTTAATTTTTTTATGATTTGCTGGTAAATAGTTCAAAATTCGTGCATTCATTTATATCAGCCGACGGACGTCCACTGCTGGACAAAGGCCTCCCCAAGATAACCACGACGACCGGTTCTGCGCACCGGAAAATGTAGCGTAGGCAGGCCTCCCACTCGGTGAACCGATAACCTGGTGAAGGTCGTGGGAAGCCGCTGGATACGGGCAGGCCGTAATAATAAATAACGTATATTTTGTGTAAATTTCAACCAGTTAACTAAGTATTTAACGTTTCAAAAGGTCGGCCACAGCTCAGCGTGGGCTTAGTATGAGTACTGGGTCCCGTTGTCACCCTTGTGGTGTGGTGTGGGGCGCTGACAGTAACAGTTCGGTGCGTAGCGGAGGTACTCGCCTGGCCAGCGACAGCTCGCCCCTTATCTTCCGTAGCACGGCGGCTATCTCTTCCTGTAACAAAGACAAGTCTCCCATTTTACATTTTCAACTGTGTTGAAAAAGATTTCGATGACACTATGTACCTTCATCATCATCATCACATCAGCCGAAGGACGTCCACTACTGTAGAAAGACCTTCCCCAAGGATTTCCACGACGACCGGTTCTGCGCTGCCCGCAAAATCAAACTTTATTTGGCAGTAGTTCGTTATTCCAGGAAAAATGGTACTTTCCATATAAACCCCAGTTATTTGTTACTTTCCTCAAAAATGGTAATAACAATTTTAATGAAACTTTTAGAAAAACTAGAACTTCCACAAGGCTTACCACAGTGGATAGTTCATTATTTTAGAAAAAAAACGTAATTAAGTATACCTCGCATAGAAACCCAGATTATTTGTGAACTGGCATTTTTTTTGATAACTACCTAGTACTCAGGAGTGAAAATAAAGAACTGGCCAAGTGCGAGTCGGAACCGCACACATAGGGTTCCGTTCTACCATACTAGATGGCGCTAGTTTTATCGTATCAAAAAAAAACACTGTTTTTGTATGGAGACTGACTTTTTCTAATTTTTAATATTTGTTGTTATAGCGGCAACAGAAATACATCATCTGTGAAAGTTTCAACTGTCTAGCTAGCACGGTTTATGAAATACAGCCTGGTGACAGACGGACGGACGGACGGACAGCGAAGTCTTTGTAATAGAGTCCCGTTTATACCCTTTGGGTACGGAACCCTAAAAATGATCTTAATCTATTCAGTAGTTATTGCGTGATACAAGTAAAACTAATAAAAGACGCGCGGCACTCGGGGACTGCCGCGGTAACGCTATTGCATAGCATTTTGTATCAACTTATGCAATTATAATTATTTATTTATTTTTTATTTATGCAGTATTTACCAGTACCATATAGTCCTTGGGGCGCGGGATGTTTATGTAATAAATTAACACTAAGACAGTTAAATCATCATCGTCATCGTCATCGACCACCATCGCCACCACCATCACCACCACCATCACGAGCTTCATCACCACCACCATCACGAGCACCATCACCATCACCATTTTTTAGAACTCAATATATTTTCTTTATTTTGGGGTGTCAGGTTTTTTTCGTTACGAAATTTCTTGATTCGGTCCCCTCAAAGCCTGCGATAAAAAAGCTATAAAATAGCTTAAACATGATCTAAATCTGTCCAGTAGTTTTTTGCGTGATAGAAGAAAAACTAAAAAAATATCTAAATCTGTTAGCCGAGATCGTCAACATTTCGACGGAAAGTGTACTGCCGATTTTGCACAAAAAACTGTGCATGAGTAAGGTCAGTTGCCGTTGGGTGCCTAAATGCTGAAAGTTGAGAACAAGCGCCAGCGACTAGTGGCTGCGAAAGTGATTCTCCATGGGTGTAAGGTCGATCCGGAAGATATTTTCCCACATTGACCCACAAAACAACAAAGCATGCAGTGGCAACCACGCGGTAACCCTGATTCCGTTAAATTCAAGATCCGACCCAGTGTCGTCAAGATTATGGCCTCCGTTTTCTGGTATGTAGAGGGAATACTAATGATGATTGATTATTTGCCAAATAAAGGCAGTGTTACGGGTGTCTACCATTCTGATTTACTCCGAAAGTTGCGCGACGACGCCATCCATGAGAAAAGACGTGGACTTGTCAGTCGCGGTGTTCTTTCTGTGCAAGACAACGCACCCGTTCACAAGTCACATGTTGCAATGGGTGCACTGAGAGATCGTGGTTTCGAAGTACTCACCCACCCACTTTACTCTCCGGACTTGGCCCGGAGTGACTGTTTCCTCTTCCCAAATCTGAAGAGAGAGAGCTGAAAGGCAAGCGATTTTCGTCCAATGAAGAGGTTACCACTTGAGAGCAAAGATACAAACTGGTTTTTCCATGGGATCGAAGCATAGAAAAAACGCTATGAAAAGTGTATTCAGGTTCGAACTAACTAACTACGTCTTTCACTCTTAGGCCGAAAACTTTTCGACCTCTCGGGACTTCTGGCAAAGTCTATACAGGGTGGGAAGGAGTATACCGACAGATTTTAACCATGGATTCCTCGTGGTATTACGAGTAAATAATGTTATATCAACATGGGTCTAAAACTGCCTTATTAACTTACCTAATTTCTAGAAAAAAAAAAAAATATCGATAGTACTTCCTTGTAAACAAAACCTTAGTTCAAAGAGTGAAATAAAAAACGTCAAACTTCAAACTTCAAAACTTCACGAAAGACTCCGACAAAATACGATAAACGTCAGTATGATACTTACGTCATATTATTAGGGCGTGTTACCCTTGAGATTTTTTGAACTTGTGAATTATTTAAAAAAATAATATCTCGAAAATTAGGCTATACTGGCCCATGTTTATATTACTTTTTTTGTCTAAATAGGCATTAGAATAGTTAATAATATAACATAGTTAATATTTAAATAGCTACCTAGCAAAAAGGCCGCCTATTGTACAATATTTATTTTTATTTTAGATTACAGCTTTACAGACAGACCCCACCCCGCATGTGGCGAATACTCACGAATGGTGTGCAGGGCGGTATCCTGAGCACGTAGTGCGCCGCGTGCTCGCCGCGCGTCTCGCACGCGCCGCACAGGTCGAAGTGTGATTACAGCTATACAGACAGACCCCGCCCCGCATGTGGCGAACACTCACGAATGGTCTGCAGGGCGGTATCCTGAGCACGTAGTGCGCCGCGTGCTCGCCGCGCGTCTCGCACGCGCCGCACAGGTCGAAGTGTGATTACAGCTATACAGACAGACCCCGCCCCGCATGTGGCGAATACTCACGAATGGTCTGCAGGGCGGTATCCTGAGCACGTAGTGCGCCGCGTGCTCGCCACGCGCCTCGCACGCGCCGCACAGGTCGAAGTGTGATTACAGCTATACAGACAGACCCCGCCCCGCATGTGGCGAATACTCACGAATGGTCTGCAGGGCGGTATCCTGAGCACGTAGTGCGCCGCGTGCTCGCCGCGCGCCTCGCACGCGCCGCACAGGTCGAAGTCGGGGCACTGCACGCACGCGTAGCGGAACCTGACCACAGAAATGAAAAGTTTGCAAAGAAGGTTAATCATATTTTCACTCAAAAATGCTTGGAATTTGGTCATTACTTTGACAACCTTCTTTGAGCAAAGTCGGCTTACCATACTACTTCAATTGCGATTCTAGGACCGCAATTTCCTGTACAAAGAGATTTTGTTCAGAATTAGGCTGCATCTATCTCACTCAAACGGAGGCCGCATAGACATAAGAAGCATCATTTATTTAGAAAATAAAAAAAACGTGCGGTGATGAGGAAGTGATGTAATATAAACCCTGGCAAAGCGGTTTCGAATTTTAATAACTGTACTTTTAAAATATGCTCTTTTAATTAAAACCTTACTATTCATATCTGAAGTAAACCGGTTTATAATTTTATCTACTCTCATATCGTAAAGTTCGCATTATCAACTTCAAAACGAGTTTATATTGGCATACTTTATAAACACAGTACCGTAATAAAAAATACTACATTATAACATTATTTCTCTAACAAAATAATGTTATAATGTATTTTTTTCCATTACGATACAAGTTAAACCAGAGATAATATCACCAACGAAGTTCCATATCAATTTTTTTTTATTGGAACGCACATGCGGTTCGCGCCATTTTTACAGCAATACATCGAAAAAAAAAATTGATCAGCTGATCGAGTTAGTATGGGAGAGAATAATTTTTTTTGCGATTTGACTATAGCTTCCATGGGGAATGTTGTTCAGTTTCATGTTCAAATCCATATATGTATAGCGACCTACTGCGAACCTTAAAATATTTTAGGGGGGGGGGGGGGGGGCTTCAGCTCATGCAACTAAACTCAATTCGCAAAAAAAAGGAACCTACCCAGTATATATAACATATCTCTGAACCTACCATACGAAGTTCGCTATGAGCTGATCAATTTGGTACAAGCCTTTTTTTGGAAGATTTTATTCCACAACTTAGACCCTTAGTCAAAGATTTGTTTAACCATACCAAATTTCAGCTTTATATTTTCTTTAGCTTTCAGCATTCGGTGCAACGGAAGCCAACTGTGTATGTAAATGGGTTCGATTTTCAAATGTTATTCATAACCCATATATGGTAAAATCAAATCAAATCTCTGTTTTCAAAAAATAATATTGACATCGCCAAAATCTTAACAAAATTAGTAATTCTTTTATATTTTAAGGTTAGGTTCGGCGCTCCAGGTCGAACACCTGGATTATTCATAATTACTTAGCCACAATGAGTCCCGCGCAGACGCTGCACCGGTACCCGTTGCGCCAGCGGCTGTCTGTCGCCGCGGTCGCGCCTGCAAACGACGTCAGCTAGGACAAATATCGCCATTATACATTACTTGGCCACAATGAGTCCCGCGCAGACGCTGCACCGGTACCCGTTGCGCCAGCGGCTGTCTGTCGCCGCGGTCGCGCCTGCAAACGACGTCAGCTAGGACAAATATCGCCATTATACATTACTTGGCCACAATGAGTCCCGCGCAGACGCTGCACCGGTACCCGTTGCGCCAGCGGCTGTCTGTCGCCGCGGTCGCGCCTGCAAACGACGTCAGCTAGGACAAATATCGCCATTATACATTACTTGGCCACAATGAGTCCCGCGCAGACGCTGCACCGGTACCCGTTGCGCCAGCGGCTGTCTATCGCCGCGCTCGCGCCTGCAAACGACGTCAGCTAGGACAAATATCGCCATTATACATTACTTGGCCACAATGAGTCCCGCGCAGACGCTGCACCGGTACCCGTTGCGCCAGCGGCTGTCTGTCGCCGCGGTCGCGCCTGCAAACGACGTCAGCTAGGACAAATATCGCCATTATACATTACTTGGCCACAATGAGTCCCGCGCAGACGCTGCACCGGTACCCGTTGCGCCAGTGGCTGTCTGTCGCCGCGGTCGCGCCTGCAAACGACGTCAGCTAGGACAAATATCGCCATTATACATTACTTGGCCACAATGAGTCCCGCGCAGACGCTGCACCGGTACCCGTTGCGCCAGCGGCTGTCTGTCGCCGCGGTCGCGCCTGCAAACGACGTCAGCTAGGACAAATATCGCCATTATACATTACTTGGCCACAATGAGTCCCGCGCAGACGCTGCACCGGTACCCGTTGCGCCAGCGGCTGTCTATCGCCGCGGTCGCGCCTGCAAACGACGTCAGCTAGGACAAATATCGCCATTATACATTACTTGGCCACAATGAGTCCCGCGCAGACGCTGCACCGGTACCCGTTGCGCCAGCGGCTGTCTATCGCCGCGGTCGCGCCTGCAAAAGACGTCAGGGGGCGGTTAGAATAGAGTAGAAATTATTTATAAGTAGGCCCTTGGCATCATCTCACCTGATGGTAAGTGACGATGGTGCCGAAGATAGAAGCGGGCTAACCAAGATTCCCCAACGCATTGGGGAACTGGCTGTCTTATCTTAACCGGAACACATCAATGCTGTTAACTAGTATGTTTGGCGACAAGACTTAGATAAGATGGTGGAAGCTGCCAGGTGGACTTGGAATATGCCCTTCCACCAACCATACAATAGGTACAAAGTTAGACTTCGCCTGAAATCGAACCCGCGACCTCCTGATGAGAAGCTTCTGAGATGAGACTTCAACTATTTCGCCACAGTGGCGGTTAAAGGATCCAAAACCCAAATACTATAAATTACCAGCCCATCACCGCAAAGGCAGCGTGCGTAGCGTTACGCCCCGTTGTTCCATCCAGGACGTTTGATCAAATGTAATTAAGGGTCAATTGTCCTTTCCTTACTAATAATATTTTAAATCTGAAAGTGTGTTTGTTTGTTTGTCCTTATTTCATGCCGCAATGGAGCAACGGATCAAGGTGATTTTTTGCACTGAGATAGTTGACGAGGCGGGAAGTGACATAGGCTACTTTTTATTACGTGAAAATAGCATAGTCTGACACAGTTCCTGTGGGGAAACTAAGAAAAAACAAACTATTTATTGTAGATTTCTTGCACGTCGCAAAGGAACAACGAATTGACGTGATTTTTTGCAGAAAGATAGTTGAGGGGGAGGAAATGACTTTTTTTTTTCACAATTGGTAAACCCTTGAAAACATCTCACCATCTTCCACTTATTTTCATAGCCCGACGGACATACTCGTATGTAGCCCTGCAGCATAAGCCGCACGCAGTGTACCTATGCTGAGTGCGGGCCGTGATACTTGCACAACACACACACACACTAACACACACTCACATCAAACTTTTATAGTATTTTTGTCCACTTGTAATATTAGGTACTGTTAATTCGTTATTTTTCTCCTCTTTTTTTATTTGTTTCAACATTATGTATGTGTGTATGGTGGCAAGGAATCAATAAAATTAAATGCCTTATATGTGTTAGGTCCGAGTCGAGGGATCTGGAGTAACTCATTGCCACTGGCGCACTACAAAGCCGAAGATGTTATCGTTTTGACACAAACCAATTCTAGTCACTTGTAATTAACCCCCAAAACTCCTCAGGTTGTTATTCTACTGATGAACACATGAGGGTATTCGCATTTTGAGGACAAAAATCCCAAAAATATACTTTTTCTGAGCCCAGCATTCAGCTGTCTAGATATTAGTTTACGAGTTTCGTGTTTAATCATCATAAGTTAATTATTGTAGCAGTTCGCGAATAATTTAGATTTTTTTATAACAAGTTGTAGAGCGTCGGTGGCGCAACGCCAAAGGCCGCTATCTCCTATCCGGGAGGTCATGGTTCGAGGCCTGCCACGTACCGATGTGTTTTCGAATTTCGACTCATCCGACGCTCTTACGGTGAAGGAAAACATCATGCACACATCTGCTAAGAAACTCGAAGGTTGTGTGTGAAGTTGACCAACCCGCACTGGGCCCGCGTGGTCGACTAAGGCCCGCTCGCCCTAATTCAGGGTAAGGCCGAGCCCCTCGGTGGGGACGTAATATGAGTTGATGTGATGAAGTTGTATTTTTTTAAATCATTGTTTTCCGAAACGTATTTTCGAGAAAGTGATTTGCTTGATTCGTGTTATAAATTATGTACACCACCAGAGGTTGAAACAATTGCTGATATTGGATATATCTATTGGAGGAACTCTAGGAGGCAAAGAGTAGGGTATACTTAAGACGGAGGTTCGATATTCGACTAGTAATAGGAATCGCCAAAACATTCGAGGTTTGATATTTGACTTGTAATAGGTATCGCCAAAACATTCGAGGTTTGATATTCGACTAGTAATAGGAATCGCCAAAACATTCGAGGTTTGATATTCGACTAGTAATAGGAATCGCCAAAACATTCGAGGTTTGATATTCGACTAGTAATAGGAATCGCCAAAACATTCGAGGTTTGATATTCGACTAGTAATAGGAATCGCCAAAACATTCGAGGTTTGATATTCGACTAGTAATAGGAATCGCCAAAACATTCGAGGTTTGATATTCGACTAGTAATAGGAATCGCCAAAACATTCGAGGTTTGATATTCGACTTGTAATAGGTATCGCCAAAACATTCGAGGTTTGATATTCGACTAGTAATAGGAATCGCCAAAGCATTCGAGGTTTGATATTCGACTAGTAATAGGAATCGCCAAAGCATTCGAGGTTCGATATTCGACTAGTAATAGGAATCGCCAAAACATTCGAGGTTTGATATTCGACTTGTAATAGGTATCGCCAAAACATTCGAGGTTTGATATTCGACTAGTAATAGGAATCGCCAAAGCATTCGAGGTTTGATATTCGACTTGTAATAGGAATCGCCAAAACATTCGAGGTTTGATATTCGACTTGTAATAGGAATCGCCAAAACATTCGAGGTTTGATATTCGACTAGTAATAGGAATCGCCAAAGCATTCGAGGTTTTATATTCGACTTGTAATAGGAATCGCCAAAACATTCGAGGTTTGATATTCGACTTGTAATAGGAATCGCCAAAACATTCGAGGTTTGATATTCGACTTGTAATAGGAATCGCCAAAACATTCGAGGTTTGATATTCGACTAGTAATAGGAATCGCCAAAACATTCGAGGTTTGATATTCGACTTGTAATAGGAATCGCCAAAACATTCGAGGTTTGATATTCGACTTGTAATAGGAATCGCCAAAACATTCGAGGTTTGATATTCGACTAGTAATAGGAATCGCCAAAACATTCGAGGTTTGATATTCGACTTGTAATAGGAATCGCCAAAACATTCGAGGTTCGATATTCGACTAGTAATAGGAATCGCCAAAACATTCGAGGTTAAGACGGAGGTTCGATATTCGACTAGTAATAGGAATCGCCAAAACATTCGAGGTTAAGACGGAGGTTCGATATTCGACTAGTAATAGGAATCGCCAAAACATTCGAGGTTAAGACGGAGGTTCGATATTCGACTAGTAATAGGAATCGCCAAAACATTCGAGGTTAAGACGGAGGTTCGATATTCGACTAGTAATAGGAATCGCCAAAACATTCGAGGTTAAGACGGAGGTTCGATATTCGACTAGTAATAGGAATCGCCAAAACATTCGAGGTTTGATATTCGACTAGTAATAGGAATCGCCAAAACATTCGAGGTTAAGACGGAGGTTCGATATTCGACTAGTAATAGGAATCGCCAAAACATTCGAGGTTTGATATTCGACTAGTAATAGGAATCGCCAAAACATTCGAGGTTAAGACGGAGGTTCGATATTCGACTAGTAATAGGAATCGCCAAAACATTCGAGGTTTGATATTCGACTAGTAATAGGAATCGCCAAAACATTCGAGGTTAAGACGGAGGTTCGATATTCGACTAGTAATAGGAATCGCCAAAACATTCGAGGTTTGATATTCGACTAGTAATAGGAATCGCCAAAGCATTCGCAAAAGTTTGAGTTGTTAGGGGTAAGGTAAAGCGCAAGTCGTCAATAGATAATGTATCGCTTTGTATGAAGTTTGTTTTCTATTAGAGGCCAAAACAACAACTTTGGAATTTTTGTCTGTCTGTCTGTATGTTCGCGCATCACGCAAAAACTACCAGGCCGATTTAAATGAAAATTTGTATTGTGGTTCCTTATAGCCCGGGTTAACATAATATAGAATACTTTTTATCTCGGGAAATTAAAGAGTTCCCGTGGGAAAATTCAAATTCTCCCTAGGGTTCTTGTTACAGTCATTTTTTTTCACTTGTCAAAGCTTTTATTCAAATTCTTGTTATTTCTTGTTTATCTGTAAATTGTGATGTAGATTTGAATAGATATTTTATATATCTATCCATCGAAAATTAAATAAGTACAAAAACAAAATTTTTAGTATCTATTTTTCACTGTTCGAGATCATCCGAGGAGTATGTTGAGCAGTCAATCTTGGGAGCCTTAGCTGAGAGCCGGGCAGGGAGTTGGTAAGTAGGGACCTATATCAGGCGTCCGTCACTCGCTCAAGGCCACGCATTGTATGCCTACCGCTACGCGTATCGGAGACGATACAACCGACAGTGGGTTCCCGCGCGCCTGCCTGAGTGCTCGCACGTCACATTTACAGCTCTGACTATCGAAATGCCGAAACCACGCAATTATTGTGCAGTGGATGGGTGTCACAGTCAAAAGACAAATGATGATTTGTCATTTTTTTCATTGCCGAGAGACTGCGTTGACTTATGTATCAGGATATTTATTATATAAGTGTAGCAAAAAACATAACTGCACTAGCTTCAATGCTTTGTTACAGGAGAAACCTAACTTTGACGAAACCGCACTGTTTAGTCATTTCAAAGCTTATAATAAGGATTCGTCTTTTTATGGTGGGCTTAAAGTCCCACCAGAAACTTTTAATAATTACATTGAAGAATTAGAAAAAAGCGTTTTTAAACAGTTTTGATAACGTCATAATGGATCGGCCTGGCAGCACCGTCTTGGAAATTTTAAAGACTCTGATTGTTTTTCCTCCGCTTTGCTCCTGATTCCCTTTTTTATTGTTTGTTAAAATTATTTACGAGGTTTCGGATATTTTCGACATTAAAAATTTAATAATCGGGAATTCAGGGAAGGGAAAAAATGCATCTATCATTAAATGATACTCAAATATATATTTGATCGACAAATATAAAATAATTGATTTTCTACAACATTCGTTTTATTACCAAAATCATAAGTACAATCCTAGCACATTCGCTCGATGACGCGCTCGCACATGGGTCGCGCGGCGGGCAAAACAATCTCAACTCTCTGTGTGCGTGGTTATGGTACATTTCTTCTCGCTGCAAACAGCTGGTATTATTATTAAGATTTATAGCGTAGATATTTACGCTTTTGTATGGAAGTGATGTATCTGTTACGAAGTAACTATTTAGTAATCTGTGCCTATATTTCTACGATCCATACCTATGTAGTCAGCTGACTGTGACGAACGACCAGCTGATTCATGGCGTTTCTGAGCGATTTTGAAATCGGGAGAATCAAAATCGATATCATTTAAAATCGTGTCCATCGGATCGGTCTGAGTACAGATCGATTCATTAGGTGGTAGGAGTAATGTCGGTACCGCTTTTCTTTTCAGTGAATTCTTCCCATACATCTTTTTTTCAAAATGCAAACTGCAAATGTGTGTGTTTCTTAGACTATCGCAAGTTCTTCCAAATAAACCGGATGTTCTACAAGCTTCCACCCATAATTTGCATCTGAAATTTGTAAAAAAGTACATTAAGTAAGCACTACCGAGAATTCGGCATTAGACTCAGACTAACGTAACGGAGTGACACAATAATGCGCGTCCTGAGGGTTGCTCGCTCACTGCTCGACCGGAGCTGTCAAACGAAATTACATTTCCACAGTCCGCCCGAGCAGTGATCCATCTAGTTGCCTGTACTAAATATAAATTTGATCTGCTGCATAATAAAATAAATAGCACAGCCACACTGGCGAAGCCTTCACCGTCTGGCGTAGTCGGGCATGCACTAGTTAACAATGAACAATACGCTTACTTATTAGCAAAGAATAAATCAAACTTGATCAAAAATCTACAAATAAATTATTTTATGGGACGTACCATATTCAGATGAACTAACCAGAGTAAAAGGCTTTGTGAACGGCTAATCATTAAAATCGTTAGAGCAATTTTGGAGAAAAAGTAACATCCTGGGTTTCTATGAGAGGTCCCTACCTTATTCTGATATTTTCTGGAATAAATAACTTGTACTAGGCCACATATATCATACAATACAGAGTTTCATCAAAATTGTTAGCTATTTTTGAGAAAAAAGTGTTTTATTCCTATAGTGGCAATCCTAAAAAAATTAAGTTAGGAAAAGAAATGGCTGAAGAAATTGGAAAATATATCCCTAACCTAAATATTATCTAAATCCGATCAGTACCTAGTTAAGGAGCTAGAGCCAGGACAGACACACAAACACAAATTTTTTATTTTTTGGTTTTTTGGACTCAAGACATATCAACTCAGCTGTTGACCAATCTCTAGGAGCGCGAAGGCAAAAACGTCAGATCTGTGGAGCCCGCTCCTGGAGCTGGATTAGTCAGTGCAAGTCTTTTGCGTATTTTGCAACGATTAAACTATATCTTTCTTGCTCTAATTTGCACAAAGCCTAAGGAAGAGAACAAGGATGACCGAAAGCCACTTGACTTAAAGTTTTCTCAGAATCATTGCCAACACAATACTTTTTTCACTCCTTCGCAGCTAGAAAACAATAATGACAAACATGCATTTTTCTTAATACAATAGCAATATGGCCTTTTGAAGGTTTTTGGGGTGCCGATTACATCTGTTTTTAAATTAAAAATAAATATCATTTCCGTAATCAGCACACATTCAATAATTATACCATACCTAAATCATTATTATTTTAAAACGCATGTGCGCCTTATTGAGTTTAAAAAGGATGTCTCTTTCAAAGAATCTATAGAAAAAAAAATTAAAACAAAATTTAATCAGTAGGTACCTAAAAACTTCAAACTGGATGTTACTTCTTGGGTTTAAAAAAATGAAATTTTCGAAGAATCTTGAAAGTTCAAAAAGTTCATCTTTTTTTAATTTTATATTCTGAGAACGGATTCGGAATCAAAGACCTTAGGACCTTTAGATATCAATTTTAAAATTATTAGACCAGCAACTAAAAATTTCAAAACGTCGGCCACTTTTTCCAATTTTGACAACGGACGGACAACCTTTAGTTACATATCGATTCTGAAAGCCATCACTCCAGTAACTAAAAAGTTCAAATTGACGCCCACTTTTGTCAATTTTAACAATGGATTCGTGATGAATCTCAAGTTTCTTCAGATATCGATTTTTTTAAGTAATCGGTCCAGTTGGTAATCAAAAAGCTCTAAATGGCAACCACTTGGTAAATTAAGACTAACGGATTCGTGATCGGAGACTTCAAGGACTTTCCGATATCGATTTTGAAAGCAAAGCGTTAAGTAACTCAAAAGTTCAAAATGGTATTAAGCTACTTTTTTGATATGTAACATCTTTGCTCTCGCTTTCCTGCAATTTGTGGGAGTGATTTCGTGAAATGGGACGGAAAAGTGTCCCATGTGACGGAAATGTGTCCCAGGGAGTCGCGTTTTTTCAGGCTTTAAAAGCGCGGAAAAGGCAAAGGTATCTATGACCATACAGCCTAGTCTGCCGTATCTTTGCCGTCCTTTTTTCAGGCTTTAAAAGCGCGGAAAAGGCAAAGGTATCTATGACCATACAGCCTAGTCTGCCGTATCTTTGCCGTCCTTTTATAAAGTATTTTGTCACATGTTACACATCATATGCGAGTACTGTAGGTCTCGCTCGATTTTTTTTTTCAAATCTGACAACGTATTCTGGGGTCGTGGAAATCCTTTGGGGAGGCCTTTGTCCAGCAGTGGACGATCTTCGGCTGAAATGGTGATGAGATCTCAACGTTCAGATGTCAATTTTACCCTCAATGCGCCAATAAAGGCACTGTAATATATCCGCCATCTTGGATTTAAAATGTACGTCATATTCGTAATAGTCCTAGCGTTAAGCCAAAAATAGCTGCAAATGGTGTTAAAAGCACGAGAGTCGGAACGATTGATGGACTATGAACCAATTTGACTCGTAACACCAAAAAAGGAGAGAAGTTATGACGTCATTTTTAATTGTACGAAATAAAAAATGTGTGGTATCAAATGAAAGGGCTTTTTGAGCCGATTCAAGAAATATATCACATAATCAGTATATCATACATATCAGTCTGTTTTAAATTAAAATAAAAATCATTTTCTGAACATACCAAGATTGGGCTCCTCCAGATACGATACGGTTGAATCACTTTTGGTAACATAGACCTCAAATGATACGTAATATGCTCATATTTACCTCCACTAAAGCAATTTTGAAAATATATTTTTTTTCATTATACCTATTTCATTCTTTAAATTGCATATTTGTATGAAGGATCCAAATTTTTTTCGAGTTTTGATGAACTGTCCATTGTGATGAATAGAAGCCCCAGTTAACGACTTCTATACCAATTTAGTTTAAAAAATCCCCCATACAAAAATGCAACTTGAAGAATGAAGTAATGAAAAAATAAACTAAATATAAATATGTATTTTCAAAATTGCTTTCTTGGAGTTAGATATGGGGATTGGGGATATTGTGTATCATTTGAGGTATATTTTCCCAAAAATGATTCAACTGTATCGAATCTGGAGACATCAAAACCTGGTATGTTTTGAAAATGATTTTTATTTTAATTTAAAACAAAGAGACTAAAATCATGATGTGACATATTTTTTCAACCGGCTTATAAAGCCCTTTAATTGGATACCACACACAGTAGGTTTCAGAATTATTTTTTTCTCCCATACAAGAAAAAGAATACGTCATAACTCCTCTCCTTTTTTGTGCTATGTCCCGTACGTAAATTGATTCATATGGCCTAAAGCGATTAATCGTTCCAATTTTCATGCTTTTAACGCCATTTGCAGCTATACAGGATGTAACAAAATTGGTGTAGGTCCCATTAACTTATCGTACTGAACATCTTTTGTTCTACAACTTTGATGAAATCGCAAATTATTTTTTTATTCTTCATACAAATCGATCAGCTGATCAACGAATTTTGTGCATTTGAGTATGGAGACCATTTTTTTTTGAGAATTGATTATGGGTTCTTTGGAGAAAGTTGTTCAGTATGACGAGTAGAACCCCCTGATAATGGGACCTACACCAATTTTGTTACACCCTGTATATACTGAATTTCGGGGTGTACCGCTAGCACTATAATCCAAAAATCTATTCGTAATCCAAAAACCTAGAAAATTACACTATTATTGGTATATTTCAAAACGTGCGCCTCTTCGACTTAAAAAGGATTTCATTTGTGCAACTCTCACTCCGTGAAACCTTGAATATTGATATTACGAATAACGCATATTCGCCAATTTTTTTTTTACCAAGCAATCAAAAAATCAAAATTACATTTCTCGAGCCTCGCGTTTGCATGAATCGAGATCGTGATCGAATCATTTGAGCTCAAAGAGACAGCTAGGTCGAATTTCGCTACTTGTACGCACGCATTCATTAAGTAGTACTTCCGCATGAAACAATATTTACCTGTCTGCCTCGCGCGGGAATCGATGAAATTTTAATTCTTTATTTATTCTTGATGATGATTTACAGCTTCTCATGGCACATGTAGTATGCACCATTTTTTTTAATATGCGGCGCACCGGCCCAAAATCACTGACGAGGTAAAACAGATTACTATCAAATCAAATTCATTGAACAGACACACACACACACATTAAACCGGTGACAAGACGAGTGACGACTGAACTGACTTGGCTAGACGACGGACGAGTGACGACCACACCACAGACGCGACGCGACGGTTAGAGATGGGCGAATGCGAACGATTCATTCGATTTTCGAGTTACTATTCGAATGCTTCGGCAAACAAAATAATCGGTTGCGGAACGTGTACATTCGAATAATCCTAATGATTGTTCTCTTTTGCAATGTCTTCTTTAATTATTATTTTTGAGAAGTAAATCTTTATAGATACTTAGTAAGTAACACGCTGATAAGATAAATTTAAAAAAAAAACACCCGAGGGGAAAATTTCATTAAACGCATTGGAAATTTTCGTCGCAAGAATTCAGATTTTTCTCAACAATTACAAAACTTAAGGAAGTGATATTTTGTAAACTAATTCATTTCAGACTTCATTATGTTAGTCGCAGAAACACAATTTTCATTCACGTTTATAACAAAAAAAAATGTATCAAAGGAAATTCTTTTAAAACAAAGATTTGCATTCTACAGGCAAACCAGACCCATTCAAACCTCTGAATTTTCTTAGTAAATAAGTCTCAACACAAACATTTCAATATACCAGTTCGATTTTTTAAAATTAATTTTAGTTTTTAACTGAAATGAGAAACATTGAAAAAGTGCAATAGAGTGGTTATTTTTTTACACGTAAAGAAAAAAACAGCAACAACTATTCCAATCAATGCCTCGCCTTAATAGGTAATCCACCAGGTGAGATTCTCTTCCAATAATGATTTCGCGTGAATCACTTGAATAACGAAAATTGAAAAATAATTCGACTGATGAAATATGATCTTTCGAATACTGGCCAGCGAATCATTCGATTGCTGTTTAACAATCGGCCATCTCTACCGCGTCACACCGCGTGGCGCGTGGCGCGGGCCTACCTACCAGAAGGGCAAATGGGACTCGAACCTCGAACCCTCGTCGTGTTGCCCCTCAGCCCCGCATCCCGCACGTCTGCCCCGCCCCGCCCGCCTGCCTGTCCGTCTAGACGGCTCCGTTGGACGACTGTAAGCTGTCCAGTATCAAAAATGAATTATAATACTAGTAGTAATAAATATGTGTAGTACATTATTTGCAGAGGCTGGGAAAAAAATAGCAGGTTCCAGTAAGAATATGAAGCCCCAGCGAGCTGCACGCGAGGAGGTCAATTAATACGAAACATGTAATTTCCCTTATTCGCTAAAAAGCGGCAAAAGATGGATGGAATATGCTCATATGAAACTGAACTGTAAAAGTTTCTCCAAGAAATCCGTACAAGTAGGTAATCGGAGCAATAACGTTCGTTAGTCGTAGAACAAAAGTAGTTGTTTGATGACTCACCAGTTATCGGGCGCCCTGCAATCATTTTAAGCTATTGTATAGCTTTTATCGCGGGCTTTGAGGGGACCGAATTAAGTAAATTTCGTATCGAAAATAAAACCTGACACCCCAAAAAAATATAATATGGCGATGGCTATTGATGATAGAGATTGATGATGGCGATTGATGATGGCGATTAATGATGATGATGAACTGATGAACTTTCTTAGTGTTAATTTATTACATAAACATCCCGCGCCCCAAGGACAATAATGATACTGGTAAATACTGCATAAATAAAAAATAACTAAATAATTATAATTGCATAAGTTGATAAAAAATGCTATGCAATAGCTTTACCGCGGCAGTCCCCGAGTGCCACACGTCTTTTTTGTTACATTCTGTATAATCAATCGTAAATAACCATTTGTTGAAAGCAGACAATGGAAATCTGCCTAAAGCAGACACCATTATGGTCGAATGTCCATTCGCTTTACACCAGTAGGTAGCGGGTTCTATTTCCGGCGGAGTCTCTTTGTAAGTAAGTTTGGTTTCCAAAATTCCCACTGGATAGGGTATAAAGCGGTAACGAAGCTGCGGGCAAAAGCTAGTCTGTAATTGTAGAGCATATTGTGCACAAACACAAAGGATACACTTTATCCTGGAACTACAATCCCTCAGGATATTTGGAACGTTCGACTGGGCAATCCTGACGATGACGCCCAAACAGATAGTCGCGGGGAAAAGCTCGATTCAAACCAGTGAGTGTATTGACTCAGTCCCGGTCAAGTACGAGTCGAACTTGCGTGGAGAGGGTTTCGTACTGTTGTTTTCCGTAAGAACGTTAACACTTACAATTTTCGTTTAGGTTTTCCGGTACACCTTATAATATTACCTTTTTCTTTCAGGATGTTATTCAGTACCTAGTTTCGCAGAAAAAGGGGGATGCTTCATTTTCGTATATAATCCTTAATACCTTTTAACTACGCATATACAAATTATAACAACATGATTTTTAAAAATTAAACTCAAAATACAAAATCGTTTATTTATTTACGCTATACGTACGTTCGTGATTGGGTCATCAAACTCTATACGTGTACTTTTCAGGGCAGATTGGGATGAATTCGGGTGTGACGGTCGGACAGACAGACAAACACATGAGTGATCTTAAAAGGGTTCCGTATTTACCCTTTGGGTACGGAACCCTAAAAAGAATGGCGGTGCTTGATCTCCCGATATTGACTGTCTATGGCGTATGTTTACCATAGGGCATAGTACCATAATACGTGGAATTATAACGTGATATATTTAGTAGGTGTAGAAGAACTACTAAAGTACCTCCTGTCCAAAAATCACCGTATAATATCATGGACTTTTCGAAAAAAAAAAAAAACGAAAATCATAAATTCCTAAATAAAATCGAAATAAATGATGCAAGATCTGTTTTGATTGCACGAATGCGTAGGTAATTGATAACTTAACATTATTTGTCTGAACAAACTTTAAAAATCTTTTACGGTTTTTTAATTATTTCAAATTTTCGTAAAATCCGGTTACAAATTTAAAGATTTAAAAAAAAATCATATTTCCAAAACTACTTATTTTTGCCACATGGGTGTTCTACTCTCGCATTTCTTATGATAAAATCGACCAGATTTTGCAATAAAAAGATGATGAATTTTGAGGGTCCAGATCATACTGTGCGTAGGTAATCCCTGACCTCCATCGAAGGTGACGGGATTCTCAGCCAGAACTGATTGCTCACCTTCATAGGTACTAGGTACTGAGGATCCAAGTCCCAAGTTTTTACTTATATAACTATACCAGCTTTTGCCCGCGGCTACGCCCGCGTGGACATCGTTTTTATGACTGTCTTTGAGGGTGAGTGCGGCTCGCGAGCCTGGACATTAGTTTTCTCCAGATCCATATCCCAGATTGGGCTATTCTAATTAGCAGTCTACGAGTATGTCATTTCCCACGCCCTCAACCATCTCTGTGCAAAAAATCACAACAATCCATTGTTCCGTTGCGACGTTAAAGAAATAAACCAAAATAATTTTCGAAAATACTAAAAACTTTTAGGTACAAGCTTTTAATATTGAATTGTCACACGATATACATATGCATGCAAAATTTCAGCTCAATCGAAAACCGGCAAGAGGGTCAAATTTTAATTTGCAAGATTCCACCTGAACAAACATACATATGACATTGCAAGTTAGATAAAATTTGTAAAAAGACTATTTTTTCAGTCCGCTCAGGAACTGCATCGGACTGTGCTATTTTCACGGGATAAAAAGTAGCCTATGTCCTTCCTTGTGACACAGGCTACCTGCATACCAAATTTCATTAAGATGGTGAAGGCGTTGAAGCGTGAACACATTTTCACATCCTATCCTACTCCTACAATAATATGTGAAAGTTTGTATGGATGTATGTTTGTTTGTTACTCTTTCCGCTTCAACCACTGGACGGATCGGGATAAAACTTGGCACACATATGGGTTAGGTCTTGGAATAGGACAGGCTAATTTTTACCCCGGGAAAACGTCTTACTCCCACGGGAATCGAAAACATCGCGGGCGGACGGCTAGTTTATAATATGTAGTTCCATCGATTAAAATGTGATTATGCTATAAATCAATAAGGTTTTTGTTTGACCGGTAAGACCGCCGCGCCGGGCAATAGCAAGTCTCTTATTCCTATGCAATCTGACAGAGATGGAGTTCTCACTGTTGACAATATCTGAAACGCTATCTCTGTCCGATTGTAAATTAAAGAAAGAGACTTGCATTTTGCCTAGCTTTCTTACAGGTTCCCGTACCGCCAGGTAATTAAGGCTCCTCCGTCCCTAAAATTAGCAACTCGATTCACGATGTCTCAAACATCGAACGAAATAGCTTGAAAATAAGCTCGTACTGCAACGTGGCTTTTACCTCAATTGCTGCGGACGAACCGTGCGAAAATTGTAGTTGTTAATTCATTTTAAATATAATAAGACGATTATTGGATTATTGTCCAGCAGTGGACGATTTGTGGCTAATATGATGAAGACGATTATACAAAAAGTAAGAAAATAAAATCATTTCATATTGCTTTGTTAGTTCATAAATTATCATAATGTTTCGATTAAAATTGCAGCAGTTCTATGGTTACAACTAGGAAAAAAGGTGCATCAGGTTTTTTTTATTTAGTTCTGTGAATTAAAATATATTAGGAGGTAGTCTAAATCGCTCCTCATATAAATCCTTAGTAAAAAAATCCTTAATTGAAGTAAAAAGTGCTTACAAAGTCGGTCGTTGGCGGCGGTATAAGCCTTAAAATATGTTTTCAACATTCCCAAGACTGAAAATTTTAATATGATATTGCAAAAGTCCTTTCCATTTTCTCAGCTACCTCTTCAAATACTCAACTCAGCTTCTACATGAAGCATGTAAATATAGATATTAAAGTGACTCTGTGCACACAACCGCTTCTTGTAAGCTTCGATAAGTGATTACATATTGTGCTCTTAGTCAAATGTTTTATTTTGCTTACCTGCTCTAACGTCATCATCAGCGAATACAGGCTCGACTTTCACTAGGAGTGGACCTGGTAACGCAAGGTTCACATCTTCGTTCAGCTCTGCATCAGTTTGACATGCTGCAAATAAAGATAACACTATTGTAAAGTAAAGGAATAATGCAATTGCAGATCGAGTATTAACACCAGACATGTGATTGTCATTATGTACTTTCTAAAAAACACAGGCAGGACAAAAAAAAAAGATTGTGTGGTTTTATGAAACCACAGTAAAAGCTAAACTTTTTTTCACATTACAGACATTTACTTATTACTTATAACAATCTATTCTCGACTTGTACTTGTATCTCGACTGGTGCTTGTGTTGCTGTCACTAGTGCCTCCGTAACAATTGGCACCCGTTTTCAGCCGCTTGCATTTTTGACGATACCTGCGGCATCGTTCCGCATTTAGTTGCTTTTGATGTAAAAGTTTTCCTGTAACAATATTTTCACTTCACCACTTTGAACGGTACTAGTAGTCGGCATGGCATCTGTTAAATATAAAATTAAATATATTGAATATAAGTTGTTGTCAAGGGTTTACCAATTGTTAATAAAAAAACGAGACCTACAGTACTCGCATATGATGTGTAACATGTGACAAAATACTTATGAAATTAATTAATTATCGGGTCGTACATTCGCGGGCCGACCCTTCGAATAGTAGTATGTCATCTTTGCCTTTGCCATCACACTAGGCGGCATGGCTATGACAACCTTAGTTTTCGAGAATTAAAAAACGTTCGCATTTCCTGTTACACATTTCCGTCCCATTTCACGAAATCACTCCCACAAATTGCAGGAAAGCGAGAGCAAAGATGTTACACATCAAAAAAAAAGTTAATAAATTCAAGCACTCAAAACTGAAATAAATCCATAAACAACAACATGCACCAGCAAAAAGTTCTAAAAATTTTATATAAAAACTATGTTTACTCACCAAGATCTTTTTTTCTTTTTCTATAAGCACGTGCTCTGTCGGCGGCGTTCTGTTTTTTACGGCGTAAAATTATTTCATCGTCATTCATTTTTGCACTATTCTTTGTTGTTACCAAAAGCAAATAAATAACATTTACATTAAACACTGACAAAAACAAACAAAATAGCGTGGAGCAGTGGAGCACTGGCACAAATGTCCAGTGTGACCATCTCGAAAATGATGAATCTGCCCGACACTAGCAAAAAATCCGCCAAAACCTGCCAAACTCGACTCAGAAAATGCCAAAAATATGCAATCATTTTATTGCCTCCATGGGGATGGAAATGAATAAGTAATATACATAAAATAACTTATTCAAAGGCATTCGAGATAATTTTGCTCAAATTATCCAGTAATAAAAACGGTAAATTGTGTTCCACTAGCATAGTAGCACTAAAACTTTGTTCTGCTGTTTTCACTCTCTTTGAACTCAAATATCAAAAAACTGTTGCACCTGAAATAGTTGAATGAAATTAGATTTTCAAAACTTACAATCTCCGGTAAAAATGAATTAGAATAAAAAAAACAAATAAGAACTAGGGAGGTAGGGAGCGCGCGGGTTACGCGGAGGGCTGGTAGCGTAGCGTACATAGTAATTTTTATTTTCTTTGATACTGCACGCACGCATACACACAATTTGAGTTAAAATGACACGACAAATGTAGCCAGCTCAGTAAGTAAAATATTTTCCTAAATTTTCTTACCTAATATAATAACTAATAAGTCATGAAAATAAAGTAAAGATTAAGACATAGAATGACATTTCTCAATGTCTATAAGGATTTCCTTGAAATCTGTCAAATTCTGCCCCTTTCTTTCTTGATATCTGCCAAATTGTGCCACTTTTTCTAAATCGTCCGCTTGTTCTGCCAGAGGTCAAATTTACAAGCCAAATCTGCCCAAATGGCAGAAATCTGCCATAAATGGTCACCCTGCAAATGTCAAAAGAGATGGTAGGTAAACGTCACAGTGAAAAAATCGTTGTGATCAAACGTTCCAGTCACGTTATTATGAGTCGTCTGTTCGTTCCGATAACCGATTCCGACAGTTCCACTCGTACTCGTTCGTTGACCAACCGCGATCGCTTGCGACCGGCGCCGGCGTCACCGGCGTGAATGTGTGTGAGCGAGAGATTTACCTATTTCACAGACCAGCCAATCGTTTGTATTTCCATCTTGCTCGTTTACAGCACAAATAATTGAAAATGCTAAACACGTTAAAAAACCGATTTCCATCGCAACAACTTAGTACATTTTGCATTAATATTTTTGGTTTATGTTAATTTTCTAATAAAGTACTACACCGATTTTAATAAAATTTATATGTAACCACACGGGAAGCACTAGCTTTCAAATAAAAAAGAATATTAAGAATCGGTTCATCCAGTCAAAAGTGACCAGCCAATCGTTTGTATTTCCATCTTGCTCGTTTACAGCACAAATAATTGAAAATGCTAAACACGTTAAAAAACCGACTTCCATCGCAACAACTTAGTACATTTTGCATTAATATTTTTGGTTTATGTTAATTTTCTAATAAAGTACTACACCGATTTTGATAAAATTTATATGGGACCACACGGGAAGCACTAGCTTTCAAATAAAAAATAATATTAAGAATCGGTTCATCCAGTCAAAAGTGACCAGCCAATCGTTTGTATTTCCATCTTGCTCGTTTACAGCACAAATAATTGAAAATGCTAAACACGTTAAAAAACCGACTTCCATCGCAACAACTTAGTACATTTTGCATTAATATTTTTGGTTTATGTTAATTTTCTAATAAAGTACTACACCGATTTTGATAAAATTTATATGGGACCACACGGGAAGCACTAGCTTTCAAATAAAAAAGAATATTAAGAATCGGTTCATCCAGTCAAAAGTTATGAGGTAACACACATAAGGAAAAAACATACAGACGCATTGAGAACCTCCTCCTTTTTGGAAGTCGCTTGAAAATTGGTCAGCATTGGCACTGTCTTTTTGTTAGGTCAGGTAGAGCTTACAAAGAGTAGTAAGTTAGTGAATAGAAATAGAGAGTACAAAATATGCGAGTTTGATTTGAATAGTTTCGTAGGTAAATATTTAACAATAGGACCTCCTCCTTTTTGGAAGTCGGAAAAAAAGAAAGAAAGTAGATGGCTTAGCATATGGTTTCTACTGAGTAATTGGGTATGATTTTATCATATTTTTGTTTTACCACAATTATTTAGGTGCCTACTTATATGGTCTTAAAAAATATTTATTTAAAGCTTTTAATTACTTGCAATATTTGTAGTTAGTTTGTTTGTTTATTACGTAGTAGGTAGGTAGGTTAAAATCTTGCAATCGGTTTTAGAGCAACTTCCTGGGGTCCGATTGAGCTAAAATTTGGTATGAAGCCGTATTCCCGATATTCCTTTTGGTATTTTAAAGTTGATCTAATGATGAACTTTAGAGGTGTAAGTAAGGTCTCAGGATCATTTTTTATATTCTATTTGAGCATAAAAACTCTTTTGAAATAAATACTTTAACCTTAAAGTTTTAGGTGTTTCCAAAATTATTTTCATATTAAATGAACTTTAAAAAGAGCTGTTATAATATATAACTTTTTAATTAAATTTAATAATTACGTAACCTGTAGAGCCCACCTACTTAATTTGTCACTTCTTTTAAATTTTAAATATTCTATGGTCATGGTTATGACCTTGAAGTAGAAACAATCTAAACAATTAGGTATAATTTACAATTGCATTTTGGGTAGCATTAACATGAACACTTTTTTCAACTTTCTAAATTCTTTTAGTGCTTTTGAGAAAGCTTGTAGCGCTGTTACGTGTACGTAAATTGCGAGAAGAAATCAGAATTACCTATCTCGCGCCAAATTAAAAATTTTGTGTACTTCTAAAAAGTGGATTTTTTTTTAAAGTGGACTGTATTTATAATTAGAGTATAGTATAAATAATTACGTGAGTAAATATTGTGATGCTTACTAAAAAACAAAGACACAATAAAAGCACGATCGTATAGGAGCGGCGTGAAAGGGGTATAGGCAGTAGGTACAGTCGACGTCAAAGATATATTTACACTTGAGAGTTACAAAAACATCTTTACATTTAATTAACGTGAAATATGAAAGTGCTAAAGGGCCTCCCACGCGGTGGACCGATGACCTGGTGAAGATCGCGGGAAGCCGATGGATGCAGGCAGCGCAGGACCGGTCGTCGAGGAGATCCTTGGGGGAGACCTTTGTCCAGCAGTGGACGATTTGTGGCTGATATGATGATGATGAAAGTGCTAAATTTACACTTAATGTGCCCAATATTACGAGTGCACGAAGAGATCCGTAGGAGAACCAAAGTAACCGACATAGTTCTCAGAATTGCTAAACTTAAGTGGCAGTGGGCGGGGCACATTGCTCGTAGAACATATGGCCGATGGGGCAGTAAAGTTCTCGAGTGGCGACCACGCACCGGAAAGCGTAGTGTAGGCAGGCCTCCCACTCGGTGGACCGATGACCTGGTGAAGGTCGCGGGAAGCCGCTGGATGCGGGCAGCGCAGAACCGGTCGTCGTGGAGATCCTTGGGGGAGGCCTATGTCCAGCAGTGGACGCCCTTCGGCTGATATGATGATGAGGTGCCCAATATAAGTTTACGCTACTTCACCCGTGTAATGTGGCAACATTTCAGGTGTAAAATTATTTTTGACGTCGACTGTACCTATTATATCAATGGAAGTAAACTCCTAGGTAGTTGGTAAGTAGTAGATTCATATTTAGTTTAATAAACACGCCACACCAACATTGAGTTGTTTATTATGTGTCAGCTCTAAGCTTGTTCAAACTTAGTGTAAATAATTTTTAAAGTCTATTAACTTACAAGAAGGCACGAATAGGTTTTTATTTGTGTTGCGGGTAATACAATTTTGTGTCAGGTAGGATGATGATAGAAGGATTTCTTTTCAAGTTGCAACCTGTGCACAAACTAGCCATAAATTTTAATAACTGCAAAACAAAACGCTATCTTTCATTTAAAACATAAATGTTTTTACTCCCCAGCCAAGAGACCAACCAATTAATTAGATTTTGGTTCTCAACACAAACAAAAAGAATCGCAATCACAATGCAATGCCTTGTGCCTGACCTAACTAACAATAAACCGAACTGTAATGAAATAATCCACTGTTACCAGAAGGAACGGATATCCGAACTAACGACAGATTGAACTTATTCTGTTTAAGTAAGTAATCGACGTTACAAAATCACGGTGATTTTTAATCGTGACTTTGAAATCACTGGAACAACAGTCACAGTGATAGAAAATAACGACTTTTCTCAACTCTGGAATAGTCTATAACACTACACCACCATTAGTAGATCTGATGCGAACTATAGGCGTCGCCATATTGGCCTCGGCTACACATGATAGTTTTGTCCTCTGTACCGTAGCCAAAGATTACTAAATAGTTGCCGTAGCTCCAAGTCAGCTTTCAGGCCTCTTGGAGCTACGGTACAGAGGACGAGACGATCATGGCTGCTCTGACGAGCGCCTTTCACTTTATCCCTACTCCGCGGCCGAACGTCACGCGAGATGCAACACATAGACGAAAAAGTTTGAGACGATGTAATAAAATTATCTCACACTTATTTTTCATTGCGGTGCATAGAAGGAGAAAGGAACCGCTGAACCGATCGATCTCAAAATTTAGGGGGGCCTTTGGGGTACATTAGACTGTAAAATTTTCTTCTAACCTAAGCTTTTCTCCCAATATTGTCGAAGATACAGTCAATTAACCAAAAAAAGGGAAAATGCCATTTTTTTTGCTCTTTTTTCACGTTAACGTTACAGGTGGTTTTTTTTTCCAATCAACCATGACTGATTCTTGTAGGAAATTTTCTGCAAAAAACAAAACCCCCTATCCGCTTGCTGGGTGACCAGTAGTTTCAGAGATATCGGCAGTTGAATGAAAAAGGATCATTTTGCATTCAAAATTCGATATCTCGAAGACAAATGGTCGTATCTGACTCCCGCAAAAAGCAAGTTGAAGCTGAATGAACAGGCTATGCGACCTATATATTGGTTTAGCTCAAAAAAAAATCCATGCCCGTAGAGTAAAAAAATATGTAAAAAATTAAAAAAGTTTTTTCTTCGTGCTTTATCCGAGAATTGTATAGCTACCGGAGCTCCAAAAAAATCGAAAATTAGAGTCTTCAAGCTTCAAAAGCTATGCCCATTTTTCACTGAAATACAGCCTGTTGAAAATTGCCAAAAAATTTGCGATCCGCATATATAAATTATTTTGAGTTTGTGTGGGAATTATTTTCATTATTATCTGGATGAAAATTATACACATTTTAAAACACATTCCTTAGTAACTAAGTATATTTGCCACTCGGGAATTCTACTCTAGCATTTTCATCATCATATCAGCCGAAAGACGTCCATTGCTGGTTAGAGGCCTCCTGTAAGGATATCCACAATGACTGGTCTTGCGCAGCCCTCATCTAAAAGCTTCCCGCTTACTATGGGCCTCATAAAAAGACTCAACGTCAATGGGCAATGGAGTAAAAATGCTATGCTCGGAGTTTCGCTGTGTGATCTAATCACAAACGAGGAGATCCATAGGACAACCAAAGTAACCGACATAGCTCTCAGAATTGCTAAACTTAAGTGGCAGTGGGCAGGGCACATAGCTCATAGAACAGATGGCCATAAGTGCAGTAAAGTTCTCGAGTGGCGACAGCGCACCGGGTCACGTAACAAAGGCAAGCCTCCCACTCATGGACGGACAACCTGATGAAGGCCATGGGAAGCATTTTAAATGATTAGAACTATAAATTTATGTAATAAAAATATGGTGTCTGAATAAAGGGCCACAAGATGACCCACTCATGGCTAAATCCAGTTTATGGAAAATACTTTCTCTGTCACAGAAAGTTTTATCTTACGAGAGGCCTATTTGGAAGACTTGCCTTGGTCTATTTGGAAATCTCTGAATAGACTGCAGATTCAAGTTGGCCTATGTAGGGAAAATATGTATCGTTAGGGTTTCTGTGATGGAGATGAGTGTCCATGTGTAGTTAGCTCACAAACTATGACACACTTATTGGCTTGCCCTGAGTGCCCAGACACCTGCGCAGCGAAGACCTCTGGGGGCCCACTGATAACTGCTAACTACTGGGCCAGTAAAATATAAAATAGTTAAGTGACCATATTACATTCAAACCATTGATTTGAAAAGAAGAAGACTTATTTTCCATCGAATCTTCTATGTCAGATTTCCATTCAGCGTGCCTTTTCAGGGTAAACAGATTTGCTCCGGAATCTGCAAGAAGAGTTGCTGAAGATCTACGGAAGCAGCGGCCAGTGTAGTATTGTGGATCTGGTAAGTTCAAAAAAGTTGCTATTTCTTTAGGCATTGCAGCTAATTGGTTCTTTCCAATGACTTGTTTCACACATTTTCCATTCTTATAGTTTAAAAAAAATCTGTCTGTCACTGTGTGTATTGGACGGAGTTCTTGATATTTTTTTACATACGAAAGTAACTCTTCAGAGACAACAAATCGACGATCTGTCTTAGTTTTAGCATTGCGCACGGTTATAACAATTATGTCATCATGGCATTTGATGTCTTTTGTGGTAATATTACAGAGTTCTGTAGATTGGCATGCTCCGCTGACACCTAAAATAAGAGCAACCTGTAACAAATAAACCAAATAAAAAGTTACAGAAGCACAATACAACTTTCGTTTACAGGGGATGTTCCAGGACATATGGATAAATCAAACAGGGGCATTTTTATTTGTTTAAATAATAATAAAAAAAATTAGAAAAAAACCATTAAAAATACAGTAAACTTCCACTACATGAAAAATTTGTACCCTTCAGGTTGAAGTGCACAAAGCTGGGCTGCCATTAAATCCAAAAATAGGTTTGATTGAGTTTACACAGTGGAAGAGCCTCGCTCTCCCCTATGGCAGCCTGGTTACGTGCATCCCAACCAACCTCCATTATGAACTTTTTGTTTTGTGTTTGTAATCTGTATAAAAATATTAATTCAAGTAATACAAGGCAGATTTTTTTACAGCGTTCTAAGAAAAATATTAACTGTAGCTTTTATAGTTTTTTTTTGTTTCAGCACTGTGGTTTTATGAAAAAATAAAAAGTTCATGACTTTTAGGTTGAACTCACAAGGCTGGAATCCATACCTGAATTAATTATCTGAATTCCGGCAGCTTCCCTCACAAACATCTGAAAAATTCAGATTGACCAGTAGTCTCATATTTCTGGGCTCAGGCAAATGGAAGGAACGTCAAATTACGGAAGAGGAGTTAATAACTTAATTTATTTCATTAACTATTTTAATTTAATGTTGCAATAAAATCTTAAATTTTTGTATCCATGCTTATTCTTTTTTTCCCGGTCATGTTATCTTCAATAGAAGTGTCCCACACTAGGATGCCCTTCTATAGACAAAATAAAATTTTCTGTAACAGACATTATGGACCGCACACAACAAGTCTGTTTGTATCTGCTTGCAGTGTCAACTGAGCTAGTTTCATAATCTGATTCCATTGTGTGCTCAACTCCTAAAATGTACAGAAATACATAATCTTCAATTTGTCGGTTCTGAATTCATAATGCTTGTCAGAATGACTGACACATCGATTTGAAAAAATCATAATCTGAAAAGTCAGTGTCAGAGCATAATGACATTATATGCAATTCCAGCCTTTTTTAATTCATATTCATCTTCATCATCATATCAGCTCATATACATCCTCACCGAGGGGCTCGAGCCTACCCTGAATTAGGGCGATCGGGCCTTAGTCGACCACACAGGCCCAGTGCAGGTTGGTCAACTTCATACACAACCTGCGAGTTTTTTGCAGGCGTGTGCAGGTTTCCTAATGATGTTTTTCATCTCCGTAAGAGCGTCGGATAAACATACATATGAAATCTAAATTTGAAATCACTTTGGTACATGGCACGATTTGAACCACAACCTCCCGGACAGGAGGCGGCGGTCGTAGCTGTTACGCCACCGACGCTCGTAAAACGAATTTGGATTATGAATTCATAAAAGGATTCCAGCCTTGTTTTAGCCAGCCTTAAACTGTCAAAAATGGAACAGGCATTTGAATGCAGTGTCATTTACCTTTGAAGGCAAAAATTTTGTAAATGTCCTCTGCCATGGCCCTGTTTTATTTCTTCCATAGTATCCGGGACACTTGGTTTAGGTAAAATCTAGAATGACAAAAATCTGTCTCATAAACTTACCTTCATTGCTAAATATTTGTGATCTGGGGCTTTACTCAAAAACTGCTTTATGTTAGCACTAGTGAAAGTCTTTGATTTTTTGCTTTTGAATCCTTCTGATTGCCTTTTTAAAAAAATCTTTAGATTTGTGTAGGTATGCATGTCAATACCGTTTTTTATATGGACAGTACTTTTTAACATGGAATAAATCGACCATAGTGAAGACGGTTTTTTAGTTTTAGCTAGCTCACTGAAATATGATAAAAACACTGTTTCTGAGAAACTATTTGCTTTGTTATTGTTTTTCCAAACCATGAAATTTTCATATGCCCTTATGTATTTAGTTATGGACTTCGCAGATAACAGGTTATCTTTAACTAATTTAGTTTCCTCTTTTTTATTTGGTTTTGGTGGTGTTAAGTCAATTATTTCACTGTCGGAGCTATCGGAACTCATTTTTAGTGTATTATTGATGTAAAAGTAAATTGTAACTACAACCAACCAACTAACTAACCACAGATCTACTAGTAGATTACTGGTAGATCTGTGCAACTAACCAAAATAACGAAACAGCTATTCCGACGCTGGCCACAGGTAACTATTACCCATTACAGCAATCTCAAAAGTATTTTTTTTAAATTTCTTTTGTGGCTCTGGAAACTAAACATGTCAATTTTATCACCAATTTCGTTGTATTTTTTTGTGAATCGGTAACATTCCACTCTCTATTTTTTTCCCTGAATGTTGGCTGTGTTGTGACAAATTTGGACAATCAAGAAACAAACAAAAGTAAACCCTAATGACGTTTGTTGTGACTATTCCGACGCTGGTTGCTATGGGTTACCAGTTGTGACGTCATCACACGCCGGCCAGCTAGCCAGAGTTTATAATTACCTACTCATTTGCTTTGATTTGCTAGAGCACCTACTATGAATGAAGAGGTACATACATTTTGACTCAGCAGAGCCAGCCAATGGTGTTTTGTGTGATGTCAGTAACCCTATCAAAGACTTCGAAGCATCTTTAAAGCTAAAGCAACTCATACATTATTTAAAGCAATTTAGTCAACTTCTTTCCAAGTGGCGAAGTGGGAACGTCGCGTCTTGAAGGCTAGGTAAATCGAAAGAAAAAAGGTAGTAAGTAGATAGAAATCTTTGCCTTTATGCAGTACGCACCCAATAAAATGAGGAAGAGACTGTGAGTGCCCCAGGAGAATTAGGTAAGTGCTTTTGGAAGGACGTAACGGGAGCCCAATACCATAGGAGAGACTTGCAAGCAAATAAATAAACCTATGTTGAAATAAGCTTTATATCTTCGCGATCGATGCGTACTAGCCACAAACAAAGTTATCTGCAATCGAACTGCGCATGACACACGAGTTTGAAATGTTTATAGAATGAGTTGTCCACATCATTCCAGTTGAATAACTTGTAGGTGACGTGTGTCAATGTTTTTTATATTTAATATTAATTGTTCTCCCAATAACGGTCTTCTTATACCAGAGCCCATCTCTTTTACTTGTAGTTTAATATCTCACAACAATATACCTATAATGTTACCATTCTTCTCACTGCTTGCATGGCACTCAAATCAATGAGTATCAATTCCACCTGCAGAAAAACCTTCCAGACACGCTTATCTGTCGTGGACTGGCAAACAGCTTGGAGCGCATTAAATTTACCTAATTAATTGCATTTGCTGCATGCAAGCAAGTGTAAGTAGGAAATTTCTCTTAACTTTGCTGCTTAGAGTAAAGTATGTATGTAAGCAGCAACTTTCTCATTTGTCTGTGCTTGGTTTCAACTAGGTACTCGATGGCGCAGTGATAACTAGAGCCCAAACCATCTTTTGTGACAGCTTGATTGTCCAGTATTGTTTATTTTTGGTTAGTCCAACAGTTTAGTGATAGAATGATCTGTCATGTAAAATCTTAACTGTTTTCTCTTCCAGTTTAGGTGAATGGTAATCATCACAAGTGCAAGAACAAGCAACAATATAGTTCATTGGAGTAAACTGTTATGGTCAGAACAGAATTCCCAACCAAATGAGGAACTGGAAGTCACTCTGAGCTACTTCATCTGCCCACAGAATACTAGGACCCAACAGGTTTTGCCGAACCAGTACCTGTAAATACAGAACCATTTCCTGTTACATTTAAAAGCTCGGAAACTGATGGTGCCTTAATTTCAAACTGCATGAAACCAATGGGGTGCATCCCTTTTACAATTTAATAGAACTTAATCAGTCTTAAAAATTTACAAGACGAATATAGAAAAAACAATGGAATGACGAAAATTAACCAAAAATTACTTGTACGCCTTGTCAACGTTAGCATGGTCTTTGATCTCCTTGCGCTCTGGTCCTGTCTGGGCTATGGGCACCTTCCTCTCGCCCTGGACTGCTGGAGGCCCCTTCCGCGAAGCCATGATAGACAGCACCCCATCAGAAGATAGTCTAGACTCCACTGCCTAAGGAGTGCAACCTTCCGGCAACGTTTAAGGATGTAGAAACATGTATATATTCTGTGTATTCTTTTACCATTATCAACTTGCTATCTTTGTGAATACATTACGCACCTGGAGACATAGCGTAGGCAGGCCTCCCACTCGGTGGACCGACGACTTGGTGAACGCCATGGGAAGCCGCTGGATGGGGCCAGCGCAGGACCGGTTGTGGAAATCCTTGGGGGAGGCCTTTGTCTAGCAGTGGACATCTTTCCGCTGATATGATGATGATCTATGTGAATTCCATTTATATTTGGTGTATTTGTAAAAGTGGTTTTGCAACTCTGTTGGGAATAATAACGAAACAAGGGTGTGTCTGTTGACTACAAATGTTGAAAATGGTCTCTATTGTACACAGAGTAATATGAAGCCAAGGATTCACTTATTGTAGGTTTTCTTTTGTTAATTGAATGTAGGTATTCATTGCAATTAAAATGCCCATTTATATTTTCGTTAGTTTATTTTACATACTTATTTTAACTTGATGGTAGCTTACTATGGGCCTCATAAGAAGACTCAAGGTCACCCAAAGGGCAATGGAGCGAGCTATGCTTAAATTTCTCTACGCGATCGAATCAGAAATGAGGAGATCCGCAGGAGAACCAAAGTAACGGACTTGGCTCACAGAATTGCTAAACTTATGTGTTAGTGGGCAGGGCACATAGGTCATAGAACAAATGGCCCTTGGGGCAGTAAGGTTCTCGAGTGTCGACCGCGCACCGGAAAATGTAGCGTAGGCAGGCCTCCCACGCGGTGGACCGACAACCTAGTGAAGATCACTGGATGCAGGCAGTGCAGGACCGGTCGTCTTGGAAACCCTTGGGGGACTCCTTTGTCCAGCAGTGGATGTTGTTCAGCTGATGACTTATTTTGACGCCTTATTTCGGCACCTTTTGCAAAGAAAATAAAAATATTGAGGGCATTTAACAGAAAGTTGGGTGAGGCGCATAGAGTATAAGGTAAGGTATCCCTGAACTTGAAGAAAAAAAAAGTTGTGTGCTTCCACGGTGGGTATTTAATATAAAAACTGGCCAAGTACGAGTCTGACTTGCGCTAAGTAGGGTTTCAGTCTTTTCATTTAAAAATAAATTGTTTATGTAGTTAGTAATTAGAGCATTATGTACCTATGGAAAATCTATGAACTTTTTATAAATCTATTACTGCTAAACTAAGGAAACATACTTAGCCGTAATAGTTTTTCTTTTAAATTGATTATATGTCAATGTCATCATCAATGACTTCAATATTACTAGGCTACTATTTACTTTATTTTTTTCAGATGTCCTAAAATAGCGGTTTAGCTGGTAGAGGGGGTAGAGGGTGGACACTTTACTAACAAAAATTTGCACTTTAAAGCTTAATATTTCATAAAACCATTCCTTTACTATAATATTACTAGCTGACAGTGCAAACTTTATTTGCGATAATGAAATATACTTTACGACCTATTCCCATTGCCTACCCAAGTACTACACATAATATTTCATGGAAATCGGTCAAGCCGTTTCAGAGGAGTACGAACACAAACACCGTGACACAAGATTTTTATAAATACATATATAGAAGATAAATGCGAAAATGAGTTTGTTTGTTACCTTTTCAGGATTCAACACCTCAACCAATCTTGAAAAAATTCTAAAAATTATTGTTTTGACTTTTTTTGCTTTAATAAAGACCTTTATAGTAGTTTTTCTTTAATATCTATAATGTAGACATTGGCATGTTATAATTTTATTTTTAGTTGAGAAGATTCAATGTTGCAGTTTTTTTTAATTAAGGAGGAAATACTATGAGATTTCATTAGTAATACTAAATAGATAAATACAGTAACTACATACCTACAAGAAGAATTCAGAGCAAAATATTTAGGACAGATAAATATTTTTTTAGGTATGGAAATAGAGAGAACAGAAAATAAATTACACATAAACAAAATTTATTGATAAAATTTTAACACAGTTTAAAATGAACGACTGTAAGTTGGAGAAGACGCCCATTGAAGATAAGTTTGAAGTTCCTGAAAAAGAAGAAATAATAATTAATGTACCATATAAAGAAATAATGGGAAGTCTTGGTTACCTGACCATCAGTAAACCAGATATAACATATGCACCTTCATACTTAAGCATATACATAAATAAACCTACGAAGACTACCTGCAAAGCTGCCAAGATAATTTTAGGATACCTGGAGGGTGGATACTTACCTATAAGAAAGAAAGAAAAGAAAACGTGATTAATGCTTACTGTGACTCAGTCTGGGGACAATGAAAACCTGATATCCTGGTATAGTATCAATATCATTGTCTTCAGCGGAGGCAGACTATGTCAGCCGAGACGTGAGAGAACTGTTGTAAGAAGGGATTGGCGGTATTGTGCAAAATGTGGTGATGTATTGTGACAATGAAAGCGCGATTAAAATGATGGATAACAGTGAGAACACAAAACGAGCAAAGCCGACTTCAAATATCACTTTGACATTGTGATTATGAAACGTTTATCAGTCTATGAGTGAAGAGAATTTGATAGACATTATGACGAAACCGTTGTGCAGTGTGAAATTTAATTACTTTTGTAACTATTTGTTTAGTAATTCGTAGAATTAATTGTAAAAAAAAATTGTAAACATTAATAAAATACGGTAGTGATGGGACTCGAATCACATTTGGTTCGAATGAAGACGGTCACCGAGCATGTAATCACTACGTTTATGACGGTGAAGACTTGATTCGAATGAGATTCAATGTTGATTCGAATCATCTTAACAATTCGAATCAGATTGATGATTCGAATCTTATATTGCGCGGTAAGCTTAACTTATAGATGAGACGGTTGAAATTCTAAAAAGTGATGTTAGTTATATTATAATTTTTCGTTCGTAGTTTTTTAAAAAGTGGTTTTATAGAGGTTTGTTAGTTAATATTTTAGAAGTAATTTGAACACGGTGACTTTAAAAAGCGTTTACGAAATATTTTTAAAATTACGTTTTTGATAGTGAAGTATTTTTGGTGTAAATAATACAAGTGTGTGTAGCGTAAGCGTGTAAATAAAGTGAAATGTTTGTGTTTCGCAGTGAAGACATAGTAACTACCTAACAATTTGAAAATTATAGAACCGTTAAAAAAAGTGTAGTTTGGGACTTTTTACGTATCTAAATATTTTTTTATCTATTAAACGATTTTATTGATTCGATTCAAAGTATAAATTCGTATTGATTCGAATGTATCAATCAATTCGAATCGAGGGATCATTCGGATCATGGTTCGAATTTTTGCCGGGTTATTCGAATTGATTCGAATATTCATTTTCGATTCGAGTCCCATCACTAATCGGATTTATATTCGCTTTGCATTGTTTTGACTTGTTTTTTTTTTAAATATGATGCGTAGACCAGTGTTGTCATTTATTTAGGGTTGTCATGTTAAGATTTTAAAAGCCACGAAATTGTAAAATGTTGCTGTCATCATCATCATATCAGAAGGAAATCGTCCATTGCTGGACAAAGGCCTCCCCCAAGGATTTCCACGACGACCGGTCCTGCGCTACCCGCATCCATCGACTTCCCACGATCTTCACCACGTCGTCGGTCCAACGCGTGAGAGGCCTGCTTACGCTAAGTTTTCCGGTGCGCGGTCGCCACTCGAGAACTTTACTACCCCATCGGCCATCTGTTCTACGAGCTATGTGCCATGCCCACTGCCACCTCAGTTAAGTGATTCTATGAGCTATGTCGGTTACTTTAGTTCTCCTGCGGATCTCGTTTCTGATTGGATCACGCAGAGAAACTCCGAGCATAGCACGCTCCATTACCCTTTGGGCGACCTTGAGCCGTCTTATGAGGCCCATAGTAAGCGACCATGTCACAGTTCCGTAAGTCATCACTGGCAACACACACTGGTCAAAGACCTTAGTCTTGAGACACTGCGGTATTTGGGACATGAAGATATTGCGAAGCTTCCCGAACTCTGCCCAGCCGAGTTGGATTCGTCGATTGATCTCTTTCTTGAAGTTGGACCTGCCTAGCTGGACTGTTTGTCCCAGGTATACATATTCGCCAACAACTTCCAGTGTAGAATCTCCAACCTTTAGAGGGGTGGGTGCGACACGGACATTTAACATTATGTAACGCAACGCCTCAGCCAATTAGTGTGCCTCACTAGCCTGTGTGACAAAAATAATGGAAACTGGGGATAAAAACCCTTACGGAGTTTGCCACATATGATACGTAAGATTTAGAGGTTCGGGCCTAAACGGAGTTTTAAGAAAAAAAAAATGTTATGGGGTAAATTAGAATATATGTATTTTATGATTATTTTAAAAGGAAGGAACAATAAACAATATGAGTATAAAAAAAGGTGTGATTACATTGGTTGACCGTGTTGAAAATTTAAAACAATGACCTACTTTATTTATGGACAATTCCCGGAAATAAATTTAAAGTTACAATTTTATTAGTATATAAAAAGGTTATTTTATAGAATGCCGGTAGGCAACGATCGCTACCGTCCCTTTGGTACTTAAATAAGTTACTAAGTTACTTTCAGACCGATGTTAGTGGGATAGGTCATCTGTAGTCTCATATATATAATACACTACCAAAGTTGGCCTATGCTCTACATTGTTTCAGTTTTTTTTAAATTAAGTCGAGGGGTGAGGGCGGTGAGGGGGAGTGCGTTAACCCCCCTCTTCAGATAAAATTAGTTAAGAAATTTTAACTATAAGGTCATCTTTGACAAGAAATCTGTTAAAACTATAGATTAATGCGCTTTAAATTATGGGGGGGGGGGATAATCTGGGAGAGTGGGATAAATCCCTTCCTAGATAGGGGGAACGTGGATCCACCCATTTAAAGAAAATGAATTTCGCATTTTTACTATAAGGTCATCTTTGACCAGAAATTCGCTTTTTCTACCGAAATCTAATTATACTAGGGCGCTACATAAGTTTTGTCGTACTTTGTAGAATATTTTTTTTTTCGAAGTAGTCACCACCGGCAGTAATACAGGTCTTCATACGTGTAAACCAGGTGCTGAACACATTGTTCCAGTATCCTTCTGGAACACAGCCGCATATCTCCTCAAAAGCTCCTATAAGCTCGTCATCGCTCGAAAACATGCGTCCCTTTAGTTGTTTTTTTACATAAGGGAATAGTGCAAAGTCGCATGGCGCTAGATCCGGACTATAAGGAGGGTGTCCCAACAATTTGATTCCAGCTTGGTGCAAATAGTTTGTAGTTTTGCCGGCTCGATGTGCAGGGGCGTTATCTTGATGCTAGAGCCAAGTATCGAGTCTTGAGTTTGGTCGTTAATTTTTTAAAGCTTCTAATGCACGAGGTAAACATTCTTCTGTGTACCCTGCAGCAGTAAAGGTCTGCTCTTTATCATGCACAACCGTAGCCAATATTCCTCTCTTAGTAAAAAATACAGCAACCATTCTTTTCTTTACGGATCGGGACATTTTCACAGACGTCGGCGGTGGTTCATCTTCAAATACCCACACTTTATTCTGGGATTTAGTAGGTACGTCGAAATAATACAGTCACGTTTCATCACATGTAACAATCGAGTTCACGTAGTTAGATCGGCCGTCTTCAAATTTTTTTAACATATCACGAGACCAAGTCACACGTTGCTCCCTTAGCACGTCAGTCATCGAGTGTGGTACCCAGATATAACAAAGTTACCCTACTTTCAAATGGTCGTGAAGAATCCGATGAACAGTTGGTGCGCTTAAGTTGAGGGTTTCCTCGATCTGTCAATATGTCGCACGTCGATCTTCATCCAATAGTTTTCGTACAGCCTCAATGTTATTATCGGTAGTCACTTCTATCAGCCTGCCAGACCTTGCTTCATCCTCCAAGTTAAAATTGCCGCGATTGAATTGAATATACCACCGTTCTATGGTCCTCAGAGATGGACAAGTTTCCCTGAGTGCACTATTAATTTCCTCGAAACATAACGAATATCATAACGAGAAATTGCCGCCATTTTCATTTAGAAAATTAATTTAAAAATCGAACAAACGATTCCTTGCAACTAAATTTGTTTTTTGTTGTTTTTAAATTACTTAGATTTTATGGCTGTGGCCTCAAATCACAATATTATTATATGTAGTTTGCATGCGACAAAACTTATGTAGCGCCCTACGTACCTTCGGGATCCGAGGGGGATATGGAAGTTTTGACCAGAAATTCGCGATTAGGTACCTACTTAAATCTTAACCATACCTTCGGGATCCGAGGGTGATGTAAGCGTATTAGATTAGGGAAAATGTGGGGGTCGGTCAGGGTGCATTGCAAAAACGTAGTTTTCGAGACATTGATCATTGTATATGTTATGCTATATTTACTTCCACTATAGCTTTCACTTTTAAGCAATTAGGAGTGCGACTGCTCCGGTGCTACGGGAATGGCAGCCCCTTCGCCCTTGCGTAACAAAGCTTAGGCACCCGGGCGAACCGCAGCGGCTGATGCTGGTCGCCGAAGGCAGGGGCTGCCCTTTTTCGCGCCTTCGAATAAAAAAAGACTTCGGGAACGCAGGGAGGTGAACGCGTTCTAACAAGCGAGAGCCCTAAATTTTTACTTTCGTAACTGGTAGATCTGCTACAGATGGGGAGGTATATTCAATCAAACCTGACCGTACATAATATCGCTTGTTTCAGTTGCTCAAGTAGTTGGCGTGGGCCCTACGCTCTACGCTATTAAAAATCTTTCAGATCGATGTTAGTGGGATAGGTCATCTTTAGTCTCATATATTTATTACACTACCAAAATTGGCCTATAGTCTATATTTTTTTCAGATTTAAAAAAAATATTTAGTTGAGGGGGGTGAGGGGGAATTTTTTAACCCTCTCCCCAAATAAAATTAATTATGAAAATTTTACTCTAAGGTCATCTTTGACAAGAAATCTGGTACAGCTATAGATTATTGTACTTGAAATTGGGGGGGGGGGGGGGGGGTTAAATGGGAGAGAGGGATAAACCCCTTCCCTAGAAAGGGGGTTCGTGGATCCACACTTTTAAAGAAAATGATTTTCAAATTTTTACTGTAAGGTCATTTTTGGCCAGAAATTCGCTTTACCTACGAAATCTTATCAGACCTTCGGGATCCGAGGGGGATATGGAAGTACTAAGGTAGGGAAAATGTGGGAGGGTTCCTTCGCTCAGGGTGGATTGAGGAAACGCAGTTTGATTTGATATTTGTAAATTTATAGGTTATTTATTCGTTATGAAACTTTTCATCCACTTTTAAGCGATTTAGGAATGCTTCTGTTCCGGCGCTGCGGGAGTGGCAACTCCTTCGCCCTTGCATAACTAAGCGTAGGTACCCGGGCGAACCATAGATGAATGTCCTTACAGTTCCGGTTTTTTCAGCTCTAGTGACAAGTAACCAACATTCAAATAACTTTTTCTAGAGTGTTTACATTCTTTTTTCTAGGTGTTTACATTGACTTTGCTAGGTGTTTACATTCTCTTTGCTAGAGCTTCGCCAGCGTCGATTTAGGCCCCGCCCAATAATAACCTTCCAATCAAAGAGAATATAATCTTCCAATAACAAACCATTTTTTTTTCCTTCGCCCTTTTAAGGCAGGCTAAGGCTCATTGGCCATACCGCCTAGTCTTCAGTATATGTTTTTCAGTAGTATATTCACGTCTTCAGTAATTTTCAGTATATTTTTCAGATTATGTAGTCAAAAGCTCATTATATTGGTCAAATCCAGATGACCAGTCCATTTTTTTGTTTTCAATATAATTGTTTCGTCACATTTTTCTCCTTTTCAGTCTTCAAGGTCACTGTTTCTTCACGTTCACATCATATCATTGTCTATAAACTAACCTAACCTCAGAGATATGCTATATATAAAGGGAGGTAGATAGGTTACGTGCATCCAAAAAGTGAAGCAAAAACAAGATGCCAATTGGGGGACACGATAATGCACGACACGATATTATTCAACACGAGATTAGCCGGCCCGTGAATGTACGACACGATAATTCAAGTCCTGGTACATGAATTATCAGCCTGTACATTCCCGTGTCGTGTATTATCGGCTGTACATTATCTGCTCGTGTCGATACTTCGCGGCCAGTATTAATTCAAGTCACTCGGTACACGTAACACCTGCCCGCTACCATTTTTTGTAAAGTATAATACTTACATATTTGGAGTAAGGGGGAGAATGGCTATAACATCCTTGCCGACCCCAACTGTCAACCTCTCCTGCAAGTGGCACTCCCTGCTAGATAACGGACGAGGCTCTGGCGACCGAGCAAAGGCGGTATAACCTTACACCCAGCCGGACAACCAGCTGGAAGAGGGAATCAGCGACCTTGGGGGCCAAATACCCCGAAAACGGCTGGTGCAGAAGGCAACGGGAAACCACTGCACTATTTTCCCAAGAAAACCACAATGAAAAGTTCACCTACGAAGAATGCGTTGTTATGCGATCCGACTGACCCTCGGCGCCATCGCGATTCCGGGTCGCATGGTGTGAAGAATGTTACCGGCCACTTCACTGTGAACCACCAGGCGGGAAGTGGAAGCAATGCCACTGGTCAAGGTACAGGATCACAAAAAACCCCATTACGGAAACAGCTGCGCATGGGTACTTGGAATGTAAGAGGGTTGCTAAAAGTAGGGAAATTGGACGTTGTTGAACGAGAGATGGCGAGAAACAAAATAGATATACTTGGGATCAGTGAGACGCATTACAAAGGAAACGGTCATTTTGTTACAGACAATGGCAACATCATGTACTTTTCAGGCGGAGATAATAGCGAAAATGGAGTTGCCTTCATAATACCAAAAACACTACGGAACAACGTCAAAGGATATCAGACTCCGAATGATAGAATGATCGCAATAAAACTGGATGCTAGTCCTGTACCCATCAACATCATACAAGTATATGCACCCACATCTAAATGCAAAGAGGAAGTCTCTGATGAGTTTTATGCCAATTTGGATGCGTTGCTACGCACTATACCATCCAGGGAAATTATGGTTGTGATGGGAGATTGGAATGCTAAAGTAGGCGATACCAAGGGAAGCTCACTTAAAGGCACTCTGGTGGGCAAATGGGGCCTCGGTGTACAGAATGACAGGGGTGAAAAATTTCTTCAATACTGTATTGAAAATCAGCTCACTGTAATGAACACCTGGTTTGACCAGCATCCAAGAAGACTGTACACTTGGACTTCACCAACAGGCCACCGAAACCAGATTGACTACATTACGATAAAGTCCAGATGGCGGTCGTCAGTCATCAACGCCAAGACGCTTCCTGGTGCTGATTGCGGCAGTGACCATGAGCTGCTCATTGCAGACTTTAGACTGCGCTTGAAGAAAATCCGTCCAAAAACTCCGAAGGCAGTCACACTGAATGGACCGGCTTTAATCCACTTCCACAACACAATTGACTCAAAGATCAAGTCCATAGAATGTGAACCATTTGACTCTAGCGAAGCAGACTGGAGTAACCTGAAAAGGGAGATTCTGCTCACGGTCAAAGAGAGTGTGGCACTTCACAAATCTATCAGGAAAAGAGAAGAGTGGATAAGTCAAGAGTCGTGGGACCTGATAGAAGAGAGACGAGAATTGAAGAGCGCTGGTTTAAGTAATCAAAGCGACCGCGAGCGTTACAATCTTCTACACAAGGAGGTGCAAAAATCTACACGGAGGGACCGAGACATGTACATCAACGGACTGTGCGATGAGATTGAAGGACATGCTGACAAATGCCAAGCGAAGGATCTTTTTATGAAAGTCAAACAACTGACCGGCACCTTCAAACCGAAAAGTTGGATTGTGGATGACAGTAAAGGTAACACTTTAACAGAACTGGAACAAGTTCTAGAAAGATGGAGAAGTTACTGTTATGAACTGTATCGGGATGAAAAGGGACAACTAACGGAACGAAGATGGTATGAACACCCGGAAGAGCCCGCCATTTTGCTTTCTGAAGTGCAGAATGCCATACAGAAACTTAAACACAAAGCGGTTGGCCCTGATGGAGTGTCGGCTGCAATGCTACAACACCTAGGTGCAGAGGGTACTAAGTTCTTACACCAGATATGCAACAAGATCTGGAAAACTGGCCAGTGGCCAGAAGACTGGACCGAATCTGCTGTCGTGCCACTTCACAAAAAGGGATCCACTAGAAAGTGTGAAAACTATCGCACGCTGTCACTGATGTCTCACGCTAGTAAAATCATGCTCCATATCATAAATACCAGGATGTCAACATTTACAGACCACCAGATACCCAATGAACAATCAGGCTTCGTTGCTGGAAAAGGAACTAGGGAACAGATATTGAACGTACGAGTACTCATTGAAAAATGCAGAGAGTTCAATAAACCGTTGGTCTTGTGCTTCATTGATTACGCCAAAGCATTTGACTGCGTTCAGTGGAGTACTATGTTTGATGTGCTTGCGGAAATGGGAGTCCCCCCCCCACCTCATATTCCTGATACAGAATCTGTACCTAGATGGCACTAGCTTTGTGAAACTGGAAGACCAGCAGTCGAAGTCCTTCCACACTGAACGAGGCGTGCGTCAAGGCTGTATTTTGTCGCCAAAATTGTTCAACTTGTACGGCGAATACATTATGAGAAAAGCACTTGAGGACTGGGACGGAGGCGTATCAGTAGGAGGCTTGCGCATCACTAATCTCAGGTACGCTGATGACACGACCATAGTTGCATCGAGTGAAGTAGATATGGCAATTCTGCTGAAGAAAATAGAAGCTGAGAGCGCCAAACTCGGTCTTAAGATCAACCATTCAAAAACCAAGATCATGGTGGTGGACCGAGCGCAACTTCTGCCGCAAACCGATGCACTCGACGGTTACGAAAAGGTTACTCAATTTGTGTACCTGGGATCTTTGATTACAAATGAAGGCAGCTGTACAGATGAAATACGCCGAAGGGCCGGGATGGCCAAAAGTGCCATGGCGAATCTAGACAAAATCTGGAGGAACCGCGGTATTCGCCGGAAAACCAAAGTGAGACTTGTTCGGGCCTTGGTATTTTCGATTTTCCTTTACGGTGCAGAAACCTGGTGCTGCAAGAGCAACGACAGCAAGAAAATCGATGCGTTCGAAATGTGGTGTTGGAGAAGGCTGCTCAGAATTCCGTGGACCGCTATGAGAACCAACGTGTTCATACTGCAGGAGCTTAACATCACGACGAGGCTCTCAGCAATCTGCCACCAGAAGGCCCTACGCTTCTTCTTCGGACATATCATGCGGTCTCCTAAGCATAGTCTGGAGAAACACATGATCGTGGGTCAGATAGAGGGAAGACGAGCCAGGGGCAGAGCACCCTCAAGATGGATAGACGCCATAAAGAAAACTGTGGGGCCGGACATCCAGACGGCAGTCCACAGCACTTACAACCGCAGCCAATGGAGAGCAAGCTGTTGTGGTCGCGATCCTCAGCACTGAGGGACCGAGGAAGAAGAAGAATGTTATAATAAATACCAATAACATTTGTGTAGTAAAATATTACAAAATACGCGGTTCAAAATACTCTATGGTGAAAATGGGTAGTTGTTGCATAAAAAATATCTTCATATTAAAAATAAGAGCGATGACATACTTTTTTATCTATTAATGTAGTAGCTTACCTTAATACCTTTACAATGGCATCAAAATAAAAAAAGGTTTCTAAAAAAAAATAATTGAAAAAAATCTTGAAAATATACAAATATACTGACAAAATGCCGCCTGAGCAGGCCGGTTTTGTAATCCGTTTAATTTTGCTTTTAAGACCACTGCAATAAAAATATAAGTTTTTATTGTAAAAAATATGTATATTCTGTGAGATTAAACTTGTAAAAATCAAATTATCCCCGTTATTGTATGATTGTAATAATATGTGTGTGATTGCAGTGACAAATAAACGTATTATCTATCTATCTATCTATTGATAGAGTAAAATTTTTGGGCGTAATCCTGGACTCCAAGATGACTGGCGCTCCGTATCTTAACTATGTAACACAAAAATGTGAAAAGAATATTAATGTTTTGCGTGTCCCATCAGGGGTTTGGTGGGGGTCTCATCCATACTGTCAGTAATCTAAATATATACAGGGTCTTCGGCAGATGGTTGAAAATACGAAAATGGGGGATAGGTGGGGTCGCCTCCCACCTATTTTGAGAATTAAAAAAAATCTAGGACTTGTAATTTTTTTTACAGGATTTTTTTTCCTTTTTTTAGAAATTTTGCCATTTTTATACCTTTGAACACATGTAACTTTTTGTTTTTTAAAGCTAGCTCCAAAATCTTTTTTTTAATAGACTTTTATAAGATAGTCGGCTCTAAAAAAAAATATGTTTGTTTCAAGTTATTGCTAAAAACAAAAATGTGGGCCCCCGAACTTAAAAAAAAAGTTGATCAAAAATTTAAAAGTCAACTTTGCGATGCATTTAAAAAAAAAATAATGGGGCTGGAAGGCTTCTGTTTTTTTTAAAACATCTCTAAAGCTTAGGCTTTTGAATGGTATGTAGTTTGTTTCGGTATCTTTTTTGTAACCGGAGTTGTTAATTTTTTTTGCTCAATTGGACCATGTTGACGAAATTCCACTAGTTACATGTTTTGTGAAATGTATCAAATGCAAAGTTGAAAATAATGTAAATACTTACTGTTGGGACGGTTACAAAGAGCAGGTACGTTTTTTACATTCTTGCACACACATAATGGCTATCTTTTGTCATTTATTGGCATATTGGAGTTAGCACTTCCATATGCCAATAAAATGTCCGCATATTCCGCATTGGTAAATTGAGCCATTTTAAACCACAACAAAGTCTTAACAAAACGTCTGATAATAACAAAAAGTGACAAACAACAAAAAAACTTAACAAAATCACAAACGTTAATAACGTTAACGTTTTTTTTTGTTTTCGTTAATTTCACTTTGCTGTGTTTGTGATTTTGTTAAGTTTTTTAGTTGTTTGTCACTTTTTGTTATTATCAGACGTTTTGTTAAGACTTTGTTGTGGTTTAAAATGGCTCAATTTACCAATGCGGAATATGCGGACATTTTATTGGCATATGGAAGTGCTAACTCCAATATGCCAATAAATGACAAAAGATAGCCATTATGTGTGTGCAAGAATGTAAAAAAACGTACCTGCTCTTTGTAACCGTCCCAACAGTAAGTATTTACATTATTTTCAACTTTGCATTTGATACATTTCACAAAACATGTAACTAGTGGAATTTCGTCAACATGGTCCAATTGAGTAAAAAAAATTAACAACTCCGGTTACAAAAAAGATACCGAAACAAATTACATACCATTCAAAAGCCTAAGCTTTAGAGATGTTTTAAAAAAAACAGAAGCCTTCCAGCCCCATTTTTTTTTTTAAATGCATCGCAAAGTTGACTTTTAAATTTTTGTTCAACTTTTTTTTTAAGTTCGGGGGCCCACATTTTTGTTTTTAGCAATAACTTGAAACAAACATAATTTTTTTGAGCCGACAATCTTATAAAAGTCTATTTAAAAAAAGATTTTGGAGCTAGCTTTAAAAAACAAAAAGTTACATGTGTTCAAAGGTATAAAAATGGCAAAATTTCTAAAAAAAGGAAAAAAAATCCTGTAAAAAAAATTACAAGTCCTAGATTTTTTTTAATTCTCAAAATAGGTGGGAGGCGACCCCACCTATCCCCCATTTTCGTATTTTCAACCATCTGCCGAAGACCCTGTATAACTCAAAGGTGACTGACTGACTGACATAGTGATCTATCAACGCACAGCCCAAACCACTAGACGGATCGAGCTGAAATTTGGCATGCAGGTAGATGTTATGACGTAGGCATCCGCTAAGAAAGGATTTTGGGAAATTCCCACGGGAACCGCAAAAATCGGGATCTTCGCGGGCGAAGCTGCGGGCATCCACTAGTTATTAAATAATGCTTTAGTTCGGAGTCATTTTGACTATGGTAAATTTTACTTGAACCTTGTAATAAATCTGCTTTAGAAAAGCTTAATTTAACGCAAGCCAAATTCTTGCGTATTATGACGTAGGCATCCGCTAAGAAAGGATTTTGGGAAATTCCCACGGGAACCGCAAAAATCGGGATCTGCGCGGGCGAAGCTGCGGGCATCCACTAGTTATTAAATAATGCTTTAGTTCGGAGTCATTTTGACTATGGTAAATTTTACTTGAACCTTGTAATAAATCTGCTTTAGAAAAGCTTAATTTAACGCAAGCCAAATTCTTGCGTATTATCCTAGGGGCAATGAACTCTTCTCCAAAAATTGCCCTGCAAGTAGAATGTGTTGATCCTCCTTTAGAATAGGGTATTTTTCACCATTTAAGAAAAAATATAAAAATGCATGTTTCTGATAGCTCTCGCAAAAATTAAACGAGAAACTTCAAAATTTATACATGAAAATTTTTAATCTGTTGTCTATGTCTAAATCTAAAACCACAGATCCATTATTTTATTAAAATCACATCATGAAAGACGGTTTTGTGAAAGCAGATAGTACAAATTTACCAAGGATAAATACGTTATGTCATTTTTTTTTGCGTTACATCCAGACTTCTGTTCTGCCGAGTTGAGAAATGTTAAAACAGCTATGTAAGTACCTGCCCAGATATCGATTTTGAAAGCAATCGGCCCCGTAACTAAAAAGTTCAAAATGGCGGCCATTTTTTTCAATTCTGACAAGTGATTCTTGATTAGGGACTTCAGATATCGATTTTAGAAGCAATCGGTCTAGTAACTAAAAAGTTCAAAATGGCGGCCTCTTTTTTTAATTCTCACAACGGATTCTTGATTAGAGACTTCCTGAACCCCCAGATATCGATTTTGGAAGCAATCGATCAATTAAATAAAAAGTACAAAATGGCAGCCGCTTTTTTCAATTCTGACAACGGATTCGTGATAAGGCAACTCAGGGACCCCCAGATACCGATTTTGGAAGCAATAGGTCCAGTAACTATCTAGATATACCAAAAATTGTTACTGGATGTGCAGGTTAATCTATAACAGACTTCCAGCAAATATGAGCGAGTTACCTTTGACTCAATTTAAAACTACCTTGCATAGATGGCTGACTCAGCGTAATTTTTATTCAATTCAAGAATTTCTAGAACATAAATTGTAAATCTAGTTTTATAAATAAATATGATACCTACTCGTATATGTAAATAATAATAGTATTCAATGTTATCTAGAATGTGTTATATAATGTTTGCATGCTATATTTTATGGCTGAATTGGCGCTCTAATTTTATGCAGTACCTTTATGTAATGTTACCCAATTCAAGGCGAATAAAGATCATTTCATAACTAAAAAGTTCAAAATGGCGGCCATTTTTTTCAATTATGTTAACGGATTCGTGACGGGCCCCCAGATATCGATTTTGGAAGCAATCGGTCCAGTGACTAAAAATTTCGAAACGGCGGCCATTTTTTTCAACTCTGACAACGGATTTGTTATAAGGGACCTCAGGGACCCCCAGATATCGAATTTGGAAGCAATCGGTACATTAAATAAAATGTTCAAAATGGCGGCCACTTTTTGAAGTGAAAACTTCTTTAGCGGCGCTGAGCACTTTTTGTTGGATGGGTAAAAACTTCCAAACTCGCGTCAGGGTCACGTGATGCTGATCGAAAAAGCGTAAGATCGAGGGGAAGGGAGAGGAACAAGTATCTCCCACTCTTTCTACCGTGCCTGAGTGTGCTGCTCCGCAGGCAGCACAGGGCGCTTTTCTCAATTTTCCATCTGCCGGTTAGTAGCAAAACTACTCGCCTAGCGACCTAACATCGACATATTGATGTCACTACGTAGTTCAGCTATTTCACACTAGATGTCAATAAGTGTAGAAAGTAATGGGACGTACTCAGAACTATGAGCTTTAAAAAGTTTGTGTAATAAATGAATAAAACGAGGGTTAACGTTTTTACTGTTTTGTATGTGTACTGACGTACTTAAAATTTCTAGCACAAAATAATAGACAAATTATTATTACGAACATAATTTTATTTACAAAATTCAATTACCTGCGAAAATAACAGTTTTAGTTAGTTGTTGTCGGTTCGTTGCCCTATCGTTTTGAATGGTTGCGAAATGCAAAAAACGAATATCTATATATTTTTCTGATAAAGATTTAATCAGCAGTATAATATGATTTACAGTCGGTGATTGGTCAAAGCTGTAATTTAAAAAATAAAATGAAATACATACTTATTCTCCTAAAATAATTGAAACTCGGTTATACAAACAATACCGAAACCAACCGACAAATCCAGTTTTAAACTAGGTAAAGTGCCCATCTTTAATTTTTTATGGCCTTTTTTTGTCACTATGAAGTCTGCATCATTAAAATGGCAAGAACAAATCTTTGTATATTTTGTCGGAGTCCAATCCGGTCTATTCAATTTTTAATCCATTGTTGTTTTAAATTATCATCGGATGGAAATCTAAAACAAACAAAAAGAAATAAAATTAACTAGGTGGTAAATTATCTTAATATGAATAAAATGATTATTTAACATTCGAAGTTCTTTCAATTCATGAACAGTCACGGAGAATAGTACGAGTATGTATACAACTCAGATCTTTGTTACTTGAAAATATTTGCTATGAAAATGTTATTTCATTACTGACCATAGCCGTGTGTTATTCGGTAAAATTATTTGAATCTAATTACGGCCCTGGATATTTGGTACGTTGAAAATAGTTGTTCTTGTTGACGATAGATGGCGGCCTGTTTACAATATAATTATAAAAATCACTAAAGTACTGTTTTGGCGACTAAAAAGTATTCAGGTTTAATTGTATACTTTAATTTTCAGTATCCACGTATGATTATAACTATATACCAATGCGGAACTTTACGTACTCGTATTTTTTATTCACAAAAGTTACGCCACCTAGTGTCGAGAAGTATAATTTATACTTGAAAGCCGAGAATTTTCTAGAACTATTTTAATAATTACGTATAAAATTACTTACAAATGAAATGTGATACCATTCATAGCATCAGAACGTCTGTCTGAATAACTTCGACGCGATAAAACACAACACTTCATCTTTTTCTTCTTAAAAATGCGAAAACACACCAATAATGCGAGTCTCGATACATGGGCACCTGACGAAAATCACAGTGCACAGTTGCTTAGGCCAGCTCCTCTTTGTTTGTGCTCCGTGGTTGTGTAGTAACCACATTGTTGTGTACTCGTATATGTGAATTGTTAAGTTTTCACTTCTGCCGGCACTCCCGGAGTGCTACCGGTGTTTTTTTTAATTCTGACAACGGATTTGTGATAAGGAACCTCAAGGACCCTCAGATATCGATTTTGGAAGAAAATAACATAAAAATTCAAAATGGCGGCAATTTTTTTCAACAATGGATTATAGTATGTATGGCGTATTCGTAAAAAAACCATCCTAATCTATAAAAAATAAATGATCCATATCAGGATCAGAGTGACTAGGCATTATTTGAGTTTGCGTTTACCATCTTCGACTACATCGTCACTAACATCAGGTGAGATGTTGTACAAATTTTTAATTGTAAAAAAGTATCGATAATGATTTTATATTATATATTGCCCTCCGTTGGACGACTGTATGGGTTCTTAGACTGTGGTCTTATGATGTGATAAAACAGTGATCTTGACACAGATCTACATTAGTAGATCTATGGATCTTGAGGTCTGAAAAATTACTGAATATTAGATTTACAAATACTACCGAAAAAATATTAAGTATACTGAAGAATAGGCGGTATGGCAAAAAGCCTTAGCCTGCCCTAAAAAGGGGTGAAATAAAAAACAAATAAACATAAACAAAACTATTTTCTGTTTTCTTTTAACACAATATAAATTTGTAAATAAATGCCTAAAAATGAGTTCCTACAGCTCTGACAGTGAAATTGACTTAACATTAACACCACCAAATATAAGAGAGGAAGCTAAATTAGTGAAAGATAACCTGTTACCTGCGAAGTCAAAAGAAACGTACCTAAAAGCGTATGAAAAATTCATACTTTGGAAAAACAATAACAAAGCAAACACTTTCTCCGAAACAGTGTTTTTAGCTTATTTCAGTGAGCTAGCTAAAACTCAAAAACCATCTACACTATGGTCGATTTATTCCATGTTGAAAAGTACTATCCACATTAAAAACGGTATTGACATGCATAACTACACAAATCTAAAGTCTTTTATAAAAAGGCAATCAGAAGGATACAAAAGCAAAAAATCAAAGACTTTCACTAGTGCTAACATAAAGCAGTTTTTGAGTGAAGCCCCAGATCACAAATATTTAGCAACAAAGGTAAGTTTACGAGACAGATTTTTGATGGATCAAATCAAACAAGGCAGAGGTCATTTACAAACAAAAAAAAAATATCAAGGCTTTTAGTTAATGTGGTGCTAGCGAAGGATGGAAAAACTTAACTGGACTGAAAAAGTAACGAATGAAGAAGTATTGAAACAAGTAAACGAAAAGAGGAACATTATGCAGATCATTGAGAACAGAGCAGGAAAGATGGCTTAACTATAGATTAACGCCCTTCGAGTTGGAACTTGATATTTTTTTGACAGATTCTTATTTGCATAAGGAGCCTGAATATGAAATTTCAAAAGGCGAAACTCAATACTTTTTAAGAAATAAATTTTAAAAATCTGGAAATAAAATGTACTGTATATGTCATCTTTAGTAGTGTCCTAACCTACCTAATGCATTGGCTGGTAACTGTTTTGTAATGAAAAAATACTTAAATAACAGTTTAATTCAAGTAATTGGAAAGGGAGGTATGCCTCCAACATCAGGTTGATTTAGGTCAGTTTGAGTTGCAGATCGGAATCAGTGCACCCCACTTCCACGTGGTCTTGTCTGTCACACAACTATAGTGTTTTTTAAGCCAGAGGCGCGGAGGGATGGCAGCCCCTGCCCGCCTAACTAAGCTCACATCAGCTGACCTCCACTTTTCGCGACTAGCCCCATCCGCTACGGTTCGCCCAGGTGCCTGCGCTTTGTTACGCAAGAGCGAAGGAGCTCAACCTGAAGCCCCTTCCTGAAGCGCCAGAGCAGTTGCATTTCCTAAATCGCTTTTGAAAATTGGGAGGTTAACCTCCTTTCTCCTCCGCACACCACATATTTCCCCCCCTTTTTAGCTTTCTGTTCTCATAGCAATCTGTTATAGGACATCTTTGGTCCCACATAATCTCAAATCAATTTTTTTCTCAAAAAGGGGGCATCCCTTCCCCCAACTAGAAGTTTTTTATTAATAAGCGCTAGCGATTGATGGCACGTTGCAAACTAAATGACGTTTTCTTGCAATAAGTTGTAGGTATTTTCTGGCCAAAGATTACCTAATAACACAAATTGTCGGAGGGGAGTGACAACAGTGGCGTCTCCCCTCTCAAAACCCCCCCTTTGTGGTGTTGCAAATTCTAAAGAGCTTCCAAGATGACCTTATGGTTCAAAATATCATGTTTTTTCTAAATGGGCAGGCTCCGCACTCCCCCTTCCCTCCCTCTCCCCTCCCCCCCCTAAATCGACGGGCGTTAATCTATAGCCCTACCAGAAAGATGATAGGACACCTAATTACGACATGATTATTTTTTATAGAACATAATAGAAGGAAAGATCGAAAGAGGAAGACCTAGAATTGCTTATAAAGACCAAGATAAGAAGAAAGTTAAGGTGGAAACGTACGCCCTAATTCAGGGTAGGCTCGAGCCCCTCGGTGGGGACGTATTTTCTTCCATTCCTATAGTTCAAAAATAATCTATCTGTCATTGTGTGTTTTGGACGAAGTTCTTGATATTTTCTCACATAGGTAAATAACTCTTCAGAGACAACAAATATACGGTCTGTCTTTGTTTGATCGTTGCGCAAGGTTATCGTTATTATGTCATCATGGCATTTGATGTTCTTTTTTTGTAATATTACATAGTTCCATAGATTGGCATGCTCCGCTAATGCCCAAAATGAGCTGATATGAACATGAACCGACAATAGCACAGCTCTTAAATTTTGATGATGATTAGTTAATATTTTTCTCAGAACATTGTAGAAGGATCTGCCTTGTATTCCTTGAAGTAAAATTTTTATGCAGCTAGCAAACACGAGACAAAAAGTTCATAACGGAAGGTCACATATTTTTCATGTTGTGTTGATTTATTGCATTTGTTTGTATTTTTTTCAATTTTTTTTTATAATTAATTTTTAATGTAAAAAAATAATTAAATGGCCTTGGACATGTTTGATTTATCCATACGTACTAAAACATCCTGTATACTTAAGTTAAGTATACCTTGGTATTATTTCTGATGACTAGCTTTATATTTGGTTTATTCATTACAGGTCGCTCTCATTTTGGGCATTAGCGGAGCATGCCAATCTATGGAACTCTGTAATATTACAACAAAGGACATCAAATGCCATGATGACATAATAACGATAACCTTGCGCAACGCTCAAACAAAGACAGATCGTAGATTTGTTGTCTCTGAAGAGTTATTTACCTATGTGAGAAAATATCAAGAACTTCGTCCAAAACACACAATGACAGATAGATTATTTTTGAACTATAGGAATGGAAGATGTGTGAACCAAGTCATTGGAAGTAACAAGTTTGCAGCAATGCCTAAAGAAATAGCAACTTATTTGAACTTACCAGATCCACAATACTACACTGGCCGCTGCTTCCGTAGATCTTCAGCAACTCTTCTTGCAGATTCCGGAGAAAAACTGTTCACCCTGAAAAGGCACGCAGGATGGGAATTTGACAAAATGGTTGAAAGCTCCATAGAAGATTCGATGGAAAATAAGTCTTCTGCTCCTTTTCGAACTGATGGTTTGTTCACTTAATTCTTTTAATGTAATGACCCAGTAAGTAATCAAGCATGTACCACTATCAGTGGCCCCTCAGAGGTCTTTATTGTGCAGGTTGTATAGTTTGTGAACTGACTTCACATGGAGACTCTTCTCCGTGACAAAAACTCTAACCATACATATTCTCTCACTTGGGCCAACTTGAATCCGCAGTCTATTCAGTGTTTTCCATAAAGACCACACCAAGTCACTGCCTGGGAGAAGGGCCTCTTGTTGTAAGATAAAGCTTTCTGTGGCAGGAAAGGTTTTTTTCCATAAACTGGATTTTGCCATTCGATGAGATGGGCTGCATCCAAACATGGAGTGTCTAGGTTCGTGTTTTTGTTTGACTTTCTCGACTGAGCTCGCTACTTCTCTCCGAATGCCAGGTGGGGCGATCCCTGCCAGTAGGTATAAAGATTGCTTTTCAGAGTTGGTTTTACAGCCCGCTATTCTCCAGCAAGATTAATTTAGAGCTCTATACACTAGTTTCGTGTGGGTAGAGCAGTTCCATACTAGACAAGCATATTAACCAGTGCATTGTTCGTAAAGTTCCCGGCAAAGGTTGTTTCTTGTTGTTTCTTCCTAATGTTTTCGCAGTTTGCCTCATATGTTAAGGCTCAGTTTAGCACACCATGATATTAACGAAGGTGGTTGCAGTGATTTATTGGTACTCCTTGTTAAATGATGTAGAGTACATGTTGCACTTGTCAATTGTGAAGGTCTCGGCTCAGCTTCGGCCCACATTTACACGTTCGTTCATCAGTTCCCCTTTTGCTGGGCTCTGCAGTAATGTATGTACTATAGCCATAACTTTTTACATTAAAATTTATTATTGTCTATCCATTTTGTTATTGTCTTGCGATTTTTTTATGGTAAATGTCTGCCTCGGCAAAAATGACAATTGCATACTCGACCTGCAATTGCCTTATTTCTTACCTTTATAATATTTTTTTTTTTCAGCACGACAAGCTGCTGCACAGCTGAAAGAAGATTTTAACCTTGCGCCCAAGGAGTCATTACCAGGTCCACTAGTGAAAGTCGAGTCTGTATTCACTAATGATGACGTTAGATTAGGTAAGCAAAATAAAGCATTTCACTTAGAGCACGACGTTTTCCTAGCATTCGTTCGTTGATCTGTGGTGCGCTCCTACTATGACCACCACCCCATCTCTTTCCGAGGGTGTCGTAAAAGGCGACTAAGCGATCAAAACCGGAGGATGTACAGCAGCGTCCTTTCTGCATATGTACTGTGCCGCCACACTGCGCACTGCGATCGCCAACCCGCCTGCCAAGCGTGGCCACACCCCGGACACTCCATACAAACGAGCGAGAAATGATATACATAAAAACAACTGACGTATCTATAGACAGGAATGCAGGTAGGGTTGAATCACATCACGAAATATTTGTAAGATATTTACTGCATGTAACAATCAACAGTGGCTACTTGGTGGGTAACTTAAACGAATAAAATTGTTTTTCTAACATAGTTAGAGACTTAGAGACTTTACTTCACACCAGAGCAGCTTTTATTATTATACCAAGCTCAAGTTCGGTCATGTATGGAGTACTGCTCTCACTTATGGGACGGATCGGCTCGTTACCAGCTAGATGCCTTGGATTCTATCGACGGACGCGCTAGGAGACTCATTAGCGACGAGGAACTTGTATCAAACAGGCTCCAAAGCCTCGAGCATCGCCGCAAAGTCGCCTGTCTATCAGTGATCTACAGGATTCATTTCTGAGAGTGTGCCCTGGAACTTCACGACCTCATTCCCCCCTCTCCATTTCATCATCGGACGACCTGGCGCGGAGAGCGGTTCCACCCCTTTGTCGTCAATGTTCTACCTTTTCGCACGAAGCGTTTTGCTTCTTCCTTCATCATGCGAACGGCCAAGGAGTGGAATTCCCTTCCGGCGTCTGTATTCCCCGATTCGTATAATTTAGGAATCTTCAAGACGAGAGTGAATAGGCACTATTTGAGCTTGCGTGTTACATCCTCGGCTGCATCGGCACTTACCATCAGGTGAGGTGCAGGCAAACGCACTCAAATTTTTAATAAAAAAATAAAAATAAAAGTTAAATAGGTACGCATGCCCCGCTAGTAATAGTTCAATGATCCCCGCACGGTTAGTCCGTGTTTTCACGCAAAATAAAAAAAAATACGTACTTAAGCTTTGACGTGACCTGGAGAGCATTTTCCTCGAGGTACCGACCGTTGATAATAATTATCAAGGATAATGTATTAAACCTTAAAAATGAAGACGTAATCAAATCACGTAACCTTTGACGTGAACCCGGAGAGCATTGACCTCGAGTTACCGACCGCAGAATGAACCGAGTCTTACAAAGTTGACCCCGCCGGGAATGGAACCCGCGACCTCCTCGTGTGAAGCGAATGGACTAACCATTACGCAACGGAGGCGGTTGAAAATCAATGGTTAGTCCATTCGCATCACACCAGGAGGTCAACTTTGTAAGACTCGGTTTTGTTGGTGGTGGGCATTTTCATAGCCCGCCTGGCTAGCTACCCCCATCTTATAAAAAAAAGATAAGGATGTAAACTTAGAAAAATACGTTAAGGTAGGTTACCTATACGAGTCATATTTTTCTTGGAATGCGATGATTAAATCTTATACGATGGTACGCAGTTCTACGTCTGCAAGTCCGACTCACACTTGACCAGTTTTATTTTTACACTAGCAAATCATCATATTGTGATTAGTAATTTAATTCTTAAGAAATAGCAAGGTTAATGCGTCTCCAGATACTAAGTGTGACAAAATACGAAATAATGAACTGGCTTATTGTGTTGCTTTTTAGCCAAAGGATATCGTAAAAGCTTTGTTTTATTGCCTTTATGTGAACTAAAACATCAGTAAAATGAACAGTTTATCAAATTTGGATCCATACTGTACGTTAGTACTAAATATATCTACTTTGGCGTAGCTGAAATAGTGGCGACACTCATATTATTATATAAACGCGAAAGTATTCATATTTGTTCTACTTCCACTCCTAAACGGCTGAACGGATTTGGATGAAATTTGGTAGGTACATAGATCAGGAGTGGATTAATACATCTGTACCGAAGCCGCAGTCAAAAGCTAGTAGCGAATAAGCAAACTGATCAATTACGTTTGTACCTATGGACAAAAAGAGTTGATAAAAACTAATGCGAGTGATATAAAAAAGATGATAAAAACTAATGCGATTTAGCGGCTTGCGCACCGCGCTCACTCTAGAATCTGATAGAGTCCGTCCGGCTGTTCTATCCAATGAATTTGCTTATTTTTTTTTAATGAAATGCATTGATGCACAGAGTTGTCATCAAGCATTGGAAATCACCTCACTTTCGCCGTTCTCAACATACTTTAAACAAAATTATTAGCTTTTGCCAGCGGCTTCGCTCGCGTGCACATAGTTTCCAACATAGTTTCGCAGTGCGCAAGCCGCAAGCGGTTTGCGAGCGTAGAAAAAAGTAACCTATATGTTAATCCAGGTCCTAATCTGTCTACGTACCAAATTTCACCTAGATCCGTTCAGCGGTTCAGGCGTGAAAGAGTAACAAACATCCATACATCCTTACATACAAACTTTCACATTTATAATATTAGTAGGATATGAGTACACGCGGCCGTTCTTTCCCACGTGTACGATAGCAACTGCGTTGTCGAGGACTGTGTGAAGCGAACGGACTAACCATCACGCCACGGAGGCGCGGAGGTTTGTTTGTTATTATAATCGCACTTAAAGTCGGTCTTCTATGGCCCTTTTACTGAAGAACTGGGGCTTCCTAAGTAACTATTTGCGTTTAGTGTCACTGGAACCAACCAATAAACGTATTTCATTCTTTCTATTTTATTAGTGAAGTGTTCACGAGTTGGCACAGTCTGAAGGTGCGATTACACTTCACTACATCCAGTGCACTAGTTGGCGGCACTACATATAGGGCAGAGCAGCCACTGTAGTGAAATACAGGTAATTTTTGTATGTGATGACATTTTTTTTGTGAAGTATTGTGACAACCCTTGGCACTGTGATCAATGACTATTGATGTCGGAGTTGACGCAATCGTCAAAGGCAATGGCAATGGACCACTGCAGATAGGGATCCCTACACTGTGGTATTGTGGAATTGGGGACCCAGTACTTGTTGGAAACAGCTCGCCTGTTTGTTACACATGCAGAAGAACATAACAAACTACTGTCAGTAGATTTTAGATAAAGAATAACTGTGACGGATGGAGTCTTGCCTTCATAATCATTGCCAGCCAGAACGCAGGAAACTGCAGAATAAGAAGAATCAGTCTCATACAAGAAAGTGAAAACGTTCAGCCAATTGCAGCTTTAGGAGAAGCTTGTATAGAAAATATGGAGAATTAATTAATTTTTATGGGTGATGAAAAAATTAACCCTTATAAGATCATTCATGTGTTTCTCTGTCTGTACATCCGTCCTTCTTACGAACGTCACACTCGAATTTATTCCAGTCTACTTTGAAAGGTACACGCATAGAGTTTGATGACCCAATCACGGACGTCTAGCGTAAATTAATGAAAGATTTTTTTATTTTGGGGGTTAAGAAAAGTGGAATTGTGCGAAACCCTCTCCACGCGCTCCACGCAAACTCGACTTCGAGTAGGTACTTGACCGGTCACATTTCGTATTGAATCAATACACTCACTTAAATTGTTTGAAACAAACTTTTCCTCGCCACTATGTGTTTGGGCGTCAGGATTGCCGATTGGCCAGAACAAAACATTCCATGTATCCTAAATGATTGTAGTTCGAAGATAAAATGTATCCTTTGTGTTTATTCCGAATATGCTCTATATTACAGACTAGCTTTTGCCTGCGACTTCGATTCCGCTTTATTTTCCCTATCCCGTGGTAATTATGGAAACCAAACAGTCTTAAAAAGTTAACCGCCTCCATGGTGTAATGTTTAGTTCATTCGCTTCACACCAGGAGGTCGCGGGTTCGATTCCCGGCGGGGTCAACTTGTAAGACTCGGTTTGGTTGGTGGTAGGGCATTTTCTAAGCCCGCCTGGGTAGCTATCACCATCTTATCTAAGTCTTGCCGCAAAACATCAGTGTTAACAAAAGCCACTACGTGTTCCGGCTTGAAAATAAGATAACCAGTTCACCATTGCGTTGGGGAATGTTGGTAAGCCCGCTTCCATCTTCGGCTTCATCGTCACTTACCCTGAGGTGAGATGATGCCAAGGGCTTACCAATTGTTGATTTAAAAATGACTCCCCGGGAATTGAACCCGCTACCTTCTGGTGTGAAGCGGATGGACATCCGACCATAATCGTGTCTACTTTGAGACCCGATAACTGGTGACTCTACTCATCATACGGAACAACTTTTGCTCTACGACTTTGCTAAAGTTGCAAAAAAATTGGTCTTCCCCAACGAAGTTGGCAAATCGGCCAATCGTTTTGTATGAGAAGTCGAAAAAAATTGGGATTGAGCAAAGTCGTAGAACAAAAGTTGTTTAGTTTGATTATTAGTAGCTCTATTTAACGGTCAAACACTAATTTTGTTGTAATCTGTACATGACACGAATATTATCTCGAAATCGGAGAGTAACACTCAAAATTGCAGGTAGGTTTGAAGCACAACAGGCAAACAAATGGTGGTGCACTGGACAACTAGACCCGTTTAAGAAAAAAAATTCAATCGTTTTTTTAACCACGTTCCTTGCCTGTCTCTTGCATATCTACATTTCGTTTCCTGTGACGATGTCATAGAAAACATTGGAAAGTCCGTGGGTAACATTTTTACACTAATCAAGTTTATCAACATGATCCCGTTTCTGTGGGATCCAGCGACAACAAAGTTTCTTAAATTTTCATTCGTCGTGTATTTTTATTTAATTTGGCTCATACCAATCCCCAAATGTTCTCGAATCATCTCATAGGTGATGCGTCTTTTTTCTTTCAATAAGCCGCTTAACAGTTACCACATTTTCCTCGATGGTCGCAGTTGAAGGATCACGCCCTCGACTAAATTCGGCAAACCACCGTCTCACGGTGCTGAGATGAGGTACTCCCCGCCAAAAAGCATTTTGCAGTCGAGCGGCACAATTTTTTGGAGACAGAACACTTTTAAAATCATAAAAAATCATCACTCTGACATCTCTTCGTGTTAACTCCATTTTTATTACGAATGGCAAACTTCGATGTGCGATAAAAAATAAATAACAACTGTTTTTCGCGCCAATCTCTTTTTTTAAACGACTACGAATTTATTTTTAAAGTAACACATGATTCGAATTGCCAAGAGTGCAAAACTTTCAGTGTACCCCTAGTATTAACTACTACACCAAGAAACCGCAAACAACGACTACGCTTCTTGTATGTGGAACAGTCGCCACTTTGCCTGGTTCTGTGCCAGTACCTTGAACTCCTGGTACGACACGACACCAGCCCGCACTACTATTCGATCCATACAGGCACGTCCAGGTCTTCCGCGTCCTCTCTTTCCCTCGATTTTGCCTTCCAGTGTTTTGAAGAGGGTGTCGTGTCGCACCTAATGTCCCATCGTTCTTCCTCTCCGGCTTTCTATGGTTTTCAGCAGGCTCCGCTTACGAGCATGCACATTTTTTAAAAGGTTTTTTTTGGATAAAATAATTCATTTTTTTTAAATCGCTTTTAAAATCCATAATTCAAATTATGTAAGTCAATCTTATTTGAATTACTGTCAAATAACCTATTATTAATAATGATCAGTCGATTGTATTTTGACCTTTGCTTTGTATGGAAGCTGAAACTTTTTTGCTCCGATATTACCTACTTATATGGATTTCTTGGAGAAAGATGTTCGGTTCAGTTTCATTAGTAGAATCAGTCGTCTAAATGAGACGTCTATAAGGGCGGCGGCAGGACAATGGTGGGGGTGAGGGACGAGGCAGGGATTCGAGCCTCATTTGAAGTTTAAGTTAGTCACAGTAGTATAGTAGAGATGGGCGATTGTTTCAAAAAACAATCGAATGTTTCGCTGGCCGTATTCGAATGATCACATTTCATTCTTCGAATAATTTTTCATTCCAATAAATTTTCTTTATTTGAGTGATTCATTGAAGTTGCGCTTGCCTAGTGCGTAGTACTCGGGGCTTTTATTTAATTTATCTTATCAGCGTAAGTATTACTTACTAAGTAATTTAGAAGATTTGCTTCTCAAAAAAATTATTACAGAAGATTTTGGAAAAGAGAAGTATTACAAAAGTCATTACAACTATTCAAATGTGTACATTTTGCAATTTAATAATTCGCTTGCCGATGCATTCGAATAGTATGTGATTCGAATGCATCATTCGCATTCGCCCATCTTTAACCGTCGTTTGCCGTCGCCGTCGCATCGTCGTTGGTCTGTCTGTGGTCTGGTCGTCGTCTCGTCACGTACTATCACGTCTTATCCTGTGTCACTGGTCCGCCACCGGTTTATTTATTGATATTGGTACTACTCCGCTGTGACTCGTTAGTCATTTGGTACAATTCATGGGCCGCCGCGTCAGATGTTTTTAACCCTAGAGTAGTCGCGCCCTTCCGTGAAACGTGAGTGGTCGCGTGGGGAGTATTTTGCCGCCTATGTTAAAATGCTTTTTTGCACGTAATGGTTTCAAAAACTCATAAATATTTTTAGAACAATAAATACCAATCATGTACTATACAAAACAGTAATATTTATTTAAGTAAATTTAAAAACAAGAAAAAAAAACACATGACAAGGTCTTTGTGAAAATTGCTAAATTTTGACCATCTTTATGTATCTTAATAAGTTTTTGTTTAAATCTTTAATTTAATGGCGGACTTTCGGCATATATTTTAGTAAAAATAAGTCCCGAAAATGTTCGAACAGTGCTCGCTTTACAGTAAATTTGCTCATAAATGCAACCATTTTTTGTCCTGGCAAGCAACAACACTTTCTCCCCGCGGTCACCCGCGCGCTGATGTTCTTCCAACTTATGATACAGGTAGGTAAAGGACAGAGAAGCAGCTACTGGGAGGCTTGACAATGGCAAGTGCATAGTTTATAAAATATTATACATTATTTGCCGAGGGCGGCAAAATGCTCATAGCGCGAGCACTCTAGGGTAAAAAAATGGTGCATACTACATGTTCCTTGAGAAGTTGTAAAATTTCATCTAGATTAAATAAAGAATTAAAATTTCATCGATTCCCGCGCAAAGAAAACAGGTAAATATCATTTCATTGTGCTTCTTTTATTTGTACCCAAATGATTCGATAACGATCTCAGCTAAGCGATGGCTCGGTATGCGTTTTGCAATACCGAAACTATTTATCAGTTTCGTTTTAAATACCTACCAGGTTTTGAAACTATTTACAGTAACTATGTATTGGTATTGGCCAGTACCTTACCTACCAATCCCGGTATTGAATTAAACACAAAGTGTAACGTTTAGCTTTGGCGTAGAAGGATTGAGCTTTGGTTACTTAAATTTCAATAGTAATAGCTAACGAATCTACTGAGCGTGTGGAATGAATTATTTATTTTTATTAAATATTGAAGTGAACAAAGAAAGAAACAGTTAAACTTTTTACTTGTCGGTAGGTACTTAATGTTACGCAACAATAAAAAACCTAACCTAACCACTCCGGTAGCGGTAACGTTAACAGTGTCGCGAGTTCAATGTTTTTTTCCCATCTCAATGCCCAGCGCGCCTAAAGAAGTTTTCACTTTAAAACGAAAAGAAAAATCTAATATTTCCACCTATTTGCATTGTGAACTGAGTCACGTACCACGGTCAAGGCCAAAGGTCAACAATAAGTGACTGTGTGCATAGAAATAATACGGCTGTTTCTAATTAATTAATTAGATGAATTATTTTGTACACTATAAAGACGATCCTCTATCTCGTTTACTCTTCCGTTACGGGTCGAGTAAGATCGCACGTTGATCAATAAATACTTCCGTCCGACAATGTATGCTCGAAGATCCGATAAACAGATTTTGTAGAAGCCATACGAGCCAGTAATATATAAGTCACTGCATAGAAGACATCACTATGTCGGTATTACAGCAAGACATCACTATGTCGGTATTACAGCAAGACATCACTATGTCGGTATTACAGCAAGACATCACTATGTCGGTATTACAGCAAGACATCACTATGTCGGTATTACAGCAAGACATCACTATGTCGGTATTACAGCAAGACATCACTATGTCGGTATTACAGCAAGACATCACTATGTCGGTATTACAGCAAGACATCACTATGTCGGTATTACAGCAAGACATCACTATGTCGGTATTACAGCAAGACATCACTATGTCGGTATTACAGCAAGACATCACTATGTCGGTATTACAGCAAGACATCACTATGTCGGTATTACAGCAATGAACAGTTTCTGTTTTGATTTTTATCTTTTGATATTGATTGGTGCTTAGTAAAAAAATGGCGGTCATGAATTATTCGTAATAAAATATTTATTTTATTATTAACAAAACATATTACAGCTATATCAATATGGGTGTCATGTAGGTGTAGGTACTAGGATTTACAGGGTGACAATTTTAAAAATGACATCCTTTTTGAAATTGAAGATGGCGGACATACTTAACGTAACATATTGTTATTATTCTTGTGGAGTCAAACTTTGTAAGACTCGGTTTGGTTAGTGGAAGGGCATTTTCTAAGCCCGCCTGGCTAGCTACCACCATCTTAGCTAAGTCTTGCCGCCAAACACCATTGTGAACAACATTGGTATGTTCCGGCTTGAAGGCCATCATTGTCACTTACCATCAGTTGAGTATGAAGCCAAGGGCTTATCAATAATTGTAGATAAAAATGTATTACCTACTTATAAATAATTTCTGCTCAATTCTAACCGCCCCCCCTGATGTCGTTTGCAGGCGCGACCGCGGCGACAGACAGCCGCTGGCGCAACGGCTACCGGTGCAGCGTCTGCGCGGGACTCATTGTGGCCAAGTAATGTATAATGGCGATATTTGTCCTAGCTGACGTCGTTTGCAGGCGCGACCGCGGCGATAGACAGCCGCTGGCGCATCGGGTACCGGTGCAGCGTCTGCGCGGGACTCATTGTGGCCAAGTAATGTATAATGGCGATATTTGTCCTAGCTGACGTCGTTTGCAGGCGCGACCGCGGCGATAGACAGCCGCTGGCGCAACGGGTACCGGTGCATCGTCTGCGCGGGACTCATTGTGGCCAAGTAATGTACAATGGCAATATTTGTCCTAGCTGATGTCGTTTGCAGGCGACTTCACCCCCTCGTCACCCAGATTGATACAGATTGGTTACAGTTTGATTGTCAAACGTATAGGATTTCGCCGCCAATTTATTAGTTCCGTCATTCCTTTTTCGGAATGTCGTTTCTGGCCCGTTGTATGAAGTGTCCAGGGTGTGCCCAAGGATTCCCACGATGACCGGTTCTGCGCTGCCCGCATCCAGCGGCTTCCCGCGACCTTCACCAGGTCATCGGTCCACTGAGTGGGAGGCCTGCCTACACTACGTTCACGTACTGCTTAAAAGTGATTCGCTTTTATTGACATACATACTTTTTAAGGTACCGAACATTTGATAAAAAAGGAACCCTCTTAGGACCACTCATGTGTCTGTCTGTCCTGTCGCCAGTCTGTCACGCCGGACTCTCTCCGAACCCTCTCCACGCGTGTTTGACTCGCACTTCGCCGGTTTTTTTGGAAATAATTACTAACTACCTTCAAGTTTGTAAAAAATGGAAACAAAAGAGAATATAAATCTGGTATGGTATTATTAAATTATTGCCGTCGTGGTTTGTAATAATAATGAATGACTGCGTTGCGTTGCGAGCCACGTTAATGCGTAGCGCCGCTCTCGGCCATCACAGCGCGGTCACCATTGCAGCCCTTGATGGCCAAGGTAGAATAAAGAGCGAGGCGTGTATAGCGCGGACAGCAAGGGCTGCAATGCTGACCAAGCTTGAAGGCCGAGAGCGCAGCCAAGCTAAGTAATTTAATCTTCAATACAGTTTCTCGAAAATTGGTCCTTTACATGCCATTCAAGTGTGCGCAAAATTGATTTTACCGCACACGTGCTTTTACTTTACCACTTTTTTTTTCTAGTTCGGAGGAACAAGACATTTCTAACAAAAAAAATAATAATCAAAGATACAGAATCTTCTTAAAGACTTTTGAAAGGAGAATTTTAAAAGAGATAGGTAGTTCCTCCTTAGTACATAACGACATAACGCTAGCTGTTTAGATTCTCTTTGGGTTATATCTTTGTAAAGAAAAGAGAAAAAATATGAATGAAGTGGAACCGGTTACACCAAGGAATAGGTCAATTTCACCAAAGAGGTTAAGTATCCCAAGCCGTATCATAGTCTATTTATGATTATAAAAAAAAACTTACGCATGCGTACGTGTGCTAGCTAAAATATGGCGCAATTTTCGTAAAACTGAATTAAGGTGTTTTAGTTGTAAAAAATTTATAAAATTAAGAATAGTTAATAAATATGTAATAAGCAATATACTTATGTGTATGTATAAAGAAAAAACAAAGTGAGATTACTCCCCGGACATTTAAAATAAGCCACAAGTCGTGTAAAATGAACTTTGGTTGCTCAAACCTTAATAGGAATGTACCTACCCATGTATTTTGTTTTTCTGTCACGGTCGTTTTTTTATTTTATCTATTTTCTCACAACTGGATTGAAAAACTTCGTATGATACATGGGTGTAAAAGGAAATAACAAACTCGTGACGATGATGGTAAACCCCAAACCATTGACCTTTTTACAACCCTTGTATTATAAATAACTATTATAAACCGGTTCACTTTAGATATGAATAGTGTAAGCGACTAGAGGAAATAAACCCTCCAATTTGTAAATAATGTTTTTTAAGCACTTATGTTCCTTTGTTTAAAATAGTTTAAATTGTTCATGTCTATAATTAGTTTCTCAGTATTTTTGTATTGTTGTCCTTCTCTAAATAAATAAACCGTCACCCATGATCCCACTAATAGCGAGATAGATAAAAACTTACAAATAAAGGCAATCACCGCCATACTTGATCTCTGCAACTATCTCACTATAATTAATGTGTCTCGCTCTGACGGCGAACTTCGAACAAATCTATGGAGTTTCAATTCAATACAATCCCCTTCAGTTTTGGTCCATCGAGTGCCGGATTTAGAAGAATGAAACAGCACATGGAAGAAAGAAGTCAGTAAAGAAGAAAGAAGATTCATTATCGAAGAAAGAATATTCATGAAAGAAGAAAGAAGATTCATTATCGAAGAAAGAATATTCATTATCGAAGAACAGAAGATTCATTATCGAAGAACAGAAGATTCGTTATCGAAGAACAGAAGAATCAATATAGAAGATCTTCAAATAAGAAGGTTCACTTCGGGCAAGCTGACTTCGAGGTTAGAAGAGGACAGCGCCGTTCAGAGCAGAGCATCGTCGAGTCCACGCACCGTCGACAGGTCACCGCTGGCAAAGAACTTCAAAGAAGACACCCAACCGTCAACCGTCATATAGTTTCTGACCTCACAGTTCCTGAATTCATAAGTTTCCTAGTGAGTATTTAGGCTCCAGCAATAACCTTGCAGGAGTAACTGCCGCAGTCTTTTTCAAGGCTTAGTACGCGGTGGGGCGGCCTTTTTCAAGGTAGCTTCTTCATCGCACCGTTCCGTGCAGAAGAGCCGGTTCGGTAGCAGTGAGATGAAGACGAGGTCGCAAAGGGGAGAAAGCGAAGGAACTGATAAGTCGGGTAGTGGGAACACAACGAGCGAGACGGAATCGGGTGCGGTATCTACGGAATCGTGTACGGTATCTACGGAATCGGGCACGGAATCTACGGAATCGGGCACGGTATCTACGGAATCAGGCACCGAATCTACAGCTACTAGCACAGCAACGAACGCGACGGATCGGACGATGAGCGAGAACAAGACCGGCGTTGAGGAACAACCGCCGCGAGAGGGAGACGCACCTATACAAGAGAAAGAGAAGGTTGCGAAGGATTGCACAGACACATCAAAGCTCACTTCAGTGATGCCCGTCCTAACCAAGTCGAGAGGAGGAAAGTCAATAGCGAGGCGCCGCAGGGCCGAACTACAAGCCCAACTAGAGCTAGAACAGCTCAATATGGAAAAGGCGCGCGCCGCTGCCGACTGCGCTCGGCTACGTCTGGAACTACTGCAGGTGAACTCCGACTCCGAGTCTGACGAAGAAATCATTACCGTCAACGAGAGAGTAGACCAGTGGGTCGGACAACACGCACACATTGCTACTGGAGTGGAGGCCATATTGCCGCAGCCGGCGGCAGGGGAGAAGCGTGAGGAGAGCGCGCCCCGACCGGCTCCTAAGGAAGAAAGGAAAAAGGACACGGAAAGTTCTTTGGCAAACGCCATAATGGAAGCTATCAAAGCGAGTACCACGGGCAACAGACCGAAGACCGCGCCGCGCTATATAGCAGACCTGCACTCCTTCAACGGGAACCCAAACGAGTGGATCGCATTCCGCGCCACTTACCGGGACACGGAGTCGTACTTCAGCGGCATAGAAAATGTCGCAAGGCTACGGCGCGCTGTACAGGGTAGAGCGAGAGAGGCAATCAAAGGCAGGCTCTACACAGCGAGCGACCCAGAAGAAATCCTCACCGCCCTGGAACGACGATTTGGCCGCCCATCATACCTCATAAAGAACGAGATGGCAAATATCGACAAATTACGCCCGATGACGGACGACGCACGAGAAATAGTGCAATTTGCAGGTGTTGTAGCCAAGACAGTAGCCACCATCGTCTAGATGAAGAAGACCAACTTTCTACACTCGAGCGATTTGTCTGAGAAAATCATTGAGAAGATGAGCCCCATCATACGGTTCCGGTGGTTCGATTATCGAGCTTTGGACGAGGAGCAACCCATACTACTCGCGTTGTCAACATTCCTAAACAAGATAGCCGACCAGTTTGAAGCTTACGATACAAGGAGCGTTAAGCGGGAAACAAACAACGGCGGCGCATTACGAAAACCACGAAGGGTGAACGCAGCTACGGCAGTGGTCGAAGAAGCAAGTTACGAGTCAGATTACGACTGCGGCAGAACGACGAGCGACGAGGACGAAGCATGCGAAAGAGAGATGCAACACGTCTTCGCTACTAATCAGAAGAAAGAGACAAAAGATGCCGCCTGCCCTGCGTGTGAAAAAGACCACCAACTGAAGAGCTGCGCGATATTCACAAACGCTTACGTGGAAAAGACATGGGAGATAGTGAGAAAAGCTCGCGTATGCTTTCGCTGTTTACGAAGTGCAAAACACAGAGGTTTCAACTGCAAGGCGAAACCGTGTTCCAAGTGTAGGCGTGGCCACCACGTGCTACTGCACGCAGACTCAGCGCCTGAAAAGCAAGAAAAACAGGAGGAACACAAAGAAGATAAGCAAACTGCATCGGTCAACACGTTGGTGGCCACGAAGGCCTACCTAAAGATCGCTCCAGTAGAAATCTCGGGTCCAACGGGAACGAAGAAACTCTTCGCTCTTCTCGACGAGGGCTCCACCGTCACGCTGATCGAGAAAAGCGTAGCCGACGAGATAGGCGCGCGGGGCCCCAAGTAGGAACTGTTCATCGAGGGAGTGGGAGGACAGAGACTAAAGGAAGCTACTTCCCGGCGGCTGGAACTGAAAATAAGAGGACTCTACTGCCGCGAGTATGAAGACTTGACCGCATCTACAATAGAAAAGCTGAAACTGGCACCTCAAGCAGTCAGAAAGGAAGACCTGGATGAATGTCCACACCTGGAAGACGTGCCCTACGAGCTCACGTACGACACTGCCAAACCTTCACTGCTGATTGGGCAAGATAACTGGCACTTGATCGTGTCACGAGACGTACGCAGCGGAAGCAGGTCTCGGCCCGTAGCTTCGCTTACAACTCTAGGCTGGGTCCTTCATGGCTGTAGCTCCAGCATAACGAAGCCTGTAAGGTCGATCACGTCATCAACCACCTCACACATGTTAGTACGCACGAAGACACCGTGGAGCAGCTCATAAAAGAACATATTGCCATCGATTCGCTCGGAATAACGCCTAGAAAACCGGCGAACGACCCAGAGGAACGAGCTCTTACAATACTGAAGTCCACCTGCAAGTACGTGCCTGAGAAAGGAAGGTTCGAGGCCGGGCTATCATGGAAGACAGATGACACACGAATGCCTGAAAGCTGACCGAACGCTCTGCGAAGACTGCTCGGCATAGAAAAGAAAATGAAGAAGGATAAAAACTTCAAAGAAAGCTATGAAAAGCAAATAAAAAATTTGATTGACAACGGCTACGCGGAAGTTGCTACGAGCTACGCGCCTACTACGCCTACTACGCCTACTACGCCGCGCGCTCGGTACTTACCCCACTTCGCGGTAACTCACCCACAGAAAGGGAAGATGCGACTCGTATTCGACGCCGCCGCTAAATCATACGGACGAAGCCTCAACGACGAGCTTCTACCTGGACCTGGACCCGACTTGCTGCAATCACTATTCGGCGTACTGCTGCGATTTCGAGAAGGCCCCGTGGCAATTATGGCAGACATAAAAGAAATGTTTCTTCGCGTGAAAATCAGAGAGCGAGACCGCGATAGTCTGCGATTCCTGTGGAGATGCCACGAGGGGGAGCCACCGAAAGAATTTAGAATGACATCGCTCATATTTGGAGCTGCATCCTCGCCATGTACTGCGATCTACGTGAAAGACTTCAACGCAGAGCAATCAAGCAAAGAGTACCCCGCTGCAGCACGAGCGATACAAAGAAACCACTACATGGACGATTACTTGCAAAGCTTTTACGACTCTGCGAGTGCGAGCGAGACAGCAACACATGTCGACGCAATACATAAGAAGGCTGGTTTTCACCTGCGCGGCTGGGCTAGCAACATGGAATCAACTATAGAAAAGCTAGCTGAAACGCGAAACTCGCTTGAAAACATAGAGCTAGGAAGCATTGCAGTTGTAGAAAAAACGCTCGGCCTACGATGGAACGTAAAATAAGATACGTTTAATTTCGCTTTAAACATGCGAAACACACCCGAAGAGGTGCTCACAGGACAACGCGCGCCTACCAAAAGGGAGGTAACTAGCGCTGTGATGTCAGTATATGACCCGCTAGGCCTTGCTTCACCTACGCTCGTCCAAGGAAGATACTCATCCAAGACCTGTGGAGAACCGGAGTCGGATGGGATGAGCCCGTGCAGCCCTTACAAGACTTGCATTGGCGCGAATGGCTATCATTTCTACACAAACTAACTAGTTTGCACATACCAAGATGCGTATCGCAAACGAATCAAGAGGCGGAGCTACACATATTCTGCGACGCGAGTGAAAAAGCATACGCCGCCGCCGTTTACCTACGCATCCAGCATGCAAATCACACAGAAATAAGTCTGTTGGCCGGAAAAGCACGAGTATCACCGAACAAACCCACGTCGATACCACGCTTGGAACTTCAAGCCGCTCTCATGGGAGCCCGCCTTGCCGCCACCATACAGACAGAAATGGATAAGAAAATAAAGAGAAGAATATACTGGTCCGACTCACGCACCGTGCTTGCCTGGATCAAGTCCGACCCACGTACTTTCAAGACGTTCGTAGCTCACCGGCTAGCCGAGATAGAAGACCATACCAAATCCAATGAGTGGAGATGGGTACCCACGAAAGAAAACGTGGCTGACGACGCAACCCGCGGCGCCCCAGAAAACTTCAACTCCAGCCATAGATGGTTTTCCGGCCCCGCCTTCCTACGAAAGCCCGAGTCAGAATGGCCGCTTGACCGATCCACTACCGTGCCCGTAACAACCGGAGAAGAACGTCTTACAACCCACACGATTAGACGTGTAACCATTGTTACGCCCGATCCAAACCGATTCTCTACATGGTTACGCCTTTTACGAGCCACAGCCCGATTCCTGCAGTACATCGCCTTGTTCAAAAACCTTCTTAAAAACAAAACACGCATAGCAGCTCATATCAAGAAATAGCCGCAAGATGCGAACTGGCGAAAGCACGCTAGAAAGGGACAGAAACACATTCCCGCTACACCTCTCGCTCGCTCGTCTATACGAAACAATATACCCGACTCACTCGCTACCTCTCTCGCTCGCACTAACGACCTCGTGCCTATGTCAGAAGAGACAATAAAAAACGCCGAGAAAAGGCTTTTCGAAATCGTTCAACGCGACTGCTTTGAAAGAGAAATAAAAACCCTAGAGAAGGGAGAAAACGTAAAAAAGGGATCACCACTGCACAAGCTTAACGTAACTCTATGCGACGGGATTTTAGTACTTCACACGAGAGTCGGCGCAGCAAGCTATCTGCCGCTGGAGTACACCAACCCCATCATCTTAGACGGAAAACACTACGTCACTCGCCTGCTGATAGAAGATTATCACCGGCGCTTCGACCACGGAAATCATCAAACCGTTATGAACGAACTACGCCAAAGGTTCTACATAGTATCGCTGCGCAAAGTCGTTAAGGCCTTAACAACCCGATGCCATTGGTGCAGAGTGCATAAAAGCGCACCACGCGTGGCTCCAACAGGAAATCTGCCGGCCGAACGACTAGATATGGGCACATTCCCCTTCACCCATACAGCCGTAGACTACTTCGGCCCTATGACAGTCAAAGTCGGAAGACGTAGAGAAAAGAGATGGTGTGCGCTCTTCACTTGCCTCACAACGAGAGCTCTACACCTGGAACTCGCAGCATCACTGACAACTGACAGTATGATACTAGCCATGAGAAGATTAGCAGCTCGCCGAGGCCAACCGCAAACCATGTACAGCGATAATGGCACAAACTTCGTGGGAGCAAGCCGCGAGCTAATCAAAGAACTTAACAAAAACCTGGCTGGATCTGCGAAGCTTAAATGGAAGTTTTCACCTGCCGGCGCTCCCCACATGAATGGCGTATGTGAAAGAATGGTACGCTCCGTCAAAACCGCCCTGCACGCCACGCTTAAAGAAAGAGAGCCAAGCGAGGAGATTCTCCATACACTTTTACTAGAAGCGGAGCATTTGGTCAACTCTCGTCCCCTTACAGCAGTATCTATCAACCCAGACGATCAGGAAAGCCTAACTCCAAATCACTTCCTAATTGGACGCTCTCATGGCGCTCATAAGCTTGGAAATAGCAGCAAAACACTAGACTCCAGCTGGAGAGCCGCCCAAAGACTCACTGATATGTTCTGGAAACGATGGCTGCGAGAGCACCTGCCTACGATCAGCATCAGCAGAGGAAATCGACCCTACCGTGAACCAGCAGTTGGAGACGTCGCCTTGATCGTCGACAGCTCATTACCGCGAGGAGTATGGCCAAGAGGACGCATCGTAAAGAAGTACCCAGGCTCTGACGGTCACACGAGAATCGTCGATGTGAAGACTCAAGCTGGGATTTTCAAGCGCCCCATGACAAGACTAGTCATATTGACTAGCACAGAAGAGAACGTCGCTACCTCGATCACTATGGGTGCTATTAAGCGCACCGAGGGGGAGACTGTAAGCGACTAGAGGAAATAAACCCTCCAATTTGTAAATAATGTTTTTTAAGCACTTATGTTCCTTTGTTTTAATTGTTCATGTCTATAATTAGTTTCTAAGTATTTTTGTATTGTTGTCCTTCTCTCTAAATAAATAAACCGTCACCCATGATCCCACTAATAGCGAGATAGATAAAAACTTACAAATAAAGGCAATCACCGCCATACTTGATCTCTGCAACTATCTCACTATATGTGTCTCGCTCTGACGGCGAACTTCGAACAAATCTATGGAGTTTCAATTTAATACAATCCCCTTCAAATAGTAAGGTTTTAATTAAAATAGCATATTTTAAAAGTACAGTTATTAAAATTCGAAACCGCTTTGCCAGGGTTTATATTACATCCCTTACTCATCACCGCACGTTTTTTTATTTTCTAAATAAATGATGCTTCTTATGTCTAAGCGGCCTCCGTTTGAGTGAGATAGATGCAGCCTCATTCTGAACAAAATCTCTTTGTACAGGAAATTGCGGTCCTAGAATCGCAATAAAATTGAAGTAGTATGGTAAGCCGACTTTGCTCAAAGAAGGTTGTCAAAGTAATGACCAAATTCCAAGCATTTTTGAGTGAACATATGATTAACCTTCTTTGCAAACTTTTCATTTCTGTGGTCAGGTTCCGCTACGCGTGCGTGCAGTGCCCCGACTTCGACCTGTGCGGCGCGTGCGAGACGCGCGGCGAGCACGCGGCGCACTACGTGCTCAGGATACCGCCCTGCAGACCATTCGTGAGTATTGAAACTTTCTCAGATGATGTATTTCTGTTGCCGCTATAACAACAAATACTAAAAATTAGAAAAAGTCAAAGTCTCCATACAAAAACAGTGTTTTTTTTGATACGATAAAACTAGCGCCATCTTGTATGATGGTACGGAACCCTATGTGTGCGGTTCCGACTCGCACTTACCCAGTTCTTTATTTTCACTCCTGAGTACTAGGTACTTATAAAAAAAAATGCAAGTTACAAATAATCTAGGTTTCTATGCGAGGTATACTTAATTACGTTTTTTTTCTAAAATAATGAACTATCCACTGTGGTAAGCCTTATGAAGTTCTAGTTTTTCTAAAAGTTTCATTAAAATCGTTATAGCTATTTTTGAGGAAAGTAAGAAATAACTGGGGTTTATATGGAAAGTACCATTTTTCCTGGAATAACGAACTACTGCCAAATAAAGTTTTGATTTTGCGGGCAGCGCAGAACCGGTCGTCGTGGAAATCCTTGGGGGAAGGCCTTTCTACAGTAGTGGACGTCCTTCGGCTGATGTGATGATGATGATGAAGGTACATAGTGTCATCTAAATCTTTTTCAACACAGTTGAAAATGTAAAATGGGAGATTTTTCTTTGTTACAGGAAGAGATAGCCGCCGTGCTACGGAAGATAAGGGGCGAGCTGCCGCTGGCCAGGTGAGCACCTCCGCTACGCACCGAACTGTTATTGTCAGCGCCGCGCACCACACCGCAAGGGTGACAACGGGACCCTATTACTCGTACAAAGCCCACGCTGAGCTGTGTCCGACTTTTTGAAACGTTAAATACTTAGTTAACTGGTTGAAATTTACACAAAATATACGTTAGTTATTATTACGGCCTGCCCGTATCCAGCGGCTTCCCACGACCTTCACCAGGTTATCGGTTCACCGAGTGGGAGGCCTGCCTACGCTACATTTTCCGGTGCGCAGAATCGGTCGTCGTGGTTATCTTGGGGAGGCCTTTGTCCAGCAGTGGACGTCCGTCGGCTGATATAAATGAATGCACGAATTTTGAACTATTTACCAGCAAATCATAAAAAAATTAAATCAATCGAAAATCAATTTGCATGACATTTTTTTTAAGATTTTTGGTTTTAAAAACTTACTGTAACGGTAATTTACGTGATCATATTACCTACCTACAACCTCTTAAAGTAAACATTATCTTCTTCTTCTTTGCGTGTCGATGACAAATTAAATCATTCCGGCCCAGAACTTAGCCACTTAGCCACTTCGACTGCACTATTTGTGGCGTCCATTAAGTCCACATTATGAAAACAAGCAAAGTTTGGATCGTACTGGTGGGGAGCCTGAACTGAAAGAGAATAATATTTTTCATTGTTAATACAGGATGTTCTTTTAAAGGGAAATACGTGAACCTACCATTTAACCTTAGTAAAAGGTTTTTTTTGTTTTAGAGATATTTGCATTTGTTTTTTCCAATTTTGTGTGAAAAACGCATTTATTTAAATGTATTGTGATTTCCCAAAAATTATACAGTTGGCGTGCAAAATACTCAAAAATCTTTCTCATTTTATCAGCTTACCAACAAAGGAAAAAGTTGACATAATGCAAATTGATTGCAACAAAAATTAATGATTACTGTCAAAACGGTGATCAAAGTCCATAAACAATTCGTGTTTTTTTTGGTTCCAAGATTTATCATGTTTTTCGCATTATCAGACATCTGTGACCTTCTAGCACCTCTAGAAACATTGACTAACAATAACAGACATCTGTGACCCTCTAGCTCCTCTAGCATCGTTGACTAACATTATCAGACATCCATAACCCTCTAGCACCTCTAGCATTATTGACTAACATTAACAGACATCTGTGACCTTCTAGCACCTCTAGAAACATTGACTAACATTAACAGACATCTGTGACCCTCTAGCTCCTCTAGCATCATTGACTAACATTATCAGACATCTGTAACCCTCTAGCACCTCTAGCATTATTGACTAACATTATCAGACATCTGTGACCCTCTAGCACCTCTAGCATCATTGACTAACATTATCAGACATCCATAACCCTCTAGCACCTCTAGCATTATTGACTAACATTAACAGACATCTGTGACCTTCTAGCACCTCTAGCATCATTGACTAACATTATCAGACATCTGTAACCCTCTAGCACCTCTAGCATTATTGACTAACATTATCAGACATCTGTGACCCTCTAGCACCTCTAGCATCATTGACTAACATTATCAGACATCCATAACCCTCTAGCACCTCTAGCATTATTGACTAACATTAACAGACATCTGTGACCTTCTAGCACCTCTAGAAACATTGACTAACATTAACAGACATCTGTGACCCTCTAGCTCCTCTAGCATCATTGACTAACATTATCAGACATCTGTGACCCTCTAGCTCCTCTAGCATCATTGACTAACATTATCAGACATCCATAACCCTCTAGCACCTCTAGCATTATTGACTAACATTAACAGACATCTGTGACCTTCTAGCACCTCTAGAAACATTGACTAACATTAACAGACATCTGTGACCCTCTAGCTCCTCTAGCATCATTGACTAACATTATCAGACATCTGTAACCCTCTAGCACCTCTAGCATTATTGACTAACATTATCAGACATCTGTGACCCTCTAGCACCTCTAGCATCATTGACTAACATTATCAGACATCTGTGACCCTCTAGCACCTCTAGCATCATTGACTAACATTATCAGACATCTGTAACCCTCTAGCACCTCTAGAAACATTGACTAACATTAACAGACATCTGTGACCCTCTAGCACCTCTAGCATCATTGACTAACATTATCAGACATCTGTAACCCTCTAGCACCTCTAGCATTATTGACTAACATTATCAGACATCTGTAACCCTCTAGCACCTCTAGCATTACTGTCAAAACGGTGATCAAAGTCCATAAAAAATTCGTGTTTTTTTGGTTCCAAGATTTATCATGTTTTTCGCATTATCAGACATCTGTGACCTTCTAGCACCTCTAGAAACATTGACTAACATTAACAGACATCTGTGACCCTCTAGCTCCTCTAGCATCATTGACTAACATTATCAGACATCCATAACCCTCTAGCACCTCTAGCATTATTGACTAACATTAACAGACATCTGTGACCTTCTAGCACCTCTAGAAACATTGACTAATATTAACAGACATCTGTGACCCTCTAGCTCCTCTAGCATCATTGACTAACATTATCAGACATCTGTAACCCTCTAGCACCTCTAGCATTATTGACTAACATTATCAGACATCTGTGACCCTCTAGCACCTCTAGCATCATTGACTAACATTATCAGACATCTGTGACCCTCTAGCACCTCTAGCATCATTGACTAACATTATCAGACATCTGTGACCCTCTAGCACCTCTAGCATCATTGACTAACATTATCAGACATCTGTGACCCTCTAGCACCTCTAGCATCATTGACTAACATTATCAGACATCTGTGACCCTCTAGCACCTCTAGCATCATTGACTAACATTATCAGACATCTGTGACCCTCTAGCACCTCTAGCATCATTGACTAACATTATCAGACATCTGTGACCCTCTAGCACCTCTAGCATCATTGACTAACATTATCAGACATCTGTGACCCTCTAGCACCTCTAGCATCATTGACTAACATTATCAGACATCTGTGACCCTCTAGCACCTCTAGCATCATTGACTAACATTATCAGACATCTGTGACCCTCTAGCACCGCTAGCATCATTGAATAACATTGATTCCTTATTATATAAGTAAATTTAAACTTGATTTTTCTATTGAAAATTGTTGGAAAATTGTATAGGACTTCATCATCCTTTTGAGAGTAATCATTGTTTTCTGTTTCTATTAATTTGTATTTTTCGGAAGCAGAAAATAAATATAATTGGGATGGATTATACTTTATATATTCTGTTTTTTTAGGGCTCATCAATAAAAATTATCTTCTATTAATTTTCGTATTTACTGTACTTTTTTCTTATTTATTCTAACTTTAACCAGTATTATTTATCAATCTCGTTTTTTTTGCCATCACAATACCCTCTTCACTTCTTCGTATCTCGAAGTTATTTATTAGATAACCTTTATACCGATTTTACTTTCGAGCGACGAAGAAATGAAGAAGGTATTGTGATAGCAAAATACGAGGTTGAGATTTTGGGGGGGTCCATCCATTGTTTTACACTAGATAATTGAGTTGAAAACTCCGGCCAAGTGTGAGTGGGGCTGGCACGTCGACGCACCGCCGCACCGCCGCACAATATATTTGTGTTCTGTATTTATAAAAAACCGGCCAAGTGCGACTCGGGGTCACACTAACAGGGTTACGCACCAAAACCTCAACCTCAACCTCTCAACAAGGCATACTTTTCTCAGGTAAATATAGACACTACCTATTCTGGACTTTGGAAATTTAATTTTTCCCATGGGAACGGAAAGACTAGATCTTCTCATAGATTTTTCTGTAATCTATGCATCATACTCATCGTATACTGTAATTTTTGCACAATTTAAGGTCCAGTAGTTTCGGAGATAAGGGGGAATGGTCAATTTTCGCCTCTGAAATAACTTTAAAACTCCTTATCTTAAAATTATAAAAAAATATATTTGAGATTCTTACAACTAGCCCTTTCATTTGATATGTCACACGATATAGTCCGCAAACTTTTTTAAATTTTCTAATTTACTCCCAAAAGTGCCCCCCATGTTTAAAATTTATTTATTTCTTTTGCACGTCCGTCTTTAAGTCACCGATTTCAATTCAACCGGCCCAGTAGATTCGGAGCAAATTGTGTGTGACAGACGGACAGACAGGCACACGAGTAATCCTAAAATGGTTTCGCTTTTACCTTTTGAGGGACGGAACCCTAAAAATAAGTCTGATCGAAGGAAAAACTTGTCTTTTGTAGTTGAAAAATAGACATATTGCGTCGATATACATAATGGTCAATCTCGTAGTAAAACTACAAATAAAAGATTTTCGTATTTTCTCCTTTACTTGTGCTGTGTAACCTTGCTTCTTGCCAAACATGAGTTTAGGTAAAAGGAGTGAGGAGTAGCAACTAACAAAACTTCTTTAGTTTTGGCAGCTACAGAAGGAAAGACGCAAGTCACTCCAGCCTTGTAAATAGCGAGCTGAACATAGAATTTCTTTATTTCCTTGAGTTTCTAGTTTCCCTACCTTGATGACTTTGCTGTTGACCTTCGTTACCTACCAACCTGTTGTGCTGTAATAATAAAGTAAGTTGGATTAAATTTGATTACCTTTGATTTGGAGTTATGGCGTGGAGCGTGAAATGGATTGGCAGACAAATTTTAGAAGCTAAATACCCTGTAAATTTTTGATCTACTTGCGAGTGTCAATACTATTCAAGATTCAAGGTATTTATTCAAAATAGGTGCAAATTACACTTTTTCTGGTAGTCATAAAATAATAATAACATAATTTCATTTGTGAAAAATCAAGAAATAAACAATCATTATTTAAAAATTACAGAATTTAATGCTTGAAATAAACCAGATTATGTCATTAGAACATGAAAACAATATGACACGAAAGTTAAAGGTACATAAAAATCATTGACTCTCATTAGGTCCACGGTTAGGACCGCGGTGCATCCTTACTAATATTATAAACGCGAAAGTTTGTATGTATGGATGTTTGTTACTCTTTCACGCCACAACAGCTGGACGGATCTGGATGGAATTTGGTAGATGACAGAATAGAACCTAGATTAACATATAGGCTACTTTGTTTGGGTTCATTGGAATAGTATCAATGAACAGGTTTTAGATAGAACACGGTAACCTTAACCAGATGCTGCAGCATCTCCTGGAATCTACAGGATACCCAACTCCCTACCAACTGCACAGCAGAGGTATCGTGTTTGAGATACGAGTATATAAAGTTTAAAGAGCATGAAATAAAACTTAAATTAAAAATTTTGAAGACCTCCGACAAAAAAAACCTCTAAAAAGTAGAAAATATTATGTTTTGGCCCTTTAAATTTAATGTTATATTTTGATCTGAGAGTCTAAGAGTCGTCCCGTAGGAAAGGTAAGTGCTAAGTAAATGAAATAAAAACAAAATACAACTTTTTACTTTACTACAACTGTTCGGTTTCAATTCGTTTCAAACGCAGCAGTCATAAGTACGACAGAAGTACATGTTACAACGATCATTACTTTAGCACCAAGTTAGTCTATTGTGCTTATGTCAATCGAGTTCCTTATCAGCAAACCGCATTCCTTAGCGGGGTGGCGTGATCGATCGAGAACAATAGACCGCGGTCTGGGAAAACCCAAATGACGCCGTCACCGACTGGTACAGAGCTTCTTGGCGGCGCAGATAGTCAGTCTCTCCAAGACGTTAGCGAGGCACGGCCGCCGCCCGCCATTAGCAGAAAACCTGTCTTGAGGCAGCGTAGCGCGAAGGATTTTGATATAGGCAGTGAACCAGAATCCTGCGCTATTGACACGTGAAGCCGCTTACGGATAGGCGAGCGATATTACAAGGGAACGCCTCTACGGGTGGTACTTACTTGCGAGTGTGAATTTGGTCCCCGCACGGAACTGCTTACGGAAAATAAACATATTTATACCTACAGAGCCAGGCTTGTTGTTTCAGTGTACCCAACAATTACGGATACCGAATAAGTAGTACATGATGGATCGTGACCTTATTTGCAGTGAAGAACTAGTTAATTTTGTAATATACATACGGACCTTTGAAAGGTCATTGTACCGCCTCGCGTGGGCGTGACGTCAGGACGGTTTGCCTCAGCATCGAGCAAGTGCTGTGATAAGTCGAGTATTGTCGGCCGGAGGTACGGAAGACCCACCCGAGGAGCATCTCACATCCTTCGGATGGAACTGGGTATTTCACACACTACTCGATACATACATGTCACATAACACTAAACAATTAGTTTAGGCACACATCTCCACCCCCTGGTGAGCAGTACATCGGAGTCTATGGCATCGGTAAGTATTTAGCTATCTATTACCTTACGGTTGTATTTTTTTACTATGATTTTGCTGTGCTATTCTACGAGTTTAACCCCAACGCTTCTAGTGGGCATTTGTTGACCATGAGTGGTCGGTGTTTGGGCATTTGACCAACTAATTGAGGTATCGGGCCCATTACATACTCGTGGATTATTTACTTATTTCTATGGTATTTCAAATTCAAATAACTCTTTATTGCACATCAAAATAAACAAATCATTAAAAAAAATTAATTAAAAACTAATAGACGTACAATCTAGGCGGTCTTATCTCAGAGCGATTTCTACCAGATAACCCAGTGCTTTACTTCGTATAATGTCTTAGTCTCATTTGGACCAAGTATGACAATGTCTGTATTTTAGGTCGAGCCATTGGACATAGTACGAATTAAGTTTTAAGTGCCTGTCGGAGCAGTCGGGGTGGGTGCCCGGTATTGATTGGTCAACCCCTCTCCCTTTTTCTTAGGCCAGCTGGTAGCAGAGAATTTTAGGGACTTTCGTAGATTAAGTTTGCGCGGTGATACTGCTTGCGCTTCGGTGGGCCTATCTTTGTCCCAGGGAGGTAAACTGAACAACAACTAATTACTAATAATTTCACAACTTAGCCTACCCCCTACGCGACGACGCTTAGATCAAAATATAACAATTTAATGTAACTTAAAGGGCCAAAACACATTATTTTCTACTTTTTAAAGGTTTTTTTGTAGGGGGATTTTTAAATTTTTAATTTAAGTTTTAATGAAAAATTTTATTGCGTTTCACTGCATCTCACCTGAGGGAAGTGATTATGCAGTCGAGGATAGTACACACAAACTCAAACGCCCGGGACGCTTGCTATGTTTCGTACTAAGAGTGAAGTGAATGTTGACAGCAACGAGGAGAGAATGGAAGAGAAAAACATGTTGCGCCGTCCCCGAACAATAATTCGATGTATGGGTAGACGTTTGCGCCGCGCCGCCGCCGCCGCCGCCGATGATTTTACCAGCGTGAAATTGGCGTGACAAATATACCGATTTTTATACTAATTTCGATTTAATTCACATTATAATGTAATATTGGAATGCCTCACTTTGATTTAAAACTCTTAAAAGGAGTTTGAATAAGTTAAGAAGTACGTATAGTAGATAGATATATACATTATAATTAGACTCGCGGCAGAAGGTGCCGTATTAAAATAATAAATTATGTCATTGTTGAGTCTTAGTTATTTTGAAAAAAAAAAACATACTGCGAATTGTTTTGAGATCTAAGATGTTAATTTTATTCCAAAGAACCACTTAATAATGTTGATTTTTCAAGCGACTTCCAAAAAGGAGGAGGTTCTCAATTCGTCTGTATTTTTTTTTATGTTTGTTACCTCATAACGTTGGGCTGGGTGAACCGATTTTTATGATTCATTTTTTATTAGAAAGCTAGTGCTTCCCGTGTGGTCCCATTTAAATTTTATCAAAATCGGTGTAGTATTTTTTTATAAAATTAACAAAAACCAAAAATAATGATGCAAAAATGTACTGAGTTGTTCCGATGGAAGTCGGTTTTTTAACGTGTTTAGCGTTTTCAATTATAATATATTATGTGGTAACCATTTGAAAATATTATTTGCTTAGTGTTGATTAGTAAGTAATTATATCTGTGAAGCAACTGTTGATTTTAAATTTTAAAAATGTGATGATACAAGCATATCGTTTTAATTTTATAACGTTTTACCCCCACGCCGATTTCCCGCCGATTACGCCGCCGCCGCCGGCCTTTTTGCGACCAGACGCCGCCGCTGGCGCTGGTCTTGTATAAATCGGCGCACATGGCTGTGTATGGGAGAACATTTTTTCGGCTAGAATTTTTGTTTTATTTTACTATAAAGTTGAGTTTATGCTTCAATTCGACTTATTTTTGTGAATACATAACACAAATAATAACTATTATACAGTGTGGAGGTACGAAAACCTCGGTGCGCGTGCCGACTCGCACTTGGCCTGTTTTTTAATTTTTTTACATTATGGTACTCGTAACTTCATCTTGTGTATTTTCCGCAGCACGAACGTCGCGATCAAGCTTGAAGTGGAGCCGCAGCCGGCTGGAGTGGAGCAGCCGACTACGCGGGCGCCGGGCGCTGGCGACTTCGGCGCACTCCGGGTAAGCCTGCTACAGCTACATTTCCGCAGCACGAATGTCGCGATTAAGCTTGAAGTGGAACCGCAGCCGGCTGGAGTGGAGCCGCCGACGACGCGGGCGCCGGGCGCTAGCGACTGCGACGCACTCCGGGTAAGCCTGCTACAGCTACATTTCAAACACTAAGGCCACATTCCACTTGTAGGTGATGAGGTGATAACAAAAGACATAGGGACAACAGTAAATGTCTAGAGAGATCCTTGTCCATTGACGCTAAAGTTTTAACGCCGATTGTTTTTACAGCAAAAGTTAAGTGTCAAGGTAGGTTTTAAAATGTGCAATCATCAGACAATAAAAGTTTAACGTTATATACAGCCCTCATTTTTAAGTTTTAGGTGGAATGTGGCCTTGGTGTTTGAAATAGACTGTATACGGTTTAAAGCGAAACTCGTTTTTCATACAAATTAAAGATAACAATTTATTGAAATCAGATGAGCCGATTCTTGTGTTGTCATTACTACATTACCCGTTTCTCTTCCCATCTCTGTTCGTATATGTCTCAGTCGGACTCGATACCTTGGAGCTTAGGCGGAAGTTGCTTCTTGGTGTCCACTACTGTCTGCTGTTGCGGGGAAATGTCAATAACTCTGAGGTGTTAAATAATATGAGTCTCTTTGTGCCACAAAAATACGTGCGCACGGGTCGGCGACGGCACCAGCTGTTTGCAACTACAGCACTGCGCACGCAGCGAGCGCTACACCTTACTACGTCTAGGGCAATACATTTGCTCAATGGATTCGTTGCCGAGATCCAACATATTGACATTTTTGTGGATAGCATGCCTATAATAATTAAAAATTTATACATCTTTTTAAACATCAATAATTTGTAATTGAAAATATTTGTAATTTGTAATTTTAATTGTAAATATTAACAATAGAGCGTCTTGGGAAACTGTAAGCTCTTATTGTAAATTGAACAATAAAGAATAAAGAATTAGTCATTTTAAGGTTTTCATAGTAACTTGTTTATCTTTATTTTTTAAAACTAATTAATTAAAAATTAAAAACCCGACTGCATAAAAATGTATCCTGAGTCACTCGCGGGATGAAAGCGAAAGTAACGACACCTCGCACGCCAAGATCCTGGTAGCCGTTTCGGCCGCAGAGCGTGCCAGAGAAATGTACATACATACATACATACACTCGAAACACACAACCCTCTATCTGGCGCAGTCGGGTAAAAATTAATCACTGCACTTTAATTACAATGGGTGAATCCATTTTCAAGAATAATTTAATCCTTAGTTTGTGTGGAAACAAGTTTCGGTGAGGCGACACACGAAATTAATAAGCAATTTTTTTATAATTTTTTTTATTCACAATTGGTAAGCCCTTGGCATCGTCTCACCTGATGGTAAGTGACGATGATGCCGAAGATGGAAGCGGGCTTACAAAGATTCCCCAACGCAATGGAGAACTGGCTATTATTATCTTCAAGCCGGAACACAGCAATGTTGTTAACACTGGTGTTTGGCGGCAAGACTTATATAACATGGTGGCAGCTAGCCAGGCGGGCAATTATCGCTTTAATTCTCAATCGAATACAGGATGGCCGGTTGAACAGCGGACGCGTTTCACAAGTTACAAGGAAATACAACTTAGCCTAAATAGCTGGTCAAGTCGCAATTATTATTTAGTCATGCTACACAGTTGTCTTTGAGCTGATCGGTTTGTGGCTAGTCCCAGGTTTCTTGGGGCAAGTTGTTCCGCCTCCTGGAGTGCGTCCGTCCTTCAGCCAGTCACTCTGCGTGCGTGAATGATTTGTGAGAGACTCTCACTCTGACACCACAGTGTAAGACCTTACAGTGGTCCAACGCGCGTCAAAGCCGTCATCACTACTACGCGGAACCTCTATGATGAGATGACCGTTATCTATGGCTTTACATTAATTCACTATTTTTACACCCACTGTTTGTTTTTTTGGTAAAATAATGTAAGCAAATATTTTATCTGCGGCTCACCCTTCCTTCAGACAACAAAAATACATTATAAGTCTGTTACGCGTAGGTCATCTTGGTTATAGCGTCTAGTAATAATAGGTCATCTTTGGCAATTCTATACAAAGACTGGCTACCTCTACCGCTCTCTTCTACACACACTGTCACGGCGCTGGCCAACATACGTGTCGTACCAATTCTCGTATTTTTCTCATTATCCTGGATTCCTTAACAAAGTCCTCCATCAAAACATCCATCCATAACATGGTGTCCAAAGAAGAAACTAGTCGTGCGTTCCAGTCGCGGTAACAAACCCATATTATCAGAATCAGAATGGCGGAACACAAGAGAAACCAACCGCCAACCCACGTGCCACCACTCACCAACTGTTCCTTGGATATGAATTCATCGAACTTGGCAATAAGCTGGCGAAACTACAAGACAACTGTGGCAATTGTGTACATATTTTTCAATACTGTGTACATGTCAGGCCAATAGACTAGATTTTTGGCAACTGAAATGCTCGCTGTGCATACTTTCTCGCGAAGCCTTCCCCATCTGTCGTAGTCGGGCACACACACATACACAAATCAACTATAAACATTACACCTACTTAGTATTAGTAGCTACTAGCTAGGAATACAGTAGGCTTGATGAAATATTTCCAAATATTTCTGGTATGTATAAGAGGTACTTTACTCCCATTGATCCAGGAATAGTTAAGTACCCAGTTCAGTAGGTCTTATTAAGTCCTAGTTATTCACAAAGTTTCATCAACATCATTAGAGCCATTTTTGAAATAAAGTGAAACTACCCGGATTTGTATGGAAAATTCCTTATTCCTATTTTTCTTACAATAAAAAACTACTGGGTGTTGTAGGCCATTTAAAATTATGGTAACCTACTGAATTTCATCAAAATCGCTACAGCCATTTTTGAGTAAAAAAATAATAAGTGATTTTTTACTATGGTGGCAACCCTTAAAAATCAGGATATAAGAAATTTGAAAAATACGCTGGAGATCATCATCATATCAGCCGAAAGACGTCCGCTGCTGTACAAAGGGCTTCCCCAAGGATTTCCACGACGAGCGGTCCTGTGCTGCCCGCATCCACCGGATTCCTACGATCCTTACCAGGTCGTCGGTCCACCGCGTGGGAGTCCTACCTACGCTACGTCTTCCGGTGCGCGGTCGCCACTCGAGAACTTTACTGCTCAATGGCCATCTGTTCTACGAGCTACATATGTACCCTGCCCACTGCCACTTCAGTTTAGCGATTCTATGAGCTATGTCAGTTACTTTGGTTCTCCTCTTAACTGATTCGATCGTGTAGGGAAATTCGAAAATAATATTGACCTACCCAAATTTTACCCAAATCCGTCCAGTAGCTTGGGAACTAAAGCGCCAGACAGTCGTACACACATATTTTTATTGTATCAATTATACCAAGCTACACATAAATAAGATACTTCTACGCATACAATACAATTATATAATTACAATTAGACTGAAAATGATAAATGACGGCGCTTCTATTTGCATCTTGCTCAAACAATATAAATCTTTCGCTCACACGAACTACCAAATCTATGGAAACAATGCTATTTATATTCCCAATCTTTAATTGTACGTAATAAAAAATAAAAAAAATACGTTACTTACCTCACCTTTTGAAAATACATTGAAAATTCGATTAAATATTGTTCGTGACCAATCCCTACTTGCATTCACGTCTACAGATACATCAGTTGTTGGTATATATGTATATATCATTTCTCGCTCGTGAGTATGAAATGTCCGGGGTGTGTTGCAGGGTCGAAACTTATAAAACTGTAAAAGTTTTCACTTCTGTCGGCACTACCGGATTGGTAAGGTTAGGTTTTTTTACTATTCAAAAGTGTATGTAAACACCTATTTAAAATAAATATTTTTCATTGATTTATTGATATTTTGTCCATTCTTTGGCTGAGCACAGGCTCAGCGCTTAAACAGTTTGATGGATTTTGAAGTGCGAGGTTTTACAATACATTTTAAGCAGTCTAGTTTATTTTTTAAAATTAAATCGGTGAAGTTATGTACTTTGTTTCCCAACACCAACCAAACAGAGTCTCTTACCGTATCGAACCCTTAACCACTTATTGTGAAGCGAATGGACTAAAAGGCGGTTAAAAGATACACAATAGATTTTAGTGTACATACAAGTACACAATAGATTTTAGTGTACATACAAGATACACAATAGATTTTAGTGTACATACAAGTACACAATAGATTTTAGTGTACATACAAGATACACAATAGATTTTAGTGTACATACAAGATACACAATAGATTTTAGTGTACATACAAGATACACAATAGATTTTAGTGTACATACAAGATACACAATAGATTTTAGTGTACATACAAGATACACAATAGATTTTAGTGTACATACAAGATACACAATAGATTTTAGTGTACATACAAGTACACAATAGATTTTAGTGTACATACAAGATACACAATAGATTTTAGTGTACATACAAGATACACAATAGATTTTAGTGTACATACAAGATACACAATAGATTTTAGTGTACATACAAGTACACAATAGATTTTAGTGTACATACAAGATACACAATAGATTTTAGTGTACATACAAGATACACAATAGATTTTAGTGTACATACAAGATACACAATAGATTTTAGTGTACATACAAGATACACAATAGATTTTAGTGTACATACAAGATACACAATAGATTTTAGTGTACATACAAGTACACAATAGATTTTAGTGTACATACAAGATACACAATAGATTTTAGTGTACATACAAGTACACAATAGATTTTAGTGTACATACAAGATACACAATAGATTTTAGTGTACATACAAGATACACAATAGATTTTAGTGTACATACAAGATACACAATAGATTTTAGTGTACATACAAGTACACAATAGATTTTAGTATACATACAAGATACAGAATAAGTTTTTAATTACTATAACATTTCTTTCAGAAAATCAAGACTGAAGAATTAGAAGAATATGAGCTGCCTCCAGAGGGCTTGGACGAAAGACCTAGTTGGTCCACAGACCACATTCTGCCCGACTTGCCTGCACGAAAACCTGCTCAAGTCGCTTGCCTCAAAAGACCGGATACAAACACACCGAAAACTCAAGACGTACCACACAAACCACATGCTCGTTCATCATTGACAGATATACCCATCAAACAAGAGCCACAGAATGATTTCCCTGCCTACCTACCGCACACACCGCAGGCTCATATGTCAACGGCTTCTTTACCCATCAAACAAGAAACACGAGTGGATGCCGCTCCCTACCCACCGCAGTCACCACAGACGGATACATTCATGACAGATGTGCCCATCAAACAAGAAATAGAGATTGACATTCCACTAGAACTCAATGACCTATCAGCAGATAACCAAGTGGTTCCAGCTGTGAAGCGCAAGGGGGAGACTGTGAAGACGCTACGCCTGGAAGCGAAACTGGAGGGAGGGAGACCGAACACTGCGCCGTTGTCAGGTAATGTAAATGGTTGAGTTGGTGTTTCTAGTTAATTTTATAAGATAAGAAAAAATCACGTAGTTGCGGGAACATGTACCGGTTGACCAATAAGTTTCGAAAGCGCAATGAAACTCCAGGACAAGTATTTCGAAATTGTACCTATTTATATTTCAACGTAGTGACCTTTTAAGTAGATAGGTGGAAGCCATATTGTAGAATCCGCCATTTTGTAAAACAGCGCGCTGAATAACGCCGGATTGTAAAACGGCGGCGTTTTGTGATCCGGCGACATCACGTTCAGCCGGATTGCAATTCGGCTCAAATGAAGTACGCCGCATTATATTAGGCGCCACTCTGTGTAAAAACTCAAATTCAAATATATTTTATTTAAAAACGTACGATATACATACGAAGTTGTTACAGTGGTCCCCACACTAGGCTGAGCCTGTATCGTGGGAACCCATTACACATGAACATATAACTGATGCCGATTTAAAACGAACAAAGAGAATAATTTAGAATTTAGAGCATGCAATAATATCTAGACTGCAGAATAATTTATGTAGATAACAATGAATCAATAAGGAAAAACTAAAATAAAACGATTAAAACATAATAATGAAGTAAGTAAATATGTGTGGAAAAGGGTACATGTGTGTCTGGTGTGTGTAAAGTGTAACTGTTCTCGTAGGTGTGTATGTGTGTTGTGGTGTTTAAGTTACTATATGAAGAAAATATTCTGTATCCTGGTAAGTCCACGTATTGAGAAGATTTATTATTAGTTTCTTCGCTTCTGCACATGAGCTAGTTTTGATGTCTACTAGACGTACAATTTTATTGTAAATAAAAGGGCAAATGAATGTTTTGGACCTTTGAGCAAACACAGTGTTAACTTTAGGAAGTGGTAACATAAATACTCTTCTTTGGAGGAGAGTCTGATACTCGTCTGAGTTGAGGACCATCTTGTGAAGCTTAGGGAGATCCGCAAGATGTACAATTTTCTAACACTCTAAACACCCTCGATGTCTTCATGCAGTTGCTTGGTGGGGTATCTGAAAGGCTTGCGCAACATTACTTTTAGAACGGACCTCTGGACTCTCTCTAGAGCAATCATGTGAGTTGAAGCAGCAGCACCCCATGCTGATATACAGTAGGTTATAATAGATTGACACAATGTCACGTATATAGTTTTAAGAAGGGTAATGTTTGTCCTATCTCTCAGTAACAGTGGATTCTTAGACTGTGGTAACAGCATGGGGTGAATTAACTAATGATTTAAAAAAAATGAGCGAGCGATGTTAAGTTCGGTGAATGTTGATTGATTAACAGTCAAAGTAGCAGAATTCTTCACAGAAGAAAAAATCATCGGTTATATTCGGAGTTTTTTTACTCAATGCCTAGATTACAAAGCGATGCAAAACGCCGCCGTTTTGCAAAGCAATGCGCTGCTTTGCGAACCGGCGGATTGTACATGACGTCTGCGACAGATACACCTTAAATAGCGTCTTGAAAGTTGCTCAATTCCTTTAGAAAAAAGACTTGACCTGGACCTCCACACACTCCACAGCGCGCAAATGACTATCCGCCGAACTTTATACCACGCAAGTATTTTTTCAAACTAGAGAAAAGGTGAATATCACTCGGAGCTGCAATATGGTGAGTGCTGCACCAACTAAAATCCAGCCCTTCGGATAGCAGCGGCTGCAGCATCACACCGATGTGGAGGTGAATTTTCATGACGAAAAAGCACTTCGGCACGCAATTTTCCGCGTCATTTATTTTTTGTTTCTTCGCGTAGTTGTTTGATTAACGATACGTAGTACTCTTCGGTTATTGACTGCTTTACCTAAATAATCATTCATTATGATACCCTCCGCATCCCACAAAATAGTGGCCATTGTTGAGGTCAGTCTTTTCCACACCTTGCTTTGTTTTGTTCCGGGTCAAAATGGTTTCCCACGTTTCATCAACGGTCACAATCGAACTTGAAAAGATTCCACATCTTGTTCAATCATTGCCAAATTTTGCTTTGAAATGTCTACACTTGATTTCTTTTGTGCGTAAATTAACATTCAAGGAACCTAGCAGGCCACCTTTTTGGATTTAAGCTTAGGTATGAGTTAAATAGAATGAACTGTCCCAAAAGAGCTTCAAAATCACAGACGACGAATGGTCACACGTCGATCAATCTTCAACATATTTTCATTTTTGAAGTAAAACTTCTATATGACGGGGGGTATTAGGATTTTTTCTGTCACGAAAAAGCATTACCGCCGCGTAGAGGGGGTATACTATATATCTTTATATATACAGGGTGTAATAAAATTGGTGTAGGACCCGTTAACTGCAGGTTCTACTCATCATACTGAACAACTTTCCCCAAGAAACCCATAGTCAATTCTCAAAAATTAGGACCCTCCATACTAAAGTGCACAAAATCGGTCGATCAGCTGATCGACGTGTATGAAGAGTAAATTTTTTTTTGCGATTTCAGCAAAATCGTAGAACAAAAGTTGTTCAGTATGATTAGCAGAAGCCCCAGTTAACGGGACCTTCACCAATTTTGTTACACCCTGTGGGTGTAAATTTGCATTCTTGCAATATTTATGGAGGCGGTAGTTTACAATTATATACAAATCACTTCAGCTGCAGAAAGTCTGATATTTGAAAATAAAAAAGTTATTACATGAAATTGTTTTGAAGTTCACGTAAGAATAAACCATTTTTGTGTAGGTTCCCAGAGGACCATACGCGACTGTGACGTCAACTCACAAATGGACAGTTCATTCACTCCTCATTCAATTATTCATTCGTGCACAGCTGATTTCAAATTTTCCTTCCTACTTTATGGGCTTAGGATCTTCAAAAACACATTTTTTATTATTTATACCACTTTCTGTTCGCATGCCAATGCACTTTTAGGTATTTTTGGAGTAGTTAAAAGTCTGAAATCAGCCTATTTACACATAAATAAACAAAAAAAACTTACAAGTTTATGTGCTACGCAGTAACTGTTCGAACTGTTCACGGCTCCTACATTTATTTTGTCAAATATGACGTGTAAAATCCCCAGCGAAAGGCTCCAAAATAAATTTTGTTAAGTATGACGAGTATAAGCCCTAGCTAACGTTTCCTGCATCAATTTTTGCTTAATCATCTCATAGTCCTCTGTTTTTAGTGTTTTTAGTTTTTCGGGTGATAAACGGTAGCATCGCTGTCGAATGGGAGGGTGGTCATCGGTGTCGACGAGTAGAAGCCCTAGCTATCGGCTCCTACACCAATTTTGTTACGTATGACGAGTAGAAGCCCTAGCTTCATCAATTTTGTTAAGTATGACGAGTAGAAGCCCTAGCTACACCAATTTTGTTACGTATGACGCGTAGAAGCCCTAGCTACATCAATTTTGTTAAGTATGACGAGTATAAGACCTAGCTACATCAATTTTGTTAAGTATGACGAATAGAAGCCCTAGCTACATCAATTTTGTTAAGTATGACGAGTAGTAGCCCTAGCTACATCAATTTTGTTAAGTATGACGAGTAGAAGCCCTAGCTGCATCAATTTTGTTAAGTATGACGAGTAGAAGCCCTAGCTGCATCAATTTTGTAAAAGTATGACGAGTAGTAGCCCTAGCTACATCAATTTTGTTAAGTATGACGAGTATAAGCCCTAGCTAACGTTTCCTGCATCAATTTTTGCTTAATCATCTCATAGTCCTCTGTTTTTAGTGTTTTTAGTTTTTCGGGTGATAAACGGTAGCATCGCTGTCGAATGGGAGGGTGGTCATCGGTGTCGACGAGTAGAAGCCCTAGCTATCGGCTCCTACACCAATTTTGTTACGTATGACGAGTAGAAGCCCTAGCTTCATCAATTTTGTTAAGTATGACGAGTAGAAGCCCTAGCTACACCAATTTTGTTACGTATGACGCGTAGAAGCCCTAGCTACATCAATTTTGTTAAGTATGACGAGTAGAAGACCTAGCTACATCAATTTTGTTAAGTATGACGAATAGAAGCCCTAGCTACATCAATTTTGTTAAGTATGACGAGTAGTAGCCCTAGCTACATCAATTTTGTTAAGTATGACGAGTAGAAGCCCTAGCTGCATCAATTTTGTTAAGTATGACGAGTAGAAGCCCTAGCTGCATCAATTTTGTAAAAGTATGACGAGTAGTAGCCCTAGCTACATCAATTTTGTTAAGTATGACGAGTAGAAGCCCTATCTGCATCAATTTTGTTAAGTATGACGAGTAGTAGCCCTAGCTACATCAATTTTGTTAAGTATGACGAGTAGAAGCCCTAGCTGCATCAATTTTGTAAAAGTATGACGAGTAGTAGCCCTAGCTACATCAATTTTGTTAAGTATGACGAGTAGTAGCCCTAGCTACATCAATTTTGTTAAGTATGACGAGTAGAAGCCCCAGCTAGCGGCTCCTACACCAATTTTGTATACTTCGGACTGTTTTAGAAGTTTGTTTTGTATGAAACCGGTGATCTTAAAGTAGTTAAGTAGTAAGAATCCCTTCAGGTAAATAATATATCTAGATGTATGTTGATCATGGTTTAAATTCTGTTTATTTTTGAATACCTTCTGGTAAATAACATAATGTCTAGATGTGTGTTGATCATGGTTTAAATTCTGTTTATCTTCGAATTCCTTCTAGTAAATAACATACTATCTAGATGTGTGTTGATCATGGTTTAAATTCTGTTTATCTTTGAATCCATAATGGTAAATAACATAATATCTAGATGTGTGTTGATCATGGTTTAAATTTTGATTATCTCTGAATCCCTTCTGGTAAATAACATAATATCTAGATGTGTGTTTATCATGGTTTAAATTCTGTTTATCTCTGAAATCTCTGAATCCCTTCTGGTAAATAACGTAATATCTAGATGTGTGTTTATCATGGTTTAAATTCTGTTTATCTTTGAATCCCTTCTGGTAAATAACATAATATCTACATGTGAGTTGATCATGGTTTCAATTCTGTTTATCTTTGAATCCCTTCTCGTAAATAACATGATATGTAGATGTGTTTGATCATGGTTTTAATTCTGTTCATCTTTGAATCCTTTTGGTAAATAACATAATATCTAGATGTGTGTTGATCATGGTTTAAATTCTGTTTTATTTGAATCCCTTCTAGTAAATAACATATTATCTAGATGTGTGTTGATAATGGTTTAAGTTCTGTTTATCTTTTCAGATGGAAGTTCTCTTGAAGAGCAAGCGAGAGCTGCTAAAAAGAAGAAAGTTTAGTTTTTTGGTTCTGTACCATGTAATGGACCTTATTACTAAGCCTCCGCTGTCCGTCTGTCTGTTCAACTTAAAAAAACTATATAGCTAACGGATAATTTACGTTCCTAAAATATTAATGTGCTATTTCAGCGTATTTTTAAGATTTATATGTCCGTGTATCCTTGCATTTATTATACCTTTAATAGTAGTAAGTATTTAATTATTGTACCTTTAATAGTAGTAAGTAGTTCATTTAATTTTGTAATAAGTATATATTGCGAGTGCAGTCTGAGCAGACAATATATACATACTCAGGTATCCAGTACTTACTTCCTATTTATTGGTTAGTTCCAGTGAATAAATAAAACTTTAATTTATATTGTATCTTTTTATTGTACCGTTTTCAAATAATTAACAAAAAAAATTAAATTCACTATAGCATAGGGTAGAAAAGGAAGCAACCCACTGAACTAAGTATCTGACCTTTCTCTCTGGACAGCAGGCAGGCTTTATCTTCCTGGCAGCATTCAGGAAGCTATTTGTGTTGTCGCCGTGGATTTTACAGGCTAGTGAATATGGTGCGTAGACCATAGTATATTTCAAGTCTATGGCGTAGCTAGGGCTCTCGTAAAAGACCAACTGAGCATTTTTAATCAATCAATCAAAATATATTTATTTTAAATAGGTGTTTACACACACTTTTAAATAGTCAAAAAACTTATTGAATATTACAAATAATGTCATGATTAGGGATTGCAAAATCCGGATATTTTTCAAATCCGGATTTTTGGATTTTCATATGATTTGAATCCGGATTATCCGGATTTTTCGAAGTTTTTTCTGAAAACCCAATTTGTTGTAAAATTAGTTATTTTAGTGGTAATTTTATTATAGTTAGAAGTTCTATTTATATTGTTTACTGTAAAATACAAAAAATAAGAAAAAAGCATATTTTTAATGAAAACGTTTATAAAAAAGGGAACTATCTATAGAAAGCATTTTAAATCACGACATGACACGACATCACAATCCAAGTCGGACTTGAACACTAAATTATAACAGTCATTTTTATAATCACTGCATTATTTGCAGTATCTCTCAGTCTCTCTCTATGCTAAAATAAATTAAGGAGATTTGTTTTTTATTTCAAATAACATTACAATTGAAAGAGTGTCTTGTTTTAGTTAAGGTATTTTTTATGTTTATGCTATTTAGAACAAGGTATTTTGACCTTTTAATTGCGATTGCCATTGTCAAAAATTAGGACCCAGAGCATGGCATTCTATTTGGAAGTTTCATAAAAGATACAAAACAAAACATAAACAAAATTTAGAATAAATCTTTTGTTACGTCCTATATATTTCTGACAGTAACAGTCAAAAGATTCATGAATGTAGTGTTTACCTTAATGTCCATGAAAATATTATTAACATTGACAACATCCCTCTGTCAAAAAATAACATCTAATAATATTTAATGTAGGTATTCTATTCTATTCAGTGTTTTTTAAGACACGAGATCTCAAAAACATAGCGTCTAGTGTTTGATCACTAAGACGAAATCTTAACTTGTTACAAAATGTTCCAGCAGTAGAAAAGGCTCTCTTGGATTCGACGCTTGTGGTTGGAAGAGCCTGTAGTCTTCTCAATGCTTTTTTTTATAAATTCTCCACCGTTTTCTTAAAGTGCCATTTATACGTGGAATAGCGAAGGCAAATCAGATCCACTAGTTGAACTTGAAGGCTGACATTGGTGATCACCAGCAGCTTCACTCACACTAGCAAGCTGTCGATCAAGTTGTTCTTTGAAACTGAGTGAAGGCGGTTCAACATCAGATTCACAAGATGTTTCTGGACTAGAAACCAAGATTGTTGTTGACGTAGTTGTGCAATCATACACATCCATAACGAGTTGCGATGTGTGTTTCGGAGTAATTTTAGTCATCAAATTGAATTCAATCAATCATAATTAAAGTTTATCATAAATGTAACTAAAATCCGAAAAAACCGGATTTCGATATTGAAAACCGGATTTATAAATTGCTTGAAAATCCGGATTTTTGAGATGTTTTCGAATTTCGAAGTATCCGGATTGCAATCCCTAGTCATGATTCAGATTACAGTTTCAGGTAAAGGTATTCGTTATAGAACTAACCAGCACTGTGGTTAAAAACTTAAATGACAAAAAAAAACAGTTGGTATATTTCTTGACCTATCTAAAGCTTTTGACACTGTTTCTGTTCCCCTCCTGCTGAAAAAGATGGAAATATTTGGTATACGTGGTTTGACCTTGGATCTTTTCTCTAGTTACCTTAGCGAGAGAGTTCAGTGTATGACTATAGATAATATCATTAGCGCTGAAGAAACTTTAAGCTACGGTGTTCCTCAAGGTAGTGTTCTTGGACCTACTCTTTTCCTTGTTTATGTAAATGAACTCTGTAAACTTACATTACCAAATTCTAAAATAATTACTTATGCTGACGATACCGCGATTCTTGTAAATGGCAAATCTTGGTCTGAAGCGTGTTCCTTTGCAGAATCAGCAATGCGCAATGTAACGGAATGGCTTCATAATAACCTTTTAACTTTAAATCTGGAAAAAACCCAAGTTATAGCCTTTTCCTGTAACATCTCTTCACAACCTCCAAAAGATTTTGTAATAGCTGCACATAGTTGCAAGTCACACCAAACCTGCAACTGTATAAAATTAACTCAAGTTCAGTCAATAAGGGACCTAGGTATAACAGTCGACAGCAATTTGCCCTGGAAGTCTCAAATTAATTCTACAACAACAAGACTTAGAAAAATAATCTTTGTTTTCAAAAAATTAAGATCCAGACTTTGCCATATTAAGGACAGTATACTTTGCTCTTGCCTACTCAATCATCTCCTACTGTGTTATGTATGGGGTGGTTCATGTAAGACTCATTTCCTACGTGTACAACGAGCCCAAAGAGCTATACTAAAAGTAATGTCTTTTAGGCCTATTCGTTTTCCTACTAAAGAACTATACAATTTCTGTAAGGTACTTACTGTTAGGCAAACCTTTATCTTAAACGTTTTACTACGTAAACAACGTTCTCTTCCCTATGATATAAACTTAATTAAAGATAAACGCAGAAAGTACAGTGTCTGTAAGATGGAACCACGGAGATTGCCCTTGGCCAGTCGACACTTTTACTTTCTCAGTCCAATCCTATATAACAACCTCAACAAAATTCTAAATATCTACCCCCTATCAATTTCGGAAGTTAAGAACGAATTGACAAATTATTTACTAACCCTTACTTTTAAAGAGACTGAAGACTTGTTAATTATATAAATTTAGAATAGGTCATTGTTTTGTAAATATAATGCTCGCTAAACACACACACTACACACACACACACACACTCACACTGACACATGCACACACTTCTGAGATTCCACATTAATTGTACTTTTAGGTTTAGGTAGCTAAGTAAATTTTTGTACTTTTCTACTGTACTTCATATCTGTAAGAACTATTTTTAAATTGTCTTTTTGTTTTACATTTTACTCGTTAAGGAACGTCATATTATTCTTTCTTCCGGAGGTGGGCGTTAGTAACTGCGACACAGTCCTCGACTAATGCAGTTGCTATCGTACACATTAAGTTTGTACACTTAATTTAAGTTCCAAATAAATAAGTTCCAAAATAAAAAAACATTATATACATTTGTCATTTACATAATCTATTATTTTATAATATCCTCTAGAGCACAAGCATTTTTTGACATGAGTCTTGAATTTATTCTCTGATAAACTAGTTACATTTTCTGGAATTTTATTGTAGTATCTTAAACACTGCCCACAAATGACTTTTTGACCTTACTCAGTCTCGAAAAGGCTATATCTATTTTATTTACATTTCTTAAATTCAAATTATGTCTGTCACTGTTTTTAGGAAATAAATGCAAATTCTTACGAACTTACATGATGTTTTCATATATAAATTGTCTAGCAACGGTTAAAATATTGATTTCTTTGAACTTATTCTTTATCGACTCACGTGATCGCATCTGATAGATTGCGCGCATAGCTCTTTTCTGCAAGATGAAAAAAGTTTCTATATCGGCCGCATGCCCCCACAGTAAGATGCCATAAGACATTATACTATGGAATTAACTAAAATACACTAGTCTCGCAGTACCTACATCCGTTAACTGTCTTATTTTCTTAACGGCATAAGCAGCTGAACTAAGCCTTCCCGCTAATGTTTCAATGTGTGGTCCCCATTGAAGTGAAACATCCAAAATTATACCAAGGAACACCGTAGTATTTACAAATTCTAAGTTATTACTGTCTAATATTACACTATAATTGACCTTTTTTACATTAGGCAAACATAATTTTATACATTTTGTTTTCATATTTAATAATAAGTTGTTCACAGTAAAACAGTTCTGTATCTTTGAAAGAGTTTAGTTTACTTCGTCAATTTTGTTTTTTTTTCCTATTAAATTTAAAAATAAGAGAAGTATCATCCGCAAACAACACAATATTTGATAGATGTTGCACCATAAAAGGCAAATTATTTAAGTAAACAAGGAAAAGAAAAGGCCCTAATATGGAACCCTGGGGCACACCCATTTTAACTCTAGATCTAGATGAGTTCGTGCCATTTACTTTTACTTTTTGTGTTCTTTTGTCTAAATAGGAATTTAAAAGACTGAGAGCCCCATCCTCTACACCATAATGCTTTAATTTCGCAAGTAATGTTTGGTGTTCAACACAATCAAATGCCTTAGATAAGTCACAAAACACTCCAATTGCAATCTGCGATTCCTCAAAGGCATCATAAATGTTGCGAATAAGTGCTACACCTGCATCGGTTGTTGATCAACCTTTCGTGAAACCAAATTGTTGGTTATGCAGTAGTTTGTTTTCTGTAAAATATTGTAGCATTTGGTTAAGCATAATCTTTTCAAACACTTTACTAAGAACTGGCAGCACAGAAACTGGTCTGTAGTTGCCCGGATCAGTTTGTGAACCAGATTTATATAAAGGTATCACTTTACTAAGCTTCATGAGATCTGGAAATTTTATGGTCTTGTAATTTTTTTCAGATAATTTGGTTAGCTCTAATGAGCTTGCAATATTTAGTTATATGTCGGTACGGAAAACCGCAATTTATTTGTAATTCATGGTTTGGAGGGCATTATGTAATATGTCTCTGGTTTTGCATCTAGTATCGTCCAGTCCTTTTAGTCATCGGGCATACGTCATGGATTTTGTCGATGATATCCTTGTCGTTCTCGCCTGATGTCAAAAATATTTCTCAAAATAAAAAATAAAGGTTTAACAAACTAAAAACCGACTTCAAAATGAAATCCACTCAAAAGTATGAAATATTAATGATATACTTAGATACACGACATCAACCAACAATAACGAAATCAAAGGTGGGTCCGAATTAAATTAGAGGCCTTAATTTATTTTTGAGGTCGGTACCAGCACACAGCTACTCACATTTTACTTATGGCATAGCTGACACCGACCTCAAAAAAATATTTTAGGCCCCTAATTTAATTCGTACCCACCTTTGATTTCGTTATTGTTGGTTAATGTCATTTAGGTACCTAAGTATAATATTAATATTTCATACTTTTGAGTGGATTTCATTTTGAAGTCGGTTTTTAGTTTTTAAACTTTTATTTTTAATTTCTTTATTTTTAGTGATATTTCTATCTATCTAACAACGTTACACCCAATCACCTACTCGGCAATAGGAACCATCAAATCATAATGCATGTGTTTCATTATCAGATACAGATTCCTGTGACTTCCATCATCATATCAACAGCATGAATCTTGCATCATCAGCTCATCTGAATAACCTGAAAGAATAAAATTATTGGTTTAAACGTACCTATTGCAGCATAATTTGATTTAAAAGGGGTTAAATAATATAATAGAGATGCTACATGATACGTAGAATTTTTACTCCCTGCCTAAATATGAATTTCGGAAAGAAAATAAATTTTGGGGTAATATGGAATACTTTTATTTTATAAGATTATAAATATTTGGGTAAAGATAAAAACCAGTGGATAAATAAAGATGTAAAGAGTGAATGATCGTGGAAATAACCTAGATATAAAAGCAACACATTACATAATTTTAAAATATAAAAAAAGGTTAAGTAACGATCGATCGTCCCCCCGGGTATATAAGGTCTAAAAAATTAGCTGAAACTATTTTAACTGGTGCTTCTACCCATGGAACTGAACAACTTTCTCCATGAAACCCATAGTCAAATCTCAAAAAAAATTTGAACTTCCCATACTAAGTTGAATGATCAACTGATCGAGTTAGTATGGGAGAGCAAAATTTTTTTTGCGATTTGACTATGGGTTCCATGGGGAAAGTTGTTCAGTTTCATGGGTAGAAGCACCAGTTAAAATAGTTTCAGCTAATTTTGTTACACCTTATATAAAATGATCTGATAAATTCCTAAAAAAGTAAATCAAGTTCAATTATCAGCTGTCGAAATTACCCTTCAACGTTATACGTAAAAAAACTTTGGGTGTACCATACTCGTAATAAATTTTAAATCAAACACAAAATTGTTATAATAAAAGGGAGACAGGAGAACACGCAGGCCAGCAGCTGCGCTTGGAGGACGACAGCAGAAATTTGTCGGGCAGGTCGTAATGCTTGATCACCAGTAAGAATCAAGTCCAATGGGCCTTAAATTAGATATGAACAAAAGTTTCACTTCCCTTTTGGTAAGCAGCAGGCAGTTGCTGATCGGCGTAGTTAGCAATACTCCGGGGTATAGTGGTAGTATGCTGATATGTTCGGTCCGTGTGGAAGACCCTTGTTCGGACCGTGTGGAAGACCCTACAACGATGAAATAAAATTTAGTTCGCAACGGCACTAAATAAAATTGGACAGCTATCTCTAAGCATAAATCACTTACCCCAGTTAAAAATAGGAGGTCTTGATAATAATAATAATATTTATATTGAAAAAAACTATTTCGACGGTCAACACTCCTCAATTGTTTTCACTCTTTGTCAAAAGCTCGCCATCATTTCCAAATTCTATTTTTATAGACGAACAAGATCAAAAGAGATTTTAATTATGAAACGCAAGAAAGAAGATCGGCTCGAAACGATAGTTTGCGTTTCAAAATACCCACAAACTCACAAAAAAAGGCGAGAAGTCCAAAAAATTTTTGAAATTTGGACAATCCTACAGACGTTGGACAGCCCTGAAGAAGAAAAAAAAAACTCCCCAATTAACTAGTTAACTACAAACGTTTACTTGAAGCTGGAAGAAAAAGACATTTATACACGATTCGCGTACACATACAAACGCCAAAAACTCCATCTAAAAGTGAACAAACTTAATAACCCCAACAACACAAAAGAGAGAAAGAAGAAGGAAAAACGAAGCACACTGCACAGATGGCAAGTAGGGCTGTCACGCTAAAGATTTCTCGAGGGAAAAACCAAGAGAAACGGGAAAAATTGGAGAATACCCGCGAAAAATTTTTTGGAGACCCTCCCTCAACGAAAGAAAAAAAGGAGGCTTCCTATTTTAAAATATCCTTGATGTGGTAATGACCAACATAAGGAGAATCCAAGTCCTGTAATTCGTACGTCTGAGAAGAAACGGCACGTAAAACTCGACACCGAATAAAACGTGGTGCAAATTTTCCCATAAAATAACCAACACCAGATGAACGTGCGAAATTTCTACGTTAAATCTCCCACGGAGAGAACTACAGACTCCCTTTTCTCGTTGAAAGTTATTGAATTTTTTAGAAAAGCCTGCGAAAGATTATCGGCAACTCTAGCATAAATTTGATCTAACGAAGCAAGTGCAGAAGCGCGACGATGCCGACTCTCGGATAAATTAGCACCGGAAGTCTGCGGACGCGAATCACGATTATCTAAAAGAATTTCTCTGCCGAACATGAGAAAATTAGGAGTATAAGTAGTCGCGAGATTAACGCAAGAATTTAAATATATTTTTACCTTTGGTAACATTCGTGCCCAATTTCTATGGTTTTCAGAAACCAAAATGCTAAGACAAGTGACCACACTCTGATTATATCGCTCCACAACATTCGCTTGAGGTGAATAATAGGCCGTAAAAAATGGTCTAATATTAAAAGACCTCAAGAAATCCTCGAATCTAGAACTGCGGAATACAGTAGCGTTGTCACATGAAAGTGAGCGAGGTACACCGAAATTGAAGAACACCTCGTTTTCCAACGCAGAAATAATATTCCGAGCAGTTACCTTCTTCAGCGGAACAATCCAGACATATTTAGTGAAAACATCAACAATATTCAGAATATGTCTGAAACCATAGTATGATAGTGGAAGAGGACCAATAAGATCTATTGATAACATTTGGAGTGGAGTTGAAACGTTTAAAGGATTTTGCATGTGACCTCTAGGTTGTGTATTTGAAATTTTATAAGCCTTACAGACATCGCAAGACGCGATAAAGTCGCTGACATCCCTAAACATGTAAGGCCAATAATATTTATTCTTTAGAGCCCAATAAGTTTTGTTTACACCAGGGTGAATAGATGGTTCAGTAGAATGAGCTTCAGAAATTGCTTGACGCGTCTTCTCAGAAGGTAAGACAATACGCCACGGATCGTTATCTAATGGGGATAAAATAGGCATCCGTCGCAATAAAACACCTCCACTTAAAACATACGATGGAAACATATGTGGATGATTGCGAACACCATTATAAATTTTCCGGTATCAACGATCTTGCGTATACTCAGAACCTTGATCATAAGTGATCAGATTAACGTGTAGTCTTGAGAGAGCGTCGGGAACCACATGAAGAACACCTTTCCTATGCACAATATCAAACGTATACTGGCTTATAGTTATAGCCCAACGAGCGAGACGTCCAGAAGGATTGTTTAAAGTTAGCAACCACTTCAAGGCAATATGATCAGTAGTGACGCTAAAATGCATACCGTCAACAAATCCTCTAAAATGCAGTATTGAATCGTGAACGGCTAAAAGTTCACGCTCAGTGGTGCTATAATTGCGTTCGGCTTTGGTAAATAACCGCGTATAATAGGCAACAGGATGTTCAACACCATCAACTTCCTGAGATAGGACTGAACCTAAACCAACTGCTGAAGCGTCACATTGCAGCGTGAAAGGCTTTGAAAAATCAGGACAAATCAATAGCGGAGCACTAATTAAAACTTCTTTCAACCTTTCAAAGGCAACCTAAGCTTGGGATGACCAGTCAATAGGATCATTACCTTTTTTCTTACCAATAAGTACTGCAAGAGGTGCGATTATTGTAGAAAAAATATCAACAAAACGTCGATAATAAGAACAAACACCAATAAAAGCACGTAAAGACTTTGCAGTGACAGGAACCGGAAACTCCTTGATAGCATCAAGTTTGCGAGGATCCGTTTTTAAACCGTCATGGTTGACGATATAACCTAAATACCTAAGCTCGCTCATACAGAATTTGCATTTATCTAAGTTGACAGATAGACCAGCCTCTTTCAAGCGGTCGTGTACTTTACGAATGAGGTTTAAGTGGGAGTCAAAGTCTCTGGAAACTAAGATTAAGTCGTCAATATAACCGAAAACGACATCACCACTAGCACCGGTAAATTCATAGTTAACGATTAAATCTGTCAAACGTTGCATCTCTGAAGCGGCATTTGTTAAACCAAACGGCATCCTTACAAATTCAAACAAACCTCTCTGTGGAACAATAAAAGCGGTTTTTTCGCAAGAGTCCTTGTCCGCAAGTGGTATTTGCCAAAACGCGCTTTTAAATTCTAGTGAAGTTAAATATTTGGCTCCTTGTCAAGAATTTAAAATCTCTTGAATCCTTGGAAGAGGGTACGAATCTCTCACGGTAACACTATTCAACTTACGGCTGTCAACACAAAATCTCACCGAACCATCTGGTTTGGTTACCATGACAACTGGACTAGCCCAAGGAGAACGTGAAGGACGAATAACACCCGCATCTAACATTTTATCAATCTCCTCATTTAAAACTGAGTTTGACTGGAGATAGAGGGTAGTACCTTTGGCGAATAGGAGGACCACTGGTAACAATCTTATGAGAAACCCAAGTAGTTTTTCCAAGGCCAATCTTATCGGATGAAATATCACTAAAATATTTTATCGTATCTTGTAAACGTATTTCCTGTGATTCGGAAAGCTCACTTCTGGGGCGTACACATGAAACTTCACCTACAGTAATAGGAGAAAACGTTTCTTTATCGAGTGGGACACGAAGGTTACCGTTTACTTGGTTAACAAAAGCGGTACGTAATATATCAGTTAAACCAAAATCATTCCAGAAGCCGATACATAAAATAAGTTCTGAAGAAACTTGATCAGCAACTAAAAATGTGTGCTTTAAAGTTCTCGAATTAAATGTTATCGACACTTCCGAAGTACCTAAAATGTTAATCGGCGAGTTGTCCGCTGAAAGAACCGCAGGACAACATTCCCTATTAATCGAAATGTTCAAATCGCGAATATAGTTATAACTGATTAATGACGTTTGCGCACCTGAATCTAAAAGCGCAGTAAGAACTTTGTTTAAAACTGTTATTTCAATATATAACCTATTGTCAAAGAGTCTGTATTAATCACCGGAGAAATCGTTTGACGTTTAGGAAAAAAGAATCCCCGGTGAACTACGCGTTTTTTGGGTATGAAGGTTTGACAGCTCCAGGGTTACAATTGTTGCAGTATCCCGTAATTGTTCCAGGTTTCTTACACTGGAAACAAAATTGTGTCCAGGTTGGTTACTGTTTACGCCGTAATCATATTTTAAAAACTCGCGCGTTATGTTATGTGTGTTCAACCTTCAATATCCTGTAATATTCCTCTGCCTTTCCCACTCACGCATCGAATATAGCGCATCGAGTGAGAAAGCATACATCGACGCCGTGTCTGGTGGTGTCAAAACCAAGAACTAAACAAGAAGAAAAATGCCTTGCGCTATGGCATTGCAATGAACGCATGTCGCTCCGCTAATAAAAATTAACTTTAGTATCCAACCGCTGTGAAAGACCATATAATTATCCGTGTGTGTATCAGTGCAATCTGAAGTGCTAATCAAAGTACCTACCGCAAGGAGTTGCAGCTGGAAGGGGAGAATTTGAGCCAGCGCTGGCTGACCACATGCCGGTTCTTTACGTCGTGCATGGTGAGTTCCTCTCCTTTGACTGTTCTGTTTTCTCTTTCCTGTTTCATTCCAGGGCAGAACAGCATCCTACTGCATATCTGAGACTGAACACACATAACCGCAATACTTCATCCGCGATATATCATCCCGCTCCGCAAACTACAGTCCACTAATTTTCAAAAATCCGAACCGGCTACATCAGGTTACACTTAATACATAAAGTCGAAACATCTGCTACAATAGGAGCAACAACCTTGGAAGTCGAAGGTTTTTGTAAGAATGAATTATTATAAATTTCAAAGTTGCTGGTTACTTCTGTCAATGTTTCTAAATCCTTGATTCTGTTTGTGGATAAACACGTTACGTATCGAGGATGTAAATTCCTCTTGACGATGTTCAAAAGTGTATCATTAGGTAGTTGATTAGATAACCTGGCATTCAAGTCATAGATCACCGTGAGAAAATCACGGACTCTCTCTTGTGGTTGTTGTTTGCGGTTACGCAGTTCCTGCTCAACCTCGAAATCATAATCTGGGGACCCATAAAACGTCAAAAAACTATTTTTGATTTCCGAAAAAGTTCGTAACCCAGGGCGTAGTGAGCGGAAATATTTCAGAGCGATCCCGGATAAAAGTTCGTGGAATCGCCTAGCCACGTAGGTCTGGGGGAAATCACTAGCCAGCATATTTTCCTCCACACAGAAAAAGAATTCTCGAACGCAGGAACTACCGTCGAACTTCAGGTTCCACTTCGACAACGAGATATCCTTGGAAACCAAATATGTCAAGCGTTTTTTGTCTTCAGGCATATCAACAACCTGGTCCATCCTCGGAATTGTGAAATTAGAAGCGGTGGGTTGGGGTAAACGAGTCAAACGAGCAGTTTGATTCCTCTGAGTACCAAGAATTGGACTCTGGACGGGAACTGACGGAGTAACCGTAATAGGAGGTTCTAACAAATCATCAGTAACCTCAGCAGCATCTTCAACCAAACCTTGTTGTTGAATTTCCTCAGGGGCCGCGTCTCCGTAAGCACCAACCTTAGGATGTTCCATCTTGATTAGAAATAATCAAAACTAAGACGGGAACGGAATTCACCCTCAAACGACGAAAAAAAAGGGAATACCTGGGTATATATTTACCCCGTAAAAGGCAAAAATACTATAGTTCGGGCGCCATTAAATGCAGCATAATTTGATTTAAAAGGGGTTAAATAATATAATAGAGATGCTACATGATACGTAGAATTTTTACTCCCTGCCTAAATATGAATTTCGGAAAGAAAATAAATTTTGGGGTAATATGGAATACTTTTATTTTATAAGATTATAAATATTTGGGTAAAGATATAAACCAGTGGATAAATAAAGATGTAAAGAGTGAATGACCGTGGAAATAACATAGATATAAAAGCAACACGTTACATAATTTTAAAATATAAAAAAAGGTTAGGTAACGATCGATCGTCCCCCCCGGGTATATAAAATGATCTGATAAATTCCTAAAAAAGTAAATCAAATTCAATTATCAGCTGTCGAAATTACCCTTCAACGTTATACGTAAAAAAACTTTGGGTGTACCATACTCTTAATAAATTTTAAATCAAACACAAAATTGTTATAATAAAAGGGAGACAGGAGAACACGCAGGCCAGCAGCTGCGCTTGGAGGACGACAGCAGAAATTTGTCGGGAAGGTCGTAATGCTTGATCACCAGTAAGAATCAAGTCAAATGGGCCTTAAATTAGATATGAACAAAAGTTTCACTTCCCTTTTGGTAAGCAGCAGGCAGTTGCTGATCGGCGTAGTTAGCAATACTCCGGGGTATAGTGGTAGTATGCTGATATGTTCGGTCCGTGTGGAAGACCCTTGTTCGGACCGTGTGGAAGACCCTACAACGATGAAATAAAATTTAGTTCGCAACGGCACTAAATAAAATTGGACAGCTATCTCTAAGCATAAATCACTTACCCCAGTTAAAAATAGGAGGTCTTGATAATAATAATAATATTTATATTGAAAAAAACTATTTCGACGGTCAACACTCCTCAATTGTTTTCACTCTTTGTCAAAAGCTCGCCATCATTTCCAAATTCTATTTTTATAGACGAACAAGATCAAAAGAGATTTTAATTATGAAACGCAAGAAAGAAGATCGGCTCGAAACGATAGTTTGCGTTTCACTATGTATCTACGTAAAATATTTAATTTAATTATCCTCCAACTTCTAACCGTTAAGGAGTTGTACCTTCAATCAGCAGCTCATCAACATGAGATGATGACTACCAGACGCAAATACTTTAATATTTTTAGAAAATACATGAAACACGTAAAACGTGCCTATAAAATTTGAGGGTTGCCCTCGATTTCCCTGGGATCCCATCATCAGAATCTGGCTTGGAGACAATAGGACCCCCTCGGGAGTATACTCTTTCGAATAAAAAAAGAATTTCGAAAATCGGTTAACAATCGGCGGAGATATCGCGTAACAAACATACAAAAAAAACAGTCGAATTGAGAACCTCCTCCTTTTTGCAATCGGTTGATTATGAGGTAACAAACATAAAAAAAAATACAGACGAATTGAGAACCTCCTCCTTTTTGGAAGTCGCTTGAAAATAGGGGAACCCTTTATTAACTGCATCGTTTTGCATTTAGTACCGTCCAGTCCTTTCACTGATCAGGAATATATAGGGTGACCTCAAATTAGTTCTTGATACCAAAGGGTATGCATGTGTTCATGATAACAAACATCTTTCCCTAAGAAACATATATTTTTAAATTCATTTTTTTAATTTTACATAAATTAAATTAATTAATAAGCTGTTACGGTGTAAGCGCCGGTCGGCCGCAGTTCAATAATATTTAAATTTTGATCGTTTCGCACGCCTACCATCTCTCTCACACCGGCCGCCCTTATTGAATGATACCTACTAAAATGTTATGTAAGTATAGCCAATTACCGCGAAGACTGAAGACATAGTATGTGTAGTTTACCTACTTGAATGCATGTAAATTCTCGTCATTTCTTGTGGTCGGCAAACCGCGCCAGTACAAGAGAACACCGAACTCGTCCTCCGACAACACGAGTGAATTTCACAAGAAAAATGAGTTGGTAGTTTCTAGGACGTCAACAAAAAAAAATTTCAGCAAGCTTAAATTTCAACAAATGTACATACCTTTTGATAATTGAATTGTTGATAAAGGAAATCAATTAAACTTACATCAGTCCTGCTTGTCACTGGAGTAGAGAACTTTAGTATTCCCTACCTTTAGATGTAAAAACTTGTGACCGAACTTTCTGTCACAGTTTGCATTTTATCGTATTCACAAACACAAATTTTATTTACTATCTTCCACACACAAACACACACAACTCTCTTCTTTCCACTGTATAGCAACAATGCAACATTTTTATTTTTGTTTGCAAATTAGTAACGAACGAAATGTTCAAATCTGTGCTACTAACTTCTTTTTGCACTAGATACTATCAGGTGGCTGTAACTTGTTAGCGCGTCGGCGCTCCTCGTCTTGCGCCGGGCGACTTGGTATGACAAAAAGAGATAGGAAATCAGTGCGGAAACAAACAAACCTGGGTCGGGTTTTCCATGAATTCGGTAGGGTTGCAAACGATACCTACGATGTTTCGGGAATATCGATGTTTTTAGCTACCTGTAACTCCATACTATCTCGGTACTTTGACCGTATTTTTTACTTACCTACGAGTACTGACGATTAGAGCGTCGGTGGCGTAACGGCTAGGGCCGCCGCCTCCTGTCCAGGAGGTGGTGGTTCGAATCCTGCCACGTACCAATGTGATTTCGAATTTAGATTTCACTAGCTGTTTCCCGCGGCTTCACCCGCGTGGACAACGTTTCTATGACTTTTGGAGGGTGCGCAGTGCGCGAGCGTGAAAAAGTAGCCTATGTGTTAATCCAGGTCCTAAACTGTCTATCTAACAAATTTCAGCCAGATCCGTTCAGTAGTTTTTGCATGAAGAAGTATCAAACATACACACTCACAAACTTTCGCCTTTAAAATGTTAGTGTGATATGTACGTTTATCCGACGCTCTTACGGTGAAGAAAAACATCGTGAGGAAACCTGCACACGCCTATGAAGAAACTCTCAGGGTGTGTGTGAAGTCGACCAACCCGCACTGGGCCCGCGTGGTCGACTAAGGCCCGATCATCCTAATTCAGGGTAGGGTTTAGCCCCTCGGTGGGGACGTAAATGAGCTGGTATGATAATCTACTGATGATTTAAAAGTTATTTAGGTTAAATTACTTACTTATTATTGAATAAAGATTATTACTTACCATACGATTTTTTAACCCCCGATGTAAACAGAGTAGTGTTATTAGTTTAACGTGTGTATCTGTGTGTCTGTCTGTCTGCATATGGACCGATTTTGATTTAGTTTTCTTTATTGTTGAAAGGTGAATTCATCAAGAGTGTCCGTAGCTATGAATGAAACAAAAACTATTTAGCCCCTTTCAAGATCATCAGCTCTTATCATTTGATTTTTTTACTATGGAAGTTATTTATTTTCTTTTAGTATTTATTTCATTGTTTCTTAATAACATTGAAAGAAAAATAAAAACATTGATGTTTTAACATCAAAACTTCTACAACGTCGATGTGTCGATAAAGCGTTGTAACAAGAGTATCAAAAACAAAAGTATCGATACTGTAGTCATCAGCAATATTGCAACTAAAGTAATCGATAATTGTGTTTAATTGTAAAGTATCTAGTTAATTAGGTGTCGAGTACTTTTTTGTTTAGCTAATTACAGTTAATAAAAACACAAAAATATTGTGACCCTAGCTAATTATTTAATAAAATGATTACGACAAATGTTTATTCGCCAGAAATACCGTTTTCATATCTTCCCGTTGCTAGCTGGTAGAAAAGTATTCAGTAATGTGAAAAGTATTGATTCCCACTCAGTATCGTACTAAAAAGTATCAAGTAACAAAATACTTGGTATTGTAATAAAAGTATCGAGTAAACTCAGGTATCGATACTTTTCTCGGATCCCTACCACGTCACGCAGTCACCCCTATGCAAGTAATAATGGAGGTCAACGTCGTCCGTCAGTGCCCCCGCGTTCCCGCAACCTTCCTGGATGCGTAATGCGTATACGCCATATGATCGTGATTTTGTTTGTTTGTGATTTACTGAGTAGAAATTCGATACAATAATGTGGTGTGGTGCTACCTTCTACGTTGAAGATGGAAACAGTGCAGAAGCTAGGCGACTTTTTTTAAACATGCCAGTCATACCTACCGCAGGTACTTTAGTAGCTTGATAGTTTTTCTGTGATTTCTGTGATACTGATATTTCTTTTTAATTTTCTTATTTTTAACTTCTGATATCAACTAAATTACTTATGTAGTCCGTGCTTGTCTGAAGTCTAAAAAATTATGGTAGAAAAGTTGGAATCTAGCGAAAAAAGAGAGTGGCTTACAGGTGTGGTATTTCCAGGCAGGGGTGACACACTCACACCGTTAGTAGGAATTTTTTGTTTATTTTTGATAAAGATGAAAAAGTTTTTTTTTTAATATAGTTTCTTTGGGAAAATTGTTCTTTGTCATGAGCACATGCATACCCTTTGGTATCAAGAACTAATTTGAGGTCACCCTATATACAGCATAATCGCGTCTTGAATTTTATCTATGATATCCTTCTTGTTCTCGCCTGATATCGACAATATTTATTTCTCAATATACAGTAGGGGAGCCCCCTATTAATTGCCTGGTTTTGCATCTAGTGTCGTCCAGTCCTCTCACTTGTCGGTGCTCTACACGGGTGAGGGGTTGCAGTATGTAATGGAGAAACTGTATAATCGAATCAAAGTAAGTGTTAGAAGGTGTCCGACCGATACCGGGATTGTGAACAGACTCCTTACAACAATATGGGAAAATTATAATTACAGGCCGGTCGGGCTGAAGAATAACAAACTGATTTTACAAGAAATGGTACACAATAAAACAATAAAAAAATAAAGGGTCAATTCATACTAGCGTACAATCGAAGCGTCAAATTCCTCACAATCAAAGCGAAGTTTTACATTGGCTACGTTCCACTAAACGCCCGCAACGATTGTAACACCCTCTGTATCGTTCCACCTAAGGCCCGTGGTCGTCGCGAGCGATCGCTCGACGTCATAGATGACGTCACTGTTCGCGACCACATCGCGCCCACTTCGCCCACAAAATATTGGTGGGTCAGAGTGGGCTTTCACCAAAGAGAATGTGGCCTCCCTATTGAAGAAGAGACTCCGGCAAAAATCAGAAGAGGAGGAAGTGCGTGCCAAACGACATAAAGAGCGCTTGGAAATGGACGAAAAAATGCATAAAAAGTAATTAGTTTTATCGATTAAGTTCTGTTTTTTACGTGTTAAGAGAGATTATATGATCATTTTCGAAAAACTAGAAAGTAAGTGTAATAGTGTAAGTTTTCATACGCAGTTAAAAAAAATCTATAGTATTCAGATTTAATATCGATTATTTATTGAACTATTTATACGAGAAAACATAAAACTTTCACCATGCCGCCATATTGCGAGCACACAGCGCTCAAGATGTGCGTTCCACCTAAAACATTCGGCTACAACGCCCGCGGCCTTTTTCCGTTAGTGGAACGGCAGTTTCAGCGGTCGCGGTCGATGGCGTTGCGGGCGTTAAGTGGAACGTACCCATTGATGGACACCGTTGATAGTTGAGTCTGGTAACACAAGACAGTTTCCTATTCCGACTGACGAGGGCCGAGGGACGACGCGTTGGCTCGCCTAATAGCTGCTTGGGATCGCGCAAACGCCGCACCAATCAGAGTTGCTAGCGCTCAGACGCGCGAATACCCTCGAATGCGCGTTTTTTTAATCTTAGAAGAAATATGTACATTACGTTGTGAAGATAAGGGCGAATGTGCTATATTAAGTTTCGGATTGACGCTTCGACTCTGCACTAGTATGAATTGACCAAAATGAAACTAGCAACAGAGTCGGCGATGAACAAAAGAAAGGATATAAACAAAGGATCAATAGAAAGTCGGCAAGGCAAAGAACCCCCTCTCGTCTGTCGAATACCGCCAGGCGGCAAAATAGAAAAAAACCCGTGTCTGTCGCTGGTCGCCAGGCGGTACGATTTACGGCGGTTCAAATTAGCGCCTAAATCAAAGGTTACTTATGAACCAATAGAAAGCTAGGAAATGAATGGGAGTGAAGTTGGCTACCTCTGTGGCCAATCATTAGCCACACGTACAGCAAAGTATATATATTAGTACTGACCGACTTACAGTATACAAAAGACTTGGCCTCAGAGCACCATGGCACTGATGTCTCGAGAGCAATCGGAACGAATTTATATATAGGCACCAGACAGGCATATTTTGTGTGTTTTTGGGCGGCTGCTGTCTCTGCCGCTGATCCGGGTGTCCGCTGTGTGCTTCTTAGGTGAGAGGGCGCGAATGTGCTCACGCAGGTGACGTCCCAAAGAAGGCATCGACCTTTTTGCCAAGGGATCAGTGTGAGCCCATCCGGCCGTTTCCCGTCCGTTCGGCACAAACCGGGAGATTCTAGGACACAAGGTAGATATTATCTTTAAGAAATTGTATTATGGTTCACTACCTATGTGTTTCTTATATTCATTATAAATAAAATTAAATTAAACAAATATTTAAGGGGGCTCCCATACAACAAACGTGATTTTTTTTACTAGTTTTTGCTTGATATTGATAACGGCAACAGGTAAACGCTTGTAATATTCACAGAACATTTAGTTGTGTTATTCACTTAATAATAAAATTAATGTTTAAGGGGGGCTTCTATACAACATACGTGATTTTTATAGATAAATGGTACGGAACCATTCGTGCGCGAGTCCGACTCGCACTTGACCGGTTCTTTCGAGTTTATGTATGTATATGTATTTCTTTAGCACGCTCTGTAGCCTAAACGACTTGAGTGCGAGGTTTCGTTAGATTTATCTTGGTTCTGTGAGTGACGTAGGATACATTTTTATCCGACTGGCCAAAAAGAGGGGTTAAGTTTTAATGCAGTCGGGTTTTAAATTTTTAATTAATTCGTGTAGTTATTATAAATAATATAGGTAAGTTCTCTCACGCCTAGAACCCAAAAAGTAGAACTTCTGCTGGCGAGCAGGCGTCTCTCCCTCTCACACATTCATTGCAATAGAGCTAGAGAAGCTGTAGTAATTTTGTAAAAATGTTGCTCATATGTACGAATGTATACTCAAAGTTATGTACCTTTTTTACCCAAGATGTACTTTTTCAGCGCAAAATATGTACCTTTTTGGAACTCCGTTTAAATCACGATATCAAAAATGTATTGGAAAACATTGTCAATATACCATGTCTGCTAAAATGCAAGCTACACGTGGCGTGATACGTGGTTTAAATCCCGATAATATTCTGACAGCTTGTTTTTGAGCGATGAATACGCTGTCGGCGTCAGTGGAGTTTCCCCAAAGTATTGTACCATATGACATCAGGAAATAAAAATACGCGTAGTATGTCTGCCGCAATACCTCAATAGAAACCAGTGGGCAGAGTTTTCGGAGTGCATATACAGCACTCTTAAGTTTATTACACAAACTCTGGATATGACACTTCCAGTTAAGATTCTGGTCGAGAGTGAAGCCAAGGAATCTACATACATGAACAAGTGGTACCGGACAGTTCATGCAAAGTGACCTAGGGTCAGATCCACCAGTGGACAAAATTATATTGGATTTAGACATGTTCAAGATCAATCCGTTAGTACTAAACCAGCCACGTAACTTTTCGCAAAGGTTAACAATTTTGGTATTGAGGATATTGTATTCATACGTTTTAGCGTAAACGATTACTGAGCACGACAAGCACGATTAGACCTTGAGTAATGTAGGAAGGTAAGTCGTTTTTGTAGGCCAAAAACATAGTGTTGCCTAATGCTGATCCTTGCGGTATACCAATATTCACATCGCCGAGAAGGGACCTAAATTTGCGACCATCTACTGTTACTTCTACAGTCTGTTTACGGTTTGTTAGAAACGATTTAAGAAGCTGATGGGAGTTTTTAGTTATTCCATAGTATTTTAGATTTTCCAGTAGAATGCTTCGCGTAACCGCGGTTACGTTTAAACCGGTTTCCGCTAATTGATTTTTTACCTCGGCGCTCGACTACTTAGTAGTATAAATTATGGTTTATTAAGTACATTGAATGCTTAACACAAGGTAAGGTCACAATAAATACCAGCAGTCTTATACCTATCGTCTATGCTAGTGATAATTGCATCCACGACCTGATTAGTCGCCTGAGATGTTGACCTCTTTTTACGTTAAGCATATTGCCTATCACTAATTAGGTCTTGATTTTCTAATTTCTAAGGCTAGCGCAGGCGTTAGTTACGAACTTTCGGCTAATCAGATGATAAAAGTTATTGCTACCTGGTTGACAGGTGTATCATATGACTATTCCGAGGATTTACTTATAGTTGTGCAGTAGTTTGATATGTAACATTCGCTTGACTAATGCAGTACTTACACCACACACATACACACACACACACACATAAACACACCCACACATACATACACCCACACACCCATACACACACGCACGTACGTACATCAGTCGCTAACACCCACTCACCCATAGTCACAAACAGACGTATTAAAGAAAGAATCTGATCTCCAAGATACAGGGTCCCCCTAGTTTGGAGATCAGTACACCAAATTATTTACTATTATTACCAACTCCAACTACCACTTAAGATGTTTTTGTTCCTCATTTTATCACTATAAGTAATAACAGTGTACCATTTAGTGGTTTGTCAATAAAGATTATTCTTATTCTTATTCTTAATTAAAATGTGTGATGAATGATGATATTATAGATTATTGTAATTGGCCTGTGACTGTCAACACTTGTTTTTTTTACTTTTTGTAGGATAATGAAATAAAAGTGTATGCTGTGTTTCGAGTGCCCACAAGAAGTCTGCCAAAGCTTCAGCAAAAGTGCTATCATTTTGCTGGAGTGTGTAGGTTAAGTTAGTTATATAATGCCAGTAAAAAAAATACAATGATACTGAAAAATTGTAAAAACTGTAAAAGAAAAATTTCTGAACACGACGTGTATTATATTCTCTTTGCTATTATTATGAACCTTTTTTTTTGTGTTTTTTGGCGGGATTTGTGGTAGTCGCATTCGTAGTTTTATTTTGTTGTTTTTTCATTGTTTTCTGCTAGGATTTTGTTCAATAAGTGGTGCATTTTGGAGAAACAATACAAGAAAATAAAACGAAGGAGGACGAGAGAACCCAACTTGCTCTGGGTGCAGTTTTATAGACGCCCTACAGCAACTGGGTGTTCCACCTCAGAATGTAGCTGCTGCAAATGCTGTCAAGAACTTCAGAGAAGATTTGTAATGCACCGGCACTAGCATTACAAATCAAAAAACTAAAGGAAGCTTAAATACGTCAGACCTGGCTGTATGGTCTTAGTCACCTTTGCCTTCTCCGCGCTTTTGAAAGCCGGAGATACGTTAGTACAAGTGTATTATGACTTTTTGGCGGGAATTTGTAGCGTTCAGTTTGTCATTTTTCTTTTATTATCCGAAAAATTACATTTAGTGGTTTTTGATGTATAATATTGATAGTGTATTTATCAGCGAAGGATCATATAAGTGTTTCTTGTGTAGGATAATGAAATAAAAGTGTGTATACTGTGTTTCGAGTTCCCACAAGAAGTCCGAGCAAGCTTTAGCAAAAGTGCTATCATTTTGCTAGAGTATGTAGGTTAGGTTAGTTTATAGACAATAATATGATGTGAACGTGAAGAAACTACTGAAAATTACTGAAGACGTGAATTCTACAAGTGAATACTACTGAAAAACATATACTGAAGACTAGGCGAAATAGTGACCTTGATGACTGAAAAGAAGAAAAATACTACATAATCTGAAAAATATACTGAAGACGTGAATTCTACAAAATAATACTGCTGAAAAACATATACTGAAGACTAGGCGGTATGGCCAATGAGCCTTAGCCTGCCCTAAAAGGGCGAAGAAACAAAAAAAAAAAAAACAAGTGTATTATATTCTCTTTGCGTTAGTACTAATATATATACTGTGCCGGAGAAGAAACCAAAAAAAAAATGAACCAATTTTTTTTTGTAAATAAATACAGTATAGTATGTAAGCAAGAAGTATAGGGTAAATAAAATAGTAGGCTAGTATCCCATCTGTGCTATTAGTAGTGATCTATTAAACTCAGAGAATTAAGTAGGTAATAAATATAAAAAAAATGAATTCCGACAGCTCCGACAGTGAAATTGATTTAGCACCATCGAATTTAGGAGAGGAAGCTAAATTAGTAAAAGATAACCTGTTACCTGCGAAGTCAAAAGAAAAATACTTAAAAGCATATGAAAATTTCATACTTTGGAAAAACAATAACAAAGCAGATACTTTCTCCGAAACAGTGTTTATAACATATTTCAGTGAGCTAGCTAAATCTCAAAAACCGTCTACACTATGGTCGATTTATTCCATGTTGAAAAGTACTGTCCATATTAAAAACGGTATTGACATGCCTAGCTACACAAATCTAAAATCCTTTTTAAAAAGACAATCAGAAGGATTCAAAAGCAGAAAATCAAAGACTTTCACTAGTGCTAACATAAAGCAGTTTTTGAATGAAGCCCCAAATCACAAATATTTAGCAATGAAGGTAAGTTTATAAGATATTTTTTTAATTCTTGATTTACCTGTGCAGTGTCTGGGCACAAAGTAGATACCTTGTAGTCTGGGCAAGTATGGATTAAATCAAACAGGGCCATGGCAGTGGTTGTTTCCAAAGTTAGGTATTTACCTTTAAATGCCTGTTCCATTTCTGATAGTTCAAAAGTTATGAACTTTTTAGTTTTTTCATACAATCACATATTGCTGAAACAAAAAGAAGCTATTTCAAAAGCCTTTTAAATTTTAAAAGTATAAAAAAAATAATGTCTTGTATTACTTGAAGAAATATTTTTATGCAGCTAGCAAGCATGAGTTACAAAACAAAAAAAAACATAATCTTGTACCTATCAGGTCTCTAATGATGAACAACAGAATGTCATTAAATTATTACATTTTTCATGTTTGATCAATTTTTAAAATGTCATTTTTCTTTCATATTTTTAATTTGCCGCAGTAATGGTGTATTTATTTATTTATAACCTGTTGAACCGTCGAAAATTGAACAGGCATTCATAAGGTTAAAAAGTTTGGAAATGACCTTGGACATGCCCCTATTTGATATCATCTGTACTTCCCGGAGCATCCTGTGTAGCTTTATATTTGGTTTATTTGTTACAGGTTGCTCTCATTTTTGGTGTTAGCGGAGCATGCCGATCTACTGAACTCTATAATATTACTACAAAAGACATCAAATGCACTGATCATGTAATGACAATAACCGTGCGAAACGCTAAAACAAAGACAGAGCGTAGATTTGTCGTTGCTGAAGAGTTATTTACTTATGTCAGAAAATATCAAGAACTTCGTCCAATATGCACAGCGACAGATAGATTTTTTTTTGCTTATAAGAATGGAAAATGTGTGAAACAAGTCATTGGAAGGCACAAATTAGAAACGATGCCTAAAGAAATAGCAACTTATTTAAACTTACCAGACCCACAATACTACACCGGCCACTGCTTCCGTAGATCTTCAGCAACCCTTCTTGCAGATTCTGGAGCAAATGTATTCATCCTAAAAAGGCTCGCAGGATGGAAATCTGACAAAATGGCTGAAAGCTACATAGAAGATTCAATGGAAAATAAGTGTGAGATAACAAATAAAATTTAAATTAAATATCAAACTGCGACGTCATAATAACTTTTAAACAAGTGTAGTTAAATGTCAAGTCTCTAAGGCACAACAGAATGTCATTAAGGGCTAATTAATGTGTCTGGGAAATCTACTAGTTTTTATAACCATAACTCTTTATATTCATTAATATTCTTTCATTTTTTATTTCATTATATGCTCAATTAGGTAAATAAATCAAAAATAATAATCAATATAATACAATACTGTTATATGTATAGTTGTCAAACATACAAATTCAAAAATAAGTGATAAAATTCCTAAAAGGTGCCCATAACGCTCGCAGCATTGCTGCATTGCATGGCTATAGACAGCCTTTGCACCAGAAAGGCCCCGGATTAAATTTATTATTGTCTCAATTTTAGGTTCCATAGTCACAAGAATGCCGTATGGCTCCCGGCTTAGAATAGGGCCATCCTATTTCATCCAATAGGTGTCGTAAGAGCCGACTAAGGGACTCAAACCGGAGGATGGGCAGCAGCGTCTTTCCGTGACTTGCAGCCAATCTGCAACACTGCGATCGCCAACCCGCCTGCCAAGCGTGGCGATTACGGCAACACAAATGACCGACACAAAGAAAAAACGGCCCCTAGTCCCCGGCAGCCCCGCTATTTCTGGCTCCGGTAGTGGTCAAGGTAACGGCGGGGCATGGGGTGCGAAGAATCCCCGGCAGATGCCAGGCTACCAAAACAAAAGACCTCTGGCCCTGGCAACCTACAACACGCGCACACTGCGAACCGACGTAAAGCTAACAGAACTCGAGGAAGCATTGAGCAGGTTACGATGGGACATCGTAGGATTGTGTGAAGTCCGTAGAGAGGGGGAGGACACCATAATCCTTAAATCCGGAAACCTGCTCTATTTCCGGGAGGGCGACCAACTGTCCGAGGGTGGTGTCGGGTTTCTAGTCCACAAGTCCCTCATTAACAATGTGGTCCGGATCGAGAGTGTTTCGACGAGGGTAGCGTACCTAATTCTCCGAATTACCAATCGGTATTCGCTGAAAGTTATTCAGGTATATGCACCGACCGCGCAACACTCCGACGACGAAGTGGAGCTCCTATATGAGGATATCTCTAGAGCTCTACATAATAGCTCCCGGACTCAATACACCATTGTTATGGCGGACTTTAACGCGAAACTGGGCAATCGAAGTGATGGTGAGCTGACAGTTGGGCAATTTGGATATGGAGAGAGAAATGCACGTGGCCAGCTGCTGGCCGACTTTATGGAGAAGGAGGGCCTCTTTATGATGAACTTGTTCTTCAAAAAGCCTAAACAGCGAAAGTGGACATGGTTGCATCCCAATGGCGTAACGAAGAACGAGATCGACTTCATCTTGTCGACAAGAAGGCAAATATTCAATGATGTCTCTGTGATCAATTCAGTCAAAACAGGAAGCGATCACCGAATGGTAAGAGGCACATTGAATCTAAAGACCAAGCTAGAAAGATGTCGACTGATGAAGTCCGCACTCCGACCAGCGCCCATCCAGCTCCAAAACCCCGAAAACTTTCAGCTCGAGTTGCACAATCGCTTCGAATGCCTAGGAGACTGCGAGAATGTGGACGGTTATAACGACAGGTTCGTGGAAATTGTCCAAACGGTCGGGTCTAAGATTTTCAAAACTCGCCGTTCAAACGGAACCAAAAAAATCTCTGACTTCACCAGCAACCTCATGGAAGAAAGACGCAGATTGGTTTTGCAGTCCTCTGAAGACGCTACTCAGTATCGGCAACTAAACAGGCAGATCTCTAAGTCTCTAACTCGCGATTTGCGCCACTTTAATACAAATTGTATTAAAGAGGCGATTGAGAACAACAAAGGCTCAAAAGTGTTCGCTAGAGATCTGTCTGTTGGTCAAAGCCAACTGACCAAGCTGAAGACTGAGGACGGCAGGATCATATCGTCTAAGACTGAGTTGCTGGAAGCAGTTGAGAAGTTCTACGGACAATTGTACACGACCACACGTCTGCCTGTCAGCGATCTGGCTAAAGACCCAAGAGCTAGACTTACCCGACACTATATCGAAGATATCCCGGACGTCAGCCTGTACGAGATTAGAATGGCTCTTAAAAAGCTTAAAAACAATAAGGCACCGGGTGATGACGGAATTACGGTTGAAACGGTACTTAAAGCTCTTCAGAAATTATTTAATTCCGTTATACTTGAGGAACAAACGCCTAAGGCATGGCACAGAAGTGTGGTCGTGCTTTTCTTCAAAAAGGGCGACAATACCCTGCTGAAGAACTACAGACCCATCTCACTTCTGAGCCATGTTTACAAACTGTTTTCGAGGGTCATTACGAATCGTCTCGCACGCAGGTTTGACGACTTCCAGCCTCCCAAACAAGCCGGTTTCCGAAAAGGATTTAGTACCATAGACCACATACATACGCTGCGGCAGATTATACAGAAGATCGAAGAGTACAATCAGCCACTATGCTTGGCGTTCGTGGACTATGAGAAAGCCTTCGATTCGGTCGAAACCTGGGCTGTGTTACAGTCTCTCCTGAGGTGCCAAATTGACTATCGATACATCGAAGTGCTAAAGTGTTTGTATGAAAACGCCACCATGTCGGTTCGCCTCCAGGATCAAAACTCGGAACCTATCCAGCTGCAGCGAGGGGTGAGACAGGGAGACGTTATATCTCCGAAACTGTTCACCGCCGCCCTGGAAGATGTTTTTAAGTTTTTGGACTGGGGTGGACTCGGCATCAATATCAACGGCGAGTACATCACCCACCTTCGATTCGCTGACGATATCGTGGTCATGGCTGAGACTATGGATGACTTAGGCACAATGCTCGATGGCCTCAGTAGAGCCTCTCAACAAGTGGGTCTTAGAATGAACATGGACAAGACGAAAATTATGTCAAACGTCCGTGTCATACCTACTCCTCTGAAGGTTGGAGGCTCTACACTCGAAGTTGTTACCGAATATGTATACCTGGGACAAACAGTCCAGTTAGGTAGGTCCAACTTCGAGAAAGAGATCAATCGTCGAATCCAACTCGGCTGGGCAGCGTTCGGGAAGTTTCGCAATATCTTTACGTCCCAGATACCGCAGTGTCTCAAGACCAAGGTCTTCGACCAATGTGTGTTGCCAGTGATGACGTACGGAACTGAGACATGGTCGCTTACTATGGGCCTCATAAGAAGGCTCAAGGTCACCCAAAGGGCAATGGAGCGTGCTATGCTCGGAATTTCTCTGCGTGATCGAATCAGAAACGAGGAGATCCGTAAGAGAACCAAAGTAACCGACATAGCTCTCAGAATTGCTAAACTTAAGTGGCAGTGGGCGGGGCACATTGCTCGTAGAACAGATGGCCGTTGGGGCAGTAAAGTTCTCGAGTGGCGACCACGCACCGGAAAGCGTAGTGTAGGCAGGCCTCCCACTCGGTGGACCGATGACCTGGTGAAGGTCGCGGGAAGCCGCTGGATGCGGGCAGCGCAGAACCGGTCGTCGTGGAGATCCTTGGGGGAGGCCTATGTCCAGCAGTGGACTTCCTTCGGCTGATATGATGATGATGATGAGTCACAAGGAACCCTTATAATTTTGCCATGACTGTCTGTCTGTCCGCAGCATAGCTTATAGACTACTGGAAAGCTGTAATTAGGCATGGGTATACATATTAATCACGCCGACAAAGTGGCACAACAAAATCTAAAAAAAAACATTTTTTTCGCTTTATATGTAAAGAGGGCATTTTTTTTTGTTGACGTACCCTATCGTGTGAGGTATCATTGAATAGGTCTTTAAATAAAACTGAGGGTTTGCTAAAACCATTTTTTGATTGAGGGATCGATTTCCGAAATATTTAGCTTTAAAATGTAAATTTTTGTAAAAATCGAGTGGCCTCCCTGCCAACTAAACCGCAACTTTAGGACATCTGAAAAAAATTGTAAATAGTAAGACTGTTGGCGATCACCGTTCGACATTAGCAGGGCCCGAAATAAGTATAGGCGCCGGGCCCGTGAGTAACGTATCTGGGCCCGCTCGTTGGGGACGCAAACTCAGCTGCGATTCGCGGCGCTGGGATTTTGGTATTCATATTCAAGGCTGGCTAGCCGTGGCTATCAACCACAACCCTAAGCAAGGATAAACTTATTTACCAGAGACAGAAACGGCTGTTCCGTACAAAGAAATGTGAACAAGGCGGAACAGACACGGACCCGACACAAGGGTTAAGTCACAGCCTTCAACACCGAAGAGAAATGAATATATCTAACGGAGCTTCAGTAAGCCCGCAAACACGTTAAATAAACAATTGACAATAAAGCACTAGTTAACTGTAGGTTGTTTAAGGTACTGTAATGTTAGTGCTTTATTGTCAATTGTAGTGTTACACTATAACAATAAATACTTATAGCTAACTACTCACAATGTCCAATACAAATAGGCTCGCTAGCTGGTCGGTCTTATAGGTAGCAATTTAAAAGAAAATCTATCATGGCTCAGTAGGTTTTTTAGTTTAGGAGTAATTCATAGATTTCTATAGTAATTCATAGATTCATATGTTCTATTATTTTGCGTGCGAGCTTTTTATAAAAATAACGATTCGTACACTATTGTTGGACGCCTCTACAGGACACGTTTTAATTTAACGGGTATGAGCATCGATATACAGAGTGGGAAGGAGTATACCGACAGATTTTAACCAAAGATTCTAATGCCTATTTAGACAAAAAAAAGTAATATAAACAGGGGCCAGTAAAGCCTAATTTTCGAGATATTAATTTTTTAAATAATTCACAAGTTCAAAAAATTTCAAGGGTAACACGCCCTAATAATCTTATCTGACGTTTGTTGCCTCAAAGTATCATACTGACGTTGACTTCACTCGTCGTTCATCGTATGTTGTCGGAGTCGTTCGTGAAGTGTGAAGTTTTCTTTTTCATTCTTTAGACTAAGGTTTCGTTCAGAAGGGATTACTATCGTTAATTGATTTTTTTGTTCCAGAAATAAAGTAAGTTAATAAGGCAGTTTTAGACCCATGTTGATATAACATTATTTACTCATAATACCACCAGGAATTCATGGTTAAAATCTGTCGGTATACTCCTTCCCACCCTGTATATGATATAGGTCGACGGGTATGAGAAATGTGCCAAGTGCGAATTTAATCAAGCATTGGGTGCGCAAATTTGTAGAAACTGGGAACACAGTGCCAGATAAATCTACTGGGCGCAAAATGACATCGAGAACGAGCGTCAATGTCGACAGCGTTCGCTAGTCTGTTATGAGCGACCTACGGCAGTCACTACAATTGCGCGCAAAAAAAGCTCGCACGCAAAAACGCTGCGATCCCGTGAAGCGATCCATTATTATTATTATAAACTAAACAAGCCCGCCAAGCGTTTGAGACCACTCCCCGCCCCCCGCTATCTGTGTTTGGCGCATATCGGTCAAACCAAAAACAAATAACAATGCGACACCCTTTATAATTTTATTTTTTAAAATATATGTTTATTTTTTGAAAAGTCTACAGAACCCTACTTCGCGCGAGTCTGACTCGCACTTGGCCGGATTGTTTGCCCTGGGCGGCAATGTCCCCTGCATGTTCGTACCAATTCTCGACCTGCAATTGCCTTTTTCTTACCTTTGCAATAATGTACTTTTTATTTGCAGTACATCAAGGTGATGCAGAGGTGAACGGAGATGATAATCTTGCCACCAAGAAGTCATTACCAGTTCCACTCCTAGTGAAAGTCGAGCCAGTATTTAGTGATGATGACATTAGATCAGGTGGGCAAAACAAAACCAACTAAATAAATAAAATATTTAGTCTGAGTTTACAGGGCGACAATTTAAAAGATGACATCCTTTTTGAAATTGAAGATGGCGGACATACTTAACGTAACATATTGTTATTTTTCTTGTGGAGTCAAACTTTGTAAGACTCGGTTTGGTTGGTGGAAGGGCATTTTCTAAGCCCGCCTGGCTAGCTACCACCATCTTAGCTAAGTCTTGCCGCCAAACACCATTGTGAACAAAATTGGTATGTTCCGGCTTGAAGGTAAGACAGCCATCATTGTCACTTACCATCAGTTGAGTATGAAGCCAAGGGCTTATCAATAATTGTAGATAAAAATGTATTACCTACTTATAAATAATTTCTGCTCAATTCTTACCGCCCCCCCTGACGTCGTTTGCAGGCGCGACCGCGGCGATAGACAGCCGCTGGCGCAACGGCTACCGGTGCAGCGTCTGCGCGGGACTCATTGTGGCCAAGTAATGTATAATGGCGATATTTGTCCTAGCTGACGTCGTTTGCAGGCGCGACCGCGGCGATAGACAGCCGCTGGCGCAACGGGTACCGGTGCAGCGTCTGCGCGGGACTCATTGTGGCCAAGTAATGTATAATGGCGATATTTGTCCTAGCTGACGTCGTTTGCAGGCGCGAGCGCGGCGATAGACAGCCGCTGGCGCAACGGGTACCGGTGCAGCGTCTGCGCGGGACTCATTGTGGCCAAGTAATGTATAATGGCGATATTTGTCCTAGCTGACGTCGTTTGCAGGCGCGAGCGCGGCGACAGACAGCCGCTGGCGCAACGTGTACCGGTGCAGCGTCTGCGCGGGACTCATTGTGGCCAAGTAAATACGTCTTTATGAATAATCCAGGTGTTCGACCTGGAGCTCCGAACCTAACCTTAAAATATAAAAGAATTACTAATTTTGTTATAATTTTGGCGATGTCAATCTTATTTTTTGAAAACAGAGATTTGGTATACCATAGATGGGTTATGAATAACATTTGAAAATCGGACCCATTTACATACACAGCTGGCTTCCGTTGCACCGAATGCTGAAAGCTAAAGAAATTATAAAGCTGAAATTTGGTATGGTTATACAAATCTTGGACGAAGGGTCAAAGTTGTGGAATAAAATCTTCCAAAAAAAAAAGGCTTGTACCAAATTGATCAGCTCATAGCGAACTTCGTATGGTAGGTTCCTTTTTTTTGCGAATTGAGTTTAGTTGCATGAGCTGAAGCCCCCCCCCCCCCTAAAATATTTTTAGGTTCGCAGTAGGACGCTATACATATATGGATTTGAACATGAAACTGAACAACTTTCCCCATGGAAGCTATAGTCAAATCGCAAAAAAAATTAGTCTCTCCCATACTAACTCGATCAGCTGATCAAAAAATGGCTTGTACTAAATTGATCAGCTCATAGCGAACCGTATGGTAGGTTCCATTTTTAAGCTAGAATAAAGACTGAGGCGTGTAGGTATAGCGCGGACAGCAAGGGCTGCAATGCTAATGCTGACCAAGCTTGAAGGCCGAGAGCGCTGCTAAGCTAAGTACTAATTTAAATTATAAACCGGTTTACTTTAGGTATGAATAGTAAGGTTTTAATTAAAAGAGCATATTTTAAAAGTACAGTTATTAAAAATCGAAACCGCTTTGCCAGGGTTTATATTACATCACTTCCTCATCACCGCACGTTTTTTTATTTTCTAAATAAATGATGCTTCTTATGTCTATGCGGCCTCCTTTCGAGTGAGATAGATGCAGCCTAATTGTGAACAAAAACTCTTTGTACAGGAAATTGCGGTCCTAGAATCGCAATAAAATTGAAGTAGTATGGTAAGCCGACTTTGCTCAAAGAAGGTTGTCAAAGTAATGACCAAATATTAAGCATTTTTGAGTGAACATATGATTAACCTTCTTTGCAAACTTTTCATTTCTGTGGTCAGGTTCCGCTACGCGTGCGTGCAGTGCCCCGACTTCGACCTGTGCGGCGCGTGCGAGACGCGCGGCGAGCACGCGGCGCACTACGTGCTCAGGATACCGCCCTGCAGACCATTCGTGAGTGTTCGCCACATGCGGGGTGGGGTCTGTCTGTATAGCTGTAATCACACTTCGACCTGTGCGGCGCGTGCGAGGCGCGCGGCGAGCACGCGGCGCACTACGTGCTCAGGATACCGCCCTGCAGACCATTCGTGAGTGTTCGCCACATGCGGGGTGGGGTCTGTCTGTATAGCTGTAATCACACTTCGACCTGTGCGGCGCGTGCGAGGCGCGCGGCGAGCACGCGGCGCACTACGTGCTCAGGATACCGCCCTGCAGACCATTCGTGAGTGTTCGCCACATGCGGGGTGGGGTCTGTCTGTATAGCTGTAATCACACTTCGACCTGTGCGGCGCGTGCGAGGCGCGTGGCGAGCACGCGGCGCACTACGTGCTCAGGATACCGCCCTGCAGACCATTCGTAAGTGTTCGCCACATGCGGGGTGGGGTCTGTCTGTATAGCTGTAATCACACTTCGACCTGTGCGGCGCGTGCGAGACGCGCGGCGAGCACGCGGCGCACTACGTGCTCAGGATACCGCCCTGCAGACCATTCGTGAGTGTTTGCCACATTCGGCGTCTGTCTGTATAGCTGTAACCACTCTTACATTAGCGCATGCCTCTTGGTTGCCCTAGAGTAACTCATAGGAGAGACAGAGAGGGAGTGAGTGAAGAGAGTGAAAAGCAAAAAAAAAAGATGTGTTGGTATCAGATTTGATAAAAAAATATATAAATAGTCTGGGTTTGTATGGGAGTACCTTATTACCTTACTTAGCCTTATTAAGTTCTAGTCATTCTTAAAGCTTCATTAAAATCGCTATAGCCATTTTTGAGATAAGTAACAAGTAAGAAAATCAAAATCTCGAGTATTTTTTTGCCTTAACAATGTTTTCTTCCTCCTTCGTCGCTTGACAGTGAATAGAAACGTTATTCGTGGTTGGCAAATAGCTCTGATTCATGTGAAGAGGCGGTTATGAGAGGAGGATAGCTTATGGACGTGTATTATGTTCGTAGTCACCTCCGTGGCGTAATGGTTAATTCGGAGTCTCACTTTGTAAGACTCGGCTTGGTTCGTGGAAAGGCATTTTCTAAGCCCGCCTAGCTAGCTACTACTATCTTATCTAAGTGTTGCCGCCAAACATCAATGCTAACAACATTGATATGTTCCGGCTTGAAAATAAGATGGACAGTTCCCTATTGCGTTGGGGAATCTTGGTAAACCCGCTTCCATCTTCGGCATCATCGGCACTTAACATCAGGTTTGATGATGCCAAGGGCCTATAGATAAAAAATCTGTCACTTACTCCGTCACTACTAAGGTACTTTGCACAACCTCTGGACATGTGTACTAAATCCCCGAAAAGTAAATGTGAAATAATGTTACTGACTTACTAAATACTAATACCACGAATACCCTCTGATGTTTCAGCTAGGCCCTATTTCATATCCCTCGGAATAATGACGCTACCCTGCTTACTAATATGGCAGGTAGCAGCTTACGTGTGGCACATTGGTATTGGTATTGGTATTGGTAGTGGGCTCCCGTTTCCGCATTTGGACTCTTTTTCGGTCCTTTATGCGTGCAAGTGTCGCTGGCTAGTCCAGCCAACCCAGCTCCTTCCAGAAGCACAGAAGTCTCCTGGGACATTCGCAGGCTTCTCGGAGCGACCCCATATCATTGAGGATTTTTACCCGATGTTCGATCAGACCAGTGCATTCCAGGATCACATGACTGACTGTTTCATCTGTCTCAAGACATCCTCTGCAAAGAGGACTGTCTGTGACATTCATGATGAATAGTTGTTTATTCAGGGGTAGGTGCCCGCTGATAGTACCCACAACTATACGAAGATCACGTCGGTTGAGGCTGAGGAGTTTTCGGGTCAGTTGTGGTTTGAGTTGCATCAAAACCATTTTTGACTGCCTACAGCTAGTTAGATTAGCCCAACGGGCATTGTGTTGATGAACTGTGTGCAGCCTTGTCCATGAGCGTATTTGTCTAAAAGGGATTGGCATGAGTGGAACGGGGCCAGCTACTGGAGTTTCGGAACCCCTTTTAGCCAGCTCATCGGCTGCATCGTTCCCCAATGAGTTACTGTGCCCCTTTATCCATTGCAGGATGACCCTGTTAACTGAAGCTATTCGCTCCAGTGCAAGGTGACATTCGTAGATTAGACTGGAGTTCATGGTATTGCTCTCCAGAGCCAGAAGTACGGCCATGCTATCTGAGAGTATCCTAATGCCGTAGTTCGTGACACCTCTTTTCATGACCGTGGTGGCAGCGTGGGTGATGGCAACACATTCACATTGGAATATGGAACTATGTTCACCCAATGCCAGTGATACATGGATGTTCAAGTCTAATGAGAAGACGCCTGCCCCCGTACCAGACTCTGTTTTAGAGCCATCGGTGTATATGCGGACCTCGTTAATAACCGATTGGTCCCCGTCTTTCTCGTAAAGTTGTATTCGATAGTGTTTATCGAACACATGTTTCGTAGGGATCCTATCACATGGGGCTTCTAAGAGCGGTTGAAATGTAACCGCCCTACTTAGCAGAGTTTGATGTGGACCCTCTTGATTGTGCCACGGGCCCAGATATAATTGAGACGAATGGCCGCCATAGTAGCCTCTTGTTGGACAAAGAGGTCAAGCGGTGCCAAGTTTAGAATCATCTCTAGGGCTGCTGTGGGGGTCGTTCGCATGCAACCTGTAATAGCAGAGCAGACCTGTCTCTGAAATCGTTGCAGGCTATTAATCACGGTGCTGAGTTCGGTTCTCGACCACCAAGCTATAGCACCATAGGTGATTATTGGTCTAATGACAGCTGTATAAAGCCATGTGATGATTTTTGGCGAAATGCCCCAGGATTTGCCTAATAGCCTCTTACATTGCCAAAAGATTATGCAAGCCTTTTGTAGCTTGTGATCTATATGTCTATTCCATAACAATTTGCTATCGAGGATAACTCCCAGGTATTTGACCTCGTTCGTTAGGGTTAGACTTGTATTGAAAAGCTTGGGTAACACTAAGTTTCCAAGACGTCGTTTATGTGTGAACAATATTAGTTCCGTTTTGGAAGGGTTCACTGATAATTGATGCTTTGCGCACCATCTTTCGACGACTCTTAAGGCAGATCTCATAAGGTCGCAAAGCACAGATTCTACTGGCCCGCTAATAAGAATTGCCAAGTCGTCTGCATAGCCCACTGTGAAGTGCCTTTCTTCGTTAAGCCAACAGATTAGTTCGTTAGCAACGAAGTTCCAGAGGAGAGGTGAAAGGACGCCTCCCTGAGGGCAACCCCGTACAGCCACCCCTCTTGTGGTACTGTTTACAGTGAATTGTATGGCTCTGTATTTCAGCATATTGTCTATCCACCCGGCAACCGTGGCATCGACACCATGTCTGAGCAAAGCTTGGCTAATGCTGGTAAAGTGAGTTTTATCAAAGGCGCCTTCTATATCAATAAAGACACCTAGCGTTGATTGTTTTGATGAGATAGCGGCTTGAATACGAGAACTCACTGCATGTAGCGCCGATTCCGTTGATTTACCCATAGAGTAGGCATGTTGGTTTGGGTGGAGGGGATTACTTATCAGAGCGGTGTTATTTCCCTGTCACATAACCTTTCTAAAACTTTAAGTAGAAAGGATGTGAGGCTAATTGGCCTGAATGATTTTGGCTGTGTGTAATCCCCCTTGCCGGGCTTAGGTATAAATACTACTTTGACTTCCCTCCATTGTGAAGGAACGTAGCGGTAGGCGATGCATCCTCTATAGATGGCGACGAGATGGTTTATCAACGTTGCATCACACCATTTTAGCAGCCCGGGGAAGATACCATCTAACCCTGCCGCCTTAAACGGGAGGAAGCTGCTAATTGCCCACTTGACTTTTTCTAGGGTGACAATTCGGTGGGCCGTGGTCCAGTTTGTGTCCTCTGGTGCGCTGCGGTGTGCATCTTCCCAGGTCGAACCGTTCATAATGAGACACCCGGGGAAGTGCGTCTGCAAAAGCAACTCGCAAGTCTCAGAGTCTGTTTTGGTATACGTTCCATCAGGCTTCTTTAAATACCCAAGGTTGTGCTCAGGATCACTACACAAAATGTTTTTGACCTTGGCTGCCTGGTTGTTGGTTTCGATATTACTACAAAAACGTCTCCAGCATTCTGACTTCCTGAGTCTTATACGCTTTTTGTATCGGTACTGAGCTTGTTTATATGCGGTCCAGTCGTCGTCCGCACGAGTATTTTTCGCCTTATTGAACAGTTTCCTTACCTTGTGACGAAGTCTATCGAGTACTGGGCCCCACCATTGCTGACGTGGCCTATGGTCAGTCCTCGGTATCACAAGTGGGCATGTCTGCTCGTAGCTGTTGATTAAAGTGGATGTGAGATTATTAACGTGGTTGTCAATGTCGGAAACATTACCATAAATTGGTGTTGCAACTGCCTCGATCAAATTTTTCGCCGTCAGTACTCTGTACTTAATGCGATCAATCTTTCGGGGATTGCGCCGAGGTTCCACGGGTTTGACTGTTAGAAGAAGATTGTATCTAATCCAGCGGTGATCGGAGCACGATGCCTCATCAGACACATGCCAGTCTGAGATGTGTGAAGAAATTTGCTCCGACGCTAGGGTTAAATCGACAATTGTCTGGGCCCGGCGAGTGACGAAGGTCGGTTCTGAGCCCCGATTGAGTATTCTTAATGAAGTCGGTAATAAGAAGGTTATGAGTTCCTCACCTCTAGAGTTGGATCTCACGCTGCCCCACAGCGGATGGTGCGCGTTGGAGTCTGCGGAGATGATCAGCTCCAGTCCCTCTCGCTCACAGTGCTCTACCAGGGCGGCCAGCTCGGGCGTGGGAATGTCTGCGTCGCCAGGGAGATAGGCAGATGCGATCATCACGTCAGGCAGGCCCTGGGAGGAGTCACTCGGGATCCTGATAGTAGTCAGGTCCCTAGAACAGAACTCGGTCATTAGTATGGTGGTAACATGTTTTAGAGCAAAAATACATGTACGTGGGTTGCTTACTGTTGTATTCAGGAGCAGCTTGCCCCCAATGTTGCTCAGACCGCAGATTCTGCCATTTCTAATCCACGGCTCCTGGATTAGGGCTACGGTCTCGGAGTCGACCTCCAGCGTTCTGCGCAGGTTAGCCGTCGCAGTCTGACTATGCTGGAGGTTGGTTTGTAGGGCTTTAAGGACGAAAAAGAGGCGAGCTGGGGGCGTCGTCACTCCTCAGCAACCTCTCCTCGTCCGTCTCCATCAACTCGCTATTCCGCTCTCCTCCAGCTTGCCCCGCAGAGTCCTTTTCAGGAACAGCAGAGCTAGCAGCGGTGGGCGGGATGGTGCAGCCTTCAGAAACTGAGACAGGTTCCGTGCGGCGCTCCAGTTGCGAGGGCGCTGAGCTCGTCGACTCTAGGTCCTTACGGACCACTCGTGTTGAGTTCGAGTCGGAGGCTGGCGCAGAGGATGATGGTTGGGCTCCATCTTTCCCCTCATGGAAGCGGACGTAGATCGACCCAAGCTTGTAGGCTACGCGTCGATCTCTTTTCCTTATAGCATCCATGTCGCTGTCAGGTATGCCCAAAACGAGGAAAACAGACTTTCCCCCGTCTTGTCATTCGGCATGGTAGATTGCCCATCGGTCTATTTGGTACCAGTGGTTCTGGGCTTGGAGCTTCTTACGAAGTCGGTCCATATCATCCCCTGTATAATTGGGTACCAAAAGTCCAGCTTTAGTTCGTCGGGGGATCTCAGACTGCCGCTTGACAGTGAGTCTAGATCCCGCACACGGTGATTGTAGCTGTGGTACGACGCGGTGTAACCACGCAAGAGCGTGATCGTTTTCGCACCACATTTTGAGGACGCCTTCACTGAAAAAGGCCTTCCCTCTGAACGCAGGAGCAATCACCGGAGCATCGCTGGATGTGCGTGGGGAGTAAATTTCGTCATCCATCGCTTCATCCAGGGCGTCTTCAATGGCAGAAGCCTGCTCAACGGTGAGGTCCCTGAAAGGTTGCAGTAATATTGCGACGCAATAATCGTTGCCTTTTACGGCGTCAGCATAATTTGTTACTGCCTGCGTGGTGGAAGAATTAGCAGTTTTGGCACGCTTGCCTCTACCGCCATTCTTCGGTGATAGGGTATCATCAGGGCGGAATCTTTTGGCCGGTTTGGAGTGGCTGGGAACCTCTCCAGATATGTTAGCGGCCTTGCCTTTTCCACCTCGTTTGCCACGCGATCGCGGAGTTTTCCTGCGTTGTGGATTATCACCACCAACGGCAGGTGCGACCATAGGCGCTGAGGACGCTCCTGTAAGGTTAGGTGTCCCTGCAGCGTGACTTGCGTCAGCGCGCTGGGACGTAATACCTTGCGAAGAAGCAGCGTGGGTCCTGGCGGTCCCTTCAGCAGCTTGAGGCTGCTTACTGCCCTCTGCAGCCATGCCGCGCTCCTTTCTAGCCGCCGCACGAGCTTTCGCTCGTTTAGCTGCACTAGGTGGTTTATGTGCAGGGGGTACCTTGGCCTTTGTTTTGCCCTTTTTGACGACCACCTTCCAAATTGGCTCCTCACGAGAGGAGTTGGTAATCGTTGGCACTACTGCCGTAAGAGCGGCCATATTAATTTCTTTTGGCGCAGCCGTGGGCGCAGCCGGGGTAGCCGGCGCAGCCTTAGGCGCAGCCGAGGGCAATCAGAGATGCAGCCTGGTTTATACTTTTTTCCATTTGTTTGTCCATGATATTATTGACGGTCTCTTCATCCTCAGTAGCGTTCCACCCTCCTTGGAGCCCTCAGATGGGGACGCCTTATGCGCAGGCGCATGGTCGCCAGAACTACTCTGAGGATATAGGCCTCCACCCTGACAAGTTACGGGCCGAATCAAGTAGCTGGGTGTACCAGAGCTAGCTGTAAGCCGGAATAGCCCACGCATCACTCCGATGCCAGCAACCGATCGTCCGCTTCGTCAGTTAGGCGACCTCGCCTGACAGCCCTCTGACGGGGTGTCCCAGCCGATTGACCATAGGTGGCTAGACTATGGCCTCCCGTTTCAAGAGAAATCCAGACCAAAGATGGCGTGTTGCCGACTACGGCCCGCAGACCGCAGCAAGCTCAACCTCCAGGATTCCTTCTTCCTCCCATACGGGTCTCCACGCACGGCACAAACACGTGGGCGGCAAGGTGATGCCCCTACCCGCCATCAATCTTATCTTCGAGATGATGGGCTCGCGACGTCATTGCCACAGTGGGTCGCAATACGGGGATGCTGGGGGACCAGATTTAAGGCGCCAGTGGTTCGCCTTCGCCCTGCATAGATTAGCTGTTGGACCCCGAGGTTGATGGAATGTGCGTAACTCGTTTGGTCTCAACATTTCCAGCGTGCACGACCGCTGCACGAGGCAGCGGTCCACTGCAGGTCCGCGGCGGCAGGCCATGCAGCGGCGAGGACGTTCTATGCAGGACTTGATGGTGCACGTCTTAAGCTCAGGTCCGCACTCCCTGAGCATACGCTTCCGGCATTACCTGGTTTTTAATGGTGGTTTCCTTCCAGCTAGTACGCCACCCCAGGGCCCTGTAAATCACCATCCACGCACGTGTGGCACAACATAGATAGTTATTCGAAACGGGGTGACTGAGATAGACACAATCTCCGGAGTGCAAACTTGCTCACAGCCGTAACGCACAGGTTAGAGAAATCTGCGAGAACCATACATATTATGGGCCCACAGGTGTATAACAAACTCTCTGTTGACATTAGGAACTCCTCTAGTTTTGACACTTTTAAAAGTAAGCTACAGAAATGGCTTGTCGAGCGGTCCTTTTACACATATAACGAATTTTTGACATACAAGGGCTAAATATAAAATTTTATTTTAGAATTGTTTCATAATGTTAAATGTTTCAAAATGTTTCAACTATAATAATAATTTTACTTAAATTTTATAAATGTGTTATTATAATAATGTGACTTGTAATATTAATTACCAATAAATATATGTCTATGTCTACCATAATACTTGCTGCTTAAAATAGTCATTAAGTTACCGTTAAATAAATAAAGCCTTTAGTACTTACAATGTACCCTATATTTTAAGATATATACATGAAACTTATAAATATTTATGAAACTTAAATAATAGAAAGTATAAAAGTCTAAAGGAGGCCTATGCCGGAAGGTCAGCTGACTACAAAGTTGCCAATGTTTAAAGTACCCAAGTTTAAATTTTATTAGGAGTTTAGTGATATTACCCACTATGAAATACTGGCGAAAACTGGTTTTTTTAGCGGTTCTTTTCCGTAGTCTTCTTACTAGTCTCATTGATGTCTAATGGGACTCCTTCGAACCGCGGTCTTTTTTTCTTAACTGTCAGATCCGCTACGCGAGGCTCACAATCACAAACCTTTTATCGCGCGCCTCGCTCACTCATCTCTCTGGCTGTACTGTACTTAGGAAAAGTATGAGTACCTATACCTACTACGTAGAACGACCACATCAGTTTTGTTCATTCTCTCGATTCTGATGCATACACCCCTATCATCAAATCAGCCTTCCAGTTTTGTTCTCTCAACTCTGATGCATATGTGGCAGGCAAATTGTATGATGATTCATTTTACATACGGTCAGGCAAATTGTATAATTCGTCCGTATATAAACGGCCAGGCAACATGTAAAATGCTGTACGCCGATTGTAAAATGAACAGGCGAATGTATGATTAGTCATTTTACAAATGGTCTGGCAATTTGTCCATATGTAAACGGTCAGGCAACAGCTGAACGCAGATTGTAAAATGCCGAGCCGGGCAGATTGTAATAATACGTCCGTATATAAACGGTCAGACAGATTGTAAAATTCTCTACGCAGATTGAAAAATGCCGAGTCATGGATTATATTAAATTTTTTGTCCGATGTAACAATAATTGATGTGTCATTTGCGAATAATATACAATTATTATGTGGAGAACAATTTGTAATGTCATTTATGTACAATAGGAAGAGTATAGGTCTAAACACGCTTCCTTGCGGGACACCATATTTGTCGTGTCTATATTCAGAACAGTAGTAGGATGTAATTTCTTTATTTTCATCAATTTTTGAAATAGCCACACATTGTTACAACTGGAGCTTAGGACCTCTTAGCCCTATAGCTACTAATTTTTGTAGTAGCAGTTTATGTGAAACATAGTTGAACGCTTTTGACAAGTCAAAAAACTGTCCAGTTGTCAAATAGTCCTTAAGACTACTAAGCACATTGTTTAAGAGAATGACTTTGTATAAATCTGGTTCAAAAACTGATCCGGGCAACTAAAGACCAGTTTCTGTGCTGCCAGTTCTTAGTAAAGTGTTTGAAAAGGTTATGCTTAACCAAATGCTACAATATTTTACAGAAAACAAACTACTGCATAACTAACAATTTGGTTTCACGAAAGGTCGATGAACAACCGATGCAGGAGTAGCACTTATTCGCAACATCTATGATGCCTTTGAGGAATCGCAGAATGCAATTGGAGTGTTTTGTGATTTATCTAAGACAATTTATGGTGTTGAACACTAAACATTACTTGTGAAATTAAAGCATTATGGTGTAGAGGACGGGGCTCTCAGTCTTTTAAATTCGTATTTAGACAACAGAATACAATCAATTTATTGCTATGTATGAGTTGCTAGTCAATTTATATAAAACATTATGTACGTAGAAATGTAAATAAAATAGATATAGCCTTTTCGAGACTGATTAAGGTTAAAAAGTCATTTGTGGACAGTGTTTAAGATTCTACAATAAAATTCCAGAAAATGTAACTAGTTTGTCAGAGAATAAATTCAAGACTCATGTCAAAAAATGCTTGTGCTCTAGAGGATATTATAAAATAATAGATTATGTAAATGGCAAAGATATATATGTTGATTCTATAACAAATACCATTACCTGCGACTGTAATCTGAATCATGACATTATCTAATAGACAATAATTATATTATTATTTTTTTGACTATTTAAAAGTGTGTGTAAGCATCTATTTAAAATAAATTATTTTGATTGATTAATTGATTGGTTGCTAAAGTTGTGGATTTATGTTTTTGAAATCCATACTGTTAATTTTTAATAATTTTCAATCTGGTACAGAAATCAATGATTCTCGAAAACATTAATTTTTCTACTGTTCTCCTTTTTGCACTGATATCCATACCCCTGCAGAAGAACTTCTAGTCAGTGCGCCACCGGAACGGAACGGTATCTTAGACAGGATAGAGATTAATGTTAGGACGATAATTATTTGCGTCACTTTTACTTCCCTTTTTACAAGCTTTTATTTAACTTGCAATGTATGTATGTTGGTTCGGGTGGAATCTTGCAAGTTAAATTTGAGCCACTTCCCGGTTTCTATTGAGCTGAAATTTTGCATGCAAATGTATATCGCGTGACAATGCAATATTAAAAGCTTGTACCTAAAAGTTTGTAGGTTTCTCAAAAATTGTTGTGCAGCGGCTTAACAATTGATACGTTTAGAATTTCAGGAAAAGTTCGAGATGAAAAATACTTATATCTACTCTCATATGATGCATATACTCTCATCATCGTATCAACCGCAAGACATCCAGTTTTGTTCGTTCTCTCGTAATGATGCATATAAGCTCATCATCATATCAGCCGAAAGACATCCAGTTTAGTTCATTATGATCGACTCTGATGCATATAAGCTCATCATCATATTATCAGCCAAAAGACACCCACTGCTGGAGAAAAGTCCAAAGGATTTCCACAACGACAGGTCATATGCAGCCCGCATCCGACGGCTTCCCGTAACCTTATCCACCAGGTCGTCGAATGGGAGGCCTGCCTACGCTACGTTTTCCGGTGCGCGGTTGTTACTCGAAAACTTACTGCTCCAACGGCCTTCAGTTCTACGAGCTTTTACCCTATTTTTTTCTCTCTTTTTTAGTTTGGCGTTAAAATGGGACACTTCTCTTTGTTACAGGAAGAGATAGCCGCCGTGCTACGGAAGATAAGGGGCGAGCTGTCGCTGGCCAGGTGAGCACCTCCGCTACGCACCGAACTGTTACTGTCAGCGCCCCACACCGCACCACAAGGGTGACAACGGGACCCTAGTACTCGTACTAAGCCCACGCTGAGCTGTGTCCGACCTTTTGAAACGTTACATACTTAAGTAAGCCGGTTGAAATTTACACAAAGTTTATGTTATTAATTACTAGCTTTTGCCAGCGGATGCGCTCGCGTGAACATAATTTCTATGGCTGTCTCCGAGGGTGCGCAGTGTAGTGTAGCTTGGAAAAAGGTAGCCTATATGTTCATTCAGGACCTAATCTGTCTACCTACCAAATTTCATCCAGATACGTTATGTAGTTTTTGCGTGAAAGAGTAACAAACATCCATACATACATCTTTACCTACAAACTTTCGCGTTTATAATATTAGTAGGATTATGACCTATTTACTAACAAATCATCATCATCATCATATCAGCCGAACGACATAGGCCTCCCTCGAGGATTTCCACGACGACCAGTTCTGCGCTGCCCTCGTCCAGCGGCTTCCCGTGACCTTCACCAGGTCATAGGTCCACCGAGTGGGAAAAACAAATCATAAAAAAACGTTCGCGCGCTACAATAGGGAAACACCTTCATCTGCACAGACTTACCGACAGCCCGTTTAGCACCCTGTAGCCACGTAGTCCGCCCGCACTGGGCACTGGGCACTGGGCCATACGAAGTGCTACAAAGACTTACCGACAGCCCGTTTAGCACCCTGTAGCCACGTAGTCCGCCCGCACTGGGCACTGGGCCATACGAAGTGCTACAAAGACTTACCGACAGCCCGTTTAGCACCCTGTAGCCACGTAGTCCTCCCGCACTGGGCACTGGGCCATACGAAGTGCTACAAAGACTTACCGACAGCCCGTTTAGCACCCTGTAGCCACGTAGTCCGACCGTACTGGGCACTGGGCCATACGAAGTGCTACAAAGACTTACCGACAGCCCGTTTAGCACCCTGTAGCCACGTAGTCCTCCCGCACTGGGCACTGGGCACTGGGCCATACGAAGTGCTACAAAGACTTACCGACAGCCCGTTTAGCACCCTGTAGCCACGTAGTCCGACCGTACTGGGCACTGGGCCATACGAAGTGCTACAAAGACTTACCGACAGCCCGTTTAGCACCCTGTAGCCACGTAGTCCTCCCGCACTGGGCACTGGGCACTGGGCCATACGAAGTGCTACAAAGACTTACCGACAGCCCGTTTAGCACCCTGTAGCCACGTAGTCCTCCCGCACTGGGCACTGGGCCATACGAAGTGCTACAAAGACTTACCGACAGCCCGTTTAGCACCCTGTAGCCACGTAGTCCGACCGTACTGGGCACTGGGCACTGGGCCATACGAAGTGCTACAAAGACTTACCGACAGCCCGTTTATCACCCTGTAGCCACGTAGTCCGACCGTACTGGGCACTGGGCCATACGAAGTGCTACAAAGACTTACCGACAGCCCGTTTAGCACCCTGTAGCCACGTAGTCCGCCCGCACTGGGCACTGGGCCATACGAAGTGCTACAAAGACTTACCGACAGCCCGTTTAGCACCCTGTAGCCACGTAGTCCTCCCGCACTGGGCACTGGGCCATACGAAGTGCTACAAAGACT